>ML733419.1:0-351754 GCA_009176405.1 Aspergillus novoparasiticus
AAAAAAGTCATAGCTTTTCACACCAGAGCTCCAGCACCAGCCACAACCTGCCCCGAGCGTCACCCTTCCCAATTTCATGACACTTGCCGGATAATATCTCAAGGACCACGACCCAATATTTAGCAAACCCGTACCTTAGTTCGGGTCCAGGCAGCAGGATTGCCCATCCATCCCAAGGGGGTAACCCGGCCGGATTGAATAAATGGGAAAAAGCATCAATGTATGAGGGAATTTGCTGCACCATTCCATTTCACCGTTTTGCCGCACTCACTAACACAGATGAGGAATGTATGTACCTGGTAATCACAGCAGAAATTTGTGGGAGAAAAATATTCCTTCCCACACAGTAAATTAAAAGCAACCAGCTGAGAAGGAAAATCCCGCATAGTAAATGACTGGTTTGTGTATCTCTTACCGATTCTATCCATGCAGCGATCTCAACTTTGTTCCGCGAGGGTTTACAGACTGACTAACTTCCCAATCTGGACGGGGTTCCTTAGTAACCTCCCGTAGAGTAGTATCGATGTCATCGTATCTGTGGCTGTGGTGGTTTTTTTCTTGTGATGCAGCTTTCCTTTTGAGTTTTTTTTATTCCTTTTAATTTTATTTTTTTATTTCCCTACCTTTTTGTCATTTCCTCTTTCAGACCCTCTGTTCACGTATAAATTTGACCGTCACCCGTCCACCATGCTCATCGATCCGCTCATACTCCTCAAGGAATGTTCATCGACGGTGAAAAGTGGGCTTGTGAAGCTTGCGTCCGCGGACACCGTGTGACGACTTGTAAACATCATGGTGTGTGTCTCTTTTCATCCTCACTTTCCACACCCGCATATAAACAGTATCATATCTAACTGAGAAACACAAAACACCCAGATCGACCGCTAATCCGCATCAACCGGAAAGGTCGACCCTTCTCCACCTGCTCCGTATGCCACAACACTCCCTGCCCAACACCAGAAGAGCATACCAAGCTCAAACGCGAGGCCGAGGCCAAATCCTCTTCAAAAGTACAATGTGACCAAGCACCCCTATGAACCCAGAACCAAAAAGACAAAAAGACAAGGAAAAAAGAAACTCTGAATGAAAAAAAAGAAAGAAATATATCACATATAAGCCATACACACACACTGGGAAACCATTTTATATAAAACACCACAGGCTGATGTTGGGTTGTTTCATTGAGTTTCGCTTGTTCCAGAGAGGTGCCGCTAGAGTCTCTTCGCGTTCGAATTCTGTCTTAGTTCCTATTGCGCCGAGACCGTCGTCCAGTTCGCCGAGTCCCCAGAGTGGTCCCCAGATTATGGCCGCGTCGGGTCCCGTGGTGTCCGCGCCACCGCAGCAGCAATCGCAGCAGCAGCAGCAGCAGCAGTTTCAGCCGGAGTCGTTTGCGCGGTCGAGTATGGCGCTGCCGTTTACCGGGGGCGAGTTTGTGACGCCGGCGTTGTGCTCCATGGGTGATGTGCCTGTGTCGTTGTCGATGGTTAGTCCGTTGGATGCGGATCCGACGGGGCGGTTGTTGTTCGGGGAGGGCGCGTTTGGGGATGGCGGGTTCTCGTTGGAGGATTTGGATGTCGGGGCGTTGGAGGGAGGGGTTCTGCAGGAGGATTGGTCGTGGTTGTCGGAGGATGCGCTCTAACATTAGTGGTGTTGGGGGGTGTAGGGACGGGCATTAAAAGGTTTTACGATGATGATGACGATGATGAGTGATGATCTTGTGTTTTTATCATTGGGTGGGTTCTTTTCCCTCTTCCTTCGATTTAGCCTGTATGCTTAAGGGGGGTTTACATTCTTTCATGCATATATGTTTGTGCGAGTGCCATAGATTATGGTTAAGTACATATGTCTACGTTATCGAGGCAAATGCTTTGCTCTCATCGAGAAAAATAGGACGTCCAACTTCTATACAGCCGAGGCGAATGCTTGCTACATGATCTATGCCAGGATGTGCAGCGGCCAATAAAAAGACGGTTACTTAACAATAGCCAGACCGCTAACCCAAGAATAATGAACCTCAGCTCCAGGCTCCCCAATGCAAATGACAGACATAAAAATATACCTTCCGTGTGCGTATATACATCTGTACAACACGGAGTCTTGCGACTGACTACACCTCCTGGATGTAGTTGGCCGGCACACTTTTGGTCACTCCTCCTCTTTCCACGTCGGCCCATCCGTCCCCGCCGTCTCGGTTGACCAGCACGAACCGGTCGCCTTCCACCATGCTCCATTCCATATCGCTGCGAGCCTCGTAGTCGTACAACGCTTCGACGTACTGCAGCTTCTTAGCGCCCCGGCGAGGTGCTACGGCCGGTCCGACTTTTTTGCCCACCGCACTACCTGCCAATGAGGCGGAGGAGGTGGAATAAGTGGATCCCGGGCGTTCAGCCATCCCGGGGCTGGTCGCAGGGGCTGCGGACGCCGCGGGTGCCGGTTCCACGTAAGAGGCTGGGACGAGGCCCTCGGCCGAGCCAGCGCGGACGCGCATCCATCCAGATCCATCTAATTAAGGTTAGGAAGTCAGTAAGGCTTCAACGTTTCTATTGAACATGTGGGAACACTTACCATCCGGTTCAAGAATAGTTACATCATCCCCATCTTGAACGGTTATCTCGTCGGCTCCTCCAGCTTGGAATGGATAGACCATCTTGCCGCGTGGTTCGCTTGGCTTCGTCGATTCAGCTACTGGCGGAGCCTTGACGTATTGCGCAGGGGGTGGAGCTAAGACCCTATTTCTCTTAGGCTTGGTCTCCTGAACAGGGGCTGGAGTTGCCGCCGCTTCTGCCACCGGAGATGGAGCAGCCGGTTCGGTCGGGCTAGCCAATGCTGGCTGGCTGGCAGCGTTGGACAACGACCGGTTGGCACTCACCGCGTACCCAGAACTCAATGAGTTCATCGTATCCTTCCGAGTTAGGGACGGCGCGGCAGATGAACCAGTAGTTGTCGGCTCAAGGTCAAGGTGTGGCGTAGCATTAGCCTGTTCTTGTCGTTCTACTTTGAGCTTCTTCTTCTCTTCCTTACTCTGTTCGCCAGGACATTCTGCGGGGACTTTCATCTGGCATTTGCTGTGACACGTATATCCGCAATCCCTGCAATCAAATCCCTTCGCTGAGAGTCCCCATATCCGCTCCCCACAGAGGTCACAGTTGGTCGGGATCTTAAACGTTTGCGACTTGAAGTTGTGATTCCTGGCACCCAACGATAGATCACCAACTACCGACATGATAGTGGATGTTTCGACCTCGGCAGTGAGCTTCTTCCGCTCCACTTCATGCAAAGCACCCTGCAGGTAGAAGATAGATCGGACTACCTCGACCTCGCTTCGGTTGTCTTTGCCTTGTTGGATGTTCTCGCGGATCCGCTTGGACGTTTCGACGTCCCTGCGTTTCTGGTCGGCCTCAACTCTTAGTTCTCGAACCTCCGTTTTACTCTTGCTGAGAAGGTTGCGCAAGAAGACCTTCGCAGTCTCATCGGTGACAAGCGCTTCGTCATCGTGCCAAACAGGGCTAGGCTCAAAGGTCATATTAGGTGGTTCCTGGGACTGGCTGACATTGTGGCGCAGGAACATGAGCGAATCGAGGTGTGGGACATTGCGTGGGATTTCATTGAGTAGATGGGCCATATGTTCCATACTCTTAGATAATGAAGATTTTTCCAGTTGCGCCGCAAGTGACCATATTGAATTCAACTTCGATACACGCATTTCGTTGAGGCTTTGCAGGCTCTGGAAACAGTATTAGCTATGCAGTTTTCGATTCCCAGGACTGTCTCTCACATCTAGTAGCTCCGGGACGTATTCATGGTAGAAACGTTCCTTCAACTTGTTTGTCACGTTTATGCTGATGAGGTACGTATTCTGCCTCAGTTAGCAACGGCCTTCGGGCGAATCGGCGCTACCAACCTTGACGTTGTTCATTTCCAAGATCTGCTGCTGATATGCGGCCTGTGCCTTGGGTTTACTGTGATCGAACGAATTCTCCATCTTTTTGCGCTTTCCCTCCACTTCCTGGCACACCCCATCGTATTTGCCCTTTGCCTTCTTGAGGTCGCCGTAGGCGGCGTCTCTTTCCTTTTCCAGTTTCGCATGAAATTCAACGTGAGACTTTCTGATTTCCTCATATTGCGTCGCAGCTAGTTTCAGAGGTTCCGCAACCTGGACAAGGAGGTTTGTAGCGAACTGATCACGCTCTCCCGCATGCGATTCAACGGTGGTTAGGTGGGTTGTCCAAGTGGTAAGTGAAGCGCTTTCGAGTGAACCTGGAGTCATCGTTGGAGTATCTCCGACGCTTAATGTGCTTATTTTCTTGGCTTTGCGATCCTGGTATTTTCTGCAAAGGCCCGTCAGCTTGGCGGCGTACTCCTTTTCGATGGCGCTCCGTTCCCGGTAGAACTGTTGGATCTCGTCGAGCCATTGTACCCCGTGGGAAACCTGGTCAGAAGAGATATCAGTAAGTGTCGCTGGAGTCAATGGTGCCACGACTGTATTCAGTGAAGCAAGGAGGTGGGAAGTGACCAAAGGAAAACATACCCAATTGTTGACTGGTTTGAACGCATCCTGTTGTAGATTCGCATTAGATCTATCTATCTCATTGTATCTGTACCGTGAGTACCTTTAGTTCCGCTCCAAATTGAGGAGCCACATCGGGTGTTGCCATTATAGATGTGACAGCCCCTCAGAGATCGCGCGCATGAGACTTTTTCGATGTAAAGGACAAAGCTTTAAGACGAATATCTGTTAGACTTAGGCAGCTATGGTTGGAACTGGCTTAGCCACGTACCTCCACGTGCTGTCTTTTCTTGTGCGACACGAATGATTCGTCGTGACTTCGCTCTGGATATAAAGGAGTGACCAACCGCTAAGCGGATCTGTACCTGACAATCTATCAGGCTACCTGAAGGGGGCCATGCGGAAGCGGGGAAGATGGCTGGAGTAACGCCGGTGACAATACCGAACGACTTTCTCAGGCCACGTTGGCGACTCTCGGACCTGCACCGGGGCCAAGATAGGCGTAATATTACGTCATGCCTTACTGTACTGAGCCACATACTTCACCGCCTTCTTTATAAAGCTAGGGTATATCCGTCCAGTCGTTCGCCTAACCAGGAATAGTGTGTTTGCAGTATGCTGGGCGGTAGGTGTTGGGTTTTTTGGCTGTCGTCACGTCCCCTCTTAAGAATATACCTACCAGGCGCATATAATTGCTGCTGTATTACTCTTAGCTTCTGCGTTTGAGGAAGGCTGTCTCAATACCTAGTCTCTACGGAGAGGTCCACTTTCTCTTTTACCCACGCCTCCTGATCGCTCTTTTCCGCTCCAGCTAGCTTACTTTACCCCGCGGGCCGTCTCTTCACCGTCTTGATCGCACACCCTTTGTCCAATCTTCTGATTCTCTCTATTCCGCAAAACTCCTTCACGATGTCTGCGGAACAACCTGCCGAAACTGTCTCCGCTGGTAATTCTCTGGCAGATCGTATCACGACGGCCGATGGATCGAAGCCTGAAGGTATACGCGTTGTTTTCAATAGCGGCCGCCATACGTGATCCATACGGCAACTACTAACATCACATTTGCGCAGGAACTACTGAAACGACCGACAATGAACAGGCCGATGGCGCTGCCGCTCAGTTGGGTGGCTCCGAACTTAACGAGCCTGACTACACGGTCGAAGTCAAACTCAGCGATCTCCAGGCAGATCCTAACAATCCTCTTTTTTCCGTGAAGAGCTTTGAGGACCTTGGACTGTATGTGAAACCTTGTGCTTTGGATTTGCCATTCCATCTCAGCTGATGACATGCCGATCACTAGGGACCCTCGCATCTTGCAAGGACTCTCTGCCATGAACTTCCGTAAACCCTCGAAGATTCAAGAAAGAGCGCTCCCGTTGCTCTTGAACAACCCTCCTAAGAATCTGGTCGGCCAGTCGCAGTCGGGTACCGGAAAGACAGCTGCGTTCGTCCTCAATGCCCTGAGCCGCGTGGACCTCTCAACAGAACAGGCGCAAAAGACTCCCCAGGCTTTGATCTTGGCTCCAACTCGAGAGCTGGCCCGTCAGATTGTTGGTGTCGTCCAGTGCATGGGCCAGTTCCTGGACGGTCTTAACGTCTCAACAGCCGTTCCTGCCGACACTAACAGTCGCCATTCGAAGATCGAGTCCTCCGTTGTCGTTGGTACTCCGGGAACAGTCATGGACATGATCAGGAAGCGTGTCATGGTTGCGAATAAGCTGAAGGTTCTTGTTTTGGATGAGGCGGATAACATGCTCGACCAGCAAGGCTTGGGCGACCAGTGTATCCGTGTCAAGGCGTGAGTTCCTCGATCTTCCTTTCGTACTTAGTTAGGGCAGTTTCAGCTTACCGTACGCAGTCTGCTGCCAAAGGATATCCAAGTCGTTCTTTTCTCCGCCACTTTCCCCACCCACGTTCATCAATATGCGTCCAAATTTGCCCCGCAGGCCAACGAACTTACGCTGCAGCACGAAGAGCTGACCGTCGAGGGTATCAAGCAACTTTATCTTGACTGTTCCGACGAGGAGGATAAGTATAAGACTCTTGTCCAGCTCTACGGTCTTCTTACCGTCGCTTCCTCTATCATTTTCGTTAAGGTTGGTGGCCCGGCTCATTTCCTAAGTCGCATCTAACAGTTAATAGACACGAGCATCCGCCGCCGAGATTGAGAAGCGCATGGTCGCCGAAGGCCATACCGTGGCATCCCTGACTGGTGGTATTGAGGGCTCTCAGCGTGACGCTGTCATTGACCAATTTCGTGCTGGCCAGGCTAAGGTGTTGATTACCACCAACGTGCTCGCCAGAGGTATCGATGTCTCTACAGTGTCCATGGTTATTAATTATGTGAGTCGAAATGGGGACACGTTGCCACCATTGATAGAAATAAATACTAACTTAGTGCCCAGGACATCCCAGAGCTTCATCAACCCGGCGCGCCGGAACGCCAGGCGGACTTCCAGACCTACCTGCACCGTATCGGTCGTACCGGACGTTTCGGCCGTGTCGGTGTCTCCATCTCGTTCGTCTCCAACCGGGAAGAGTGGAATATGCTCAACCAAATCCAACAGTACTTTAACTGCACTATCCAGCGGGTGGATACGAAGGACTGGGACGAAGTTGAGGATATCATCAAAAAAACTATCAAGAACACCCGCGCCCAGGCCCAGTTCGGGCGGTGAAGTCACGGCTTTCATACTTATGTGAAGATTTACGAGGATTTCTTATGTGGAGAAAAGTCCCGAAGAATAATAGATACCAATTGACATGACCAGATTCTGAGAAGTTCAATCAGCCTGTAGATATTGTAAAGCGGCCGTAGGTCATCACACCGCCATTATGTCGAATCCCGTAGAACAAACCCCGATGGTCGTCGCTCACGTCGTCTCGCACTGCATTCCTACACTACCGGCTCGTACGGCCCATGAAAGAATGGAGAACTTGTCTGGTTGAACTGACTACGGTAGCTGGCTATCTATTAGGGACGTGAGGGTCGCTTTTGTCAGTAATCCAGTAGTAGTCAAGTACAAGTCACGTGCGCGAGAGCTCTTGATCACTTGACTACTATTCATAGCTATAGCTCATGTAGGGGGTCATAAAAGCATATAGCTCTAAATTGATAGAGGTCTTATGAGGCATTGTAATATTCTCTCCGGAAAACGTAAGGCTACTAGGTTGGCTCGGTCCATGGCTGTAGCATAGATATATATATTCTACAGTGAACAGAGTTACGAGTATAATCTAACCGATTCGATACAAACGGAGGTGGTCTAATATTGATTGAGTAATAGGCAGTTATCAAGTGATTTCTATCGATGAGGACCGATTAGGTAGCAGTTTTGGTTGGGTTTTGATGTCGAGTAACGTGGTTCCAGTGTAGCAGTCGACAGGTCATTCCAGATCCTTGGAATGAGGGGTTTTTTAATTTGCCGCAACCCCGCGTTGCATCCAGTCCAACATCATCTTGCATTCAGCAGACAGGAGCCCAAGACCCCTTTGGAATGTGTGCACGAGGTGAAATAAAATTCGGTTTCGAGTATAGAGGTAGAGAATTAATATACGATATCTTCTCGAGCTTATCGTTTCTGGTGGAGATGCTGGTATTTATCGGGAGATAAACCAGGAGATAAGTCGGTCACTATCGATAGAGGGGGAAACAATGATAAGGCGATACGATACGATAAGGTGCGGAGAGACCAGAATGAAAGAAAGTTCAGGTCAATGATTACAGTACCAATTCACAGGTCACATGCAGTAAGGAGGGAATGCAAGCTACAAAATGAGACAATCTGCTCCTTTCCTTTTTCTTGCTTTTGCTTTTCATATATATCCCTTGGTTTCCCTTTCCCTCTTCCTTTCTTCTTCATTTACCTCCTCCATCTTCATCCCTATCCTAACCACCACCAGCCAATATGACCACAGATAGCCCCGAAACGACCAGGGCTGACGGGACAACCGTCCAGGCCGCTCCTTCACCAGAATCCCATTATAGCACACACATAGTCGTAAGTCCGAACTTAATAATACTCCACTGCAAATATCCCCTCACACTGATCTACGATCTAGTTGACTACCTATCCCGGGCAAAGCGGTATAGATCCCGTGCCCCTAAACTGGGGTGCAAAAGATGCCAAATCCCGTGGTCCAGTGGTAGTCTCGCGCAGCGGGCCATTGCTGAAACGACGTAATGCAATGGGCGCCCATGGCGGCAGCTACAGCATCTATAACGCCCTGGCCATCGCTGCCGGCGACCTCCCCCCTGACTTCCGTCCGGACTTCAAGAACAGTGAACCCACCTTTAACTTCCCCTGGCAGCCCGCCTGGGCCGACAAGGACAAGATCGTGTCAATGGACCCCTACGGTCACGATATCGTCAACCAATTCCGGGATGAGTTGAACGCCGGTTGGGACATTCGGCCTACCATGGCGGTGACCCGCGCTAATATGAAACTGGCGGAGATTGGAGAGGCAGTACGAGACGGACAGCTCGACGTGGATGGTTCAATCGTGGTAGACTCTTCGGGTGAAGTTCGGGTGACGAAGGTCGCCGTCGAGCCGGTGTGGTATCTCCCTGGAGTTGCGGACCGATTCGGCGTCTCAGAACCTATCCTGCGCCGCACGCTCTTCGAACACACGGGTGGTAGTTACCCGGAGTTGATCACTCGGCCGGATCTTAAGATCTTCTTGCCGCCTATTGGTGGTCTGACGGTTTATATCTTTGGACCACCTGAGCGTGTGTCCGATGAGAACGTTAAACTAGCCTTGCGTATCCACGATGAGTGTAATGGAAGTGATGTCTTCCAGTCTGATATCTGTACATGCCGACCATATCTGGCGTTCGGTATCCGGGAAGCGATCCGCGAAGCCCAGAACGGAGGCAGTGGTGTTGTTATCTACTTCCGAAAGGAAGGTCGTGCCTTGGGCGAGGTCATCAAGTACCTGGTGTACAATGCTCGTAAGCGGGGCGGCGACACGGCAGATAAGTACTTTACGCGAACTGAGAACATCGCTGGTGTGAGAGATGTATGTCATCACTTCAACTTTATCCTACCTACCATCACCTTTACTGACAATCTATATAGATGCGCTTCCAAGCCCTCATGCCCGACATACTCCACTGGCTCGGCATAAAGAAGATCGACCGCATGCTCTCCATGTCCAACATGAAACACGACGCGATCGTCCAATCGGGCATTAAGATCCTCGAACGAGTCCCTATCCCCGAAGACATGATCCCCGATGACTCGCGTGTCGAGATCGACGCAAAGATCAACGCCGGATACTTCACGACGGGACGACAGTATACCATGGAAGAGCTGGCCGAGGTGAAGGGACGCGGGTGGGAGAAGTGGGAGGATATCACGGTAAGTCAGACCTTTATCCTTGATTAAATAACCATCCACTGACGTCTATACAGCATTAAACTGGGTTCAAAACGACATCATATCCAGTTACGAACTGGACGATAACAAATCACGACCTGAATCCCGAATGAGCTCACTAATGAAATATTCATTGCGCCATCGTATCCATAGTTAATTGAACTCTATAAACGAAACTCCTCACCTTGATCTCTGGTATGAAAGTTGTGTATGGTCCACACGACCGTAACCGTAATTGTGATATATCATATGTGAATATATAGATTGTAAATCCCACAGAAATTCAGATTGCTAGACCTTTCGCCGTTTTAACGATCTCCGTATCCTCCGGCTTACAGGTGCGATCCCGTTAACTTGGTTATAAGGGGTCGGTTACTTAATCTTTGGACGTTTCATCTAAAGTGCTGTATACCTTACGGGGTAGTCCTCGACGTAGCGCTGACTCCAATCTAAGCGGCGGCAGCTCCCCTTCAGCTGTCCACCGTGATACGATGAATAGGTGGGTTTTCTGGGGGCCATTGTTATTCATTAGGCGTAGAACCGCACACCAAAAACAGCATTAAGGACAAACCACCCAGTAGAAACCACGAATTGGAGATCTCGGCCCAAAACTCCGTAGATAGTGGACGATAAGCGGGCAAAATCTCGGTATTGCATCCCGAGCACGGAAACTTTTCCTTCATTCCCCGCTTTGCGATGAATATATAAGATCTCATTATCCTCAGATTAATATAAAGACAAGTATTAAAATATAACATTTACATTGTTACGTTTACTACCTTAACCTTCTACATTTATTATAAAATTATAGAACATATTTTTGACTCCCGAGGAAGGACGAAAGCAGAATGGGCTCCCACGTCACCCCGCAACCCCACGTCCCTAAAGCCGGGGTATGGTGTCCCGCCATTACATTCTTCGACCACAGCACCGACACAATCGACTTCGACGCACAAAAGAAATACTACTCCTACCTATCCAAGACCGGACTAGCGGGTCTAGTCATCCTCGGCACAAACTCCGAGGCCTTCCTCCTCACCCGCGAAGAGCGCGCCCAATGTATCGCTGCCGCTCGCGAAGCAGTCGGTCCCGATTTCCCGCTCATGGCGGGTGTGGGCGCCCACTCCACAAAGCAGGTGCTTGAGTTAGCGCATGATGCTGCGGCTGCGGGTGCGAATTACTTGCTTGTTCTCCCGCCGGCGTATTTCGGAAAGGCGACGACGCCGGCCGTTGTGAAGAAATTCTTTGCGGATGTAGCGCGTCAGTCGCCGTTGCCGGTTGTTGTGTACAACTTCCCTGGGGTGTGTAATGGGGTTGATCTTGATTCCGAGACTATTACGGCTATTGTGCGCGAGTCTGCTGCCAGCCGGGGAGATGGAAAGAGCAATGTGGTGGGCGTGAAGTTGACTTGTGCTTCGGTGGGTAAGATTACGAGGTTGGCGGCCACACTTAAGCCGGAGGAGTTTGCTGTTTATGGCGGTCAGTGTGATTTCTTGATTGGAGGGCTTAGTGTTGGATCTGCTGGGTGCATTGGGGCGTTTGCCAATGTGTTCCCCAAAACTTCGGCCAAGATTTACGAGTTGTATAAGGCCGGGAAGGTGGCGGAGGCTTTGGACTTGCAGCAGAAGGCGGCGCTAGCGGAGAGTCCCTGCAAGAGTGGCATTGCGTCTACTAAATATGCTGCCGCGATTTACTCGGCGCCCTTGGCCGGAATTGAGGGGGCCGAGGAGAAGGCGAAGCCGAGGACGCCGTATGAGGAACCCGGAGAGGGTGCGAAGAAGACGGTGAGGGAGTTGATGGACTCGGTAGCCAAGCTTGAAGTTAGCATCTAGTAATTCGGTGGATATGCGCGAATTCAGGTGAACTCAAATAGGAAGCTCGGGTTATCTCCACGAGGCCCTTCCGAATGTGTATAGTGTGCTGTTTTTGGTAGTTATATTGTGATAGACCCAGTGTACTTCGTTCATCCAATGATTAGAAATCGGAGAGTCATGGTTTCGTGCGAGTGGAATGTTTCCCATGCTTTCAAAATGCCTCGTCTCCACGTGGGGGAAATTTCGCCGAACCGTCTCCGAGCGAACCCCATGGTTCTAGTGAGATGGTGGGAGCAACCATTTCTGTATAGGCTGGGCATCCGGTTTTAATTGCACATAGCTAGGTCAATAAGTAAACTGGTGTCTGGTGAAGGTGAGCCACAACTTGATATGGATTTGTATATGAGCAAGCTAGCTCTGGAAGCTAATGCCCATTATTGTACTCAAACTAGCACTGCATTCGCCCACAACTGTATGTTTCTAGAATAGGCAATTCCTGGCCGCAGTTACTCCACTGAAGAAGAGCTGCTGTGGACTTAGTTATTTGTGGGGTGTGAAGAGGAAATCCCCCGATAAATCACCGGCGGTAAGGCCGTTACTTCGGCTCCCCGCTTCCAGCACGACACTTCTCCGGCCGGGGTAGCAGTGCGGGAGCTATCACTGCAAGCACAGGGTAGATGGTAGTTCTTCAAAAATGTCATACCTGAACAACAACATTGAATGGGACAATGGGGTTTAAAACGTCGAGAACGAGCAGATATTCGTCCAGGAACCCGGCCAGTCATAACCAAAATATGAAGTACCTTAAGGCATTATCCCCACACTAGTTCTTAAGTCAACGCCTTGGCGCTTTTAGGACAGTGGGAATTAATTTTCTCGTATGCATGACGTGGGTATGCAGCCCTGCTAACCAGCAATCGCAGTGGTCAGACCCTCTGACATCCACATATGGTTCAACTGAGTTCTCGGCTTCGTCCACTTGGAGCCTTGGAACCTCAAGGCCATGGAGCCTAGCCTTTCTATGAAGAGAATGCCATGCATGCATCGCCGCCAACGGGGTATTTTGACGAGGGGAATCGGATATAAATACCCCGGTCACGTCCCTCCGACAGAACGAATCCCAGAATTGCAACCCAGGCCGCTACCCATAGCTAATGCAAGTGACCTGACGAGATGCATATCAAACCATTCATCCTTCCTGCCCTTGCGGCAGTTGCGCAAGCTGCCAGCTATTCTGGAGACCTTCGGCCTCAAACTCACTTCTCTCCACCTTCCAATTTCATGAACGACCCAAATGGTCTCTTCTATGATAGCAAGAGGGGCGTGTATCACTTATACTATCAGTGTGAGTCTGTTCGTGTCACTCAAACTATGCACGTGTAATAATGTGTGAATAGATAATCCTACAGAGACAGTAGCTGGGAATCAGCACTGGGGTCATGCCACCAGCCCTGATCTATACCACTGGACGAATCAACCTATCGCCCTCGCTGGGGATAAGCCTGAGGAGTATATCTTTTCAGGCTCTGCTGTGGTGGACAGCAACAACACCTCAGGATTCTTTCCCGATCAGGACGATGGCGTCATAGCCATCTACACAGTAGATACCCCGACACTGGAAACGCAGCACATTGCTTATTCTCGCGACGGTGGATACACTTTCACCAAGTATGAAAACAACCCGGTCATCGACATTGGCTCGAAGCAGTTCCGTGACCCGCAGGTGGTGTGGCATCCTGAAACTCAGCAGTGGGTGATGACTATTGCCTATGCGCAGGACTTGGTCATTGGATTTTATACCTCGCCCAATCTCAAAGACTGGACGCATGCATCTAACTTCACCCAGGAAGGGCTGCCGGGTGACCAATTCGAATGTCCTAACTTGGTCAAGTTTTCGGTGGATCGCGCTGTGTCTGAGGAGACAAGCAAGTTCGTGCTTTTCATTTCTGTGAATCCTGGCGCTCCTCTTGGAGGTTCGGGAACATTTTATGTGGTTGGCGATTTCAACGGCACCCATTTCACCTCGGAAGTTGCTCAGGAGACACTTTTTGATTTCTCCAAGGACAACTATGCGGCTCAGTGGTATTCTGGTATTCCTGAGAACGAGCCTCCTGTCTCCATCGGGTGGGCTAGCAACTGGGACTACACCGAAGAAGTCCCCACTGGCCCGCTCGAAGGCTGGAGGAGTGCCATGACTTTACCTAGAGCGCACACCCTAACCAAGGTCAACGGAGTCTGGACTGTGACTCACAGCCCGTTTGAGGGCCTTTCTGCTCTTAAGGGCAGACAGCTTGTGAGCAAGAGTGTCCACTCTGGGGACGTGAAAGCGAACTTCTCTGGGGTCCCATCAAATGCAGTGTATTTCGACGTGACACTGAAGGGCATCGATGTTGCCAAGCCTACCGGACGCGTGAACTTCAACTTCACCTCCTCTGCATCGGGCGAATTCCTCGACGGAGGGGTGTCCCTGGATGATAGTTCTTTCTGGATCAGCAGAGCTGGAACCCATCTTTTCACGATTGAAGATAATGGAAATTATACATCATCTTCTACAACGACTATCTCCTCATTTGGCAACGGCACATTCAGCTTCTCGGGCGTTATTGACCGCTCTGTGTTTGAAGTCTTCCTTGGTCAGGACGGGATCCAAAGCGGAACCATGACTTTCTTCCCAAGCTCCCCACTCGATACCTTGGCTGTTTCCGCAGAGGATCTCGGTGATCGGGCTAGCGTTAGTGTTAAGGCTTGGGGTCTTCAGAGCGGCTGGAACTCAACGACAGCTAGTAAGAGGTTCCGCGCCTGAGTCGGCTGGCTCTTAGAATGTCTCAGTTCATGATGCATGATTGTAAAGTTATTGCATGGATGTATAATTGAAGATTCAATGCTAGAATTGATTTCCCATCGATGGTCTCCAGTTTGTACTTCGTATACCATAAAGTTAACAATACTCCGACTCCGTACTTTGAGTGGATATGGTCAATTGAGGGGCACTCTGCATTAGTTCTTGCGGTCCAGAGCGCCGAGCAGCACCAAAATAAACGGCATGATGTCAGGTCACGTGCCAGGGGAGGACTTCATTGGCCGCCTTAGGTGAAAGGTAAGATTACATGGTTCAACAATACAGCCACTTAGCCGGCAGCGATACAGGTACCTAGCTCAGTAATACCGTGACCGCCTGTCGGTTTGCCGGAACAGCAGTGTCCCGCGATCATACGACGCTTAGCACCGAATCTTGGCCGAGGGTCAGTCGCCATCGCTGTCAGGCACCATTTTGTCCTTCTTCCAACCATGTGCAGAAGGGTGACCAGGTGACTTTGCTTTGCGACGTGGTTTCCAATAATAAATCTATTATCACTCTATCCTTGTCTCTGCAGTGGCGAGCACACAGAGAAAAGAAACAACAAGAAACGAAGAAGGGAAGAAGAAGATCTTATCTGCTGGGGCAGCGTTCTAACTGTGGCTCGTACCGTTCCATGTGAGAGGGTCTAAGCCGCGTACTCAACCACCCAACGCCGCCTCGATAAGATATTGAGAAACACTAATTTTCGGCTCGTTTTCTTTTCTGTTTGTCAAGACCCCAACGTGACTGACTAGTTCAATTTGTCTGTCATGACGGACAACTCCAACTTCTAAAGTTGATCACTCCTTTCACAACTTGACTCTCACATCAATTGCCACCCGATATAGCTTCTCTCTCCTTTTCGCTCCCCTAAAGGGGTCTCTCTATTATCGCCCCCCAATCATTCTCCACAGCTCAAATTTTAGCGCGTTCGGTCCTGGCTGATCATCAATCACCTTTCAACTCTAACCCGCCACTAGCCGGGTTTTGTTCCCTTTGCCTGAGGTATGCACACCCTAGGTTACACTACCTGGTACTTTTGTCCAGAGGAACCATTCACCCTTCTGCTCCCACCTCCGTTGTCAATATCCGATGGTTAATAGGAGCCAAGGCTTGTTTCGCGATAACACATACACGGCAAACGGACTCATAGCCATAGTGGCTTGATGGTCCAGACCCTGGCGGCTGGACACAATGGCTATGCCTGGCATGGGTAGCGATTTCCAGCTCTTTTCCCCCGCCCAGTCTTCGGACAGAAGAGAGTCGCAGGCGGACTCCATGGCGTTCCCACAGTCGTCCCCGGAGGATTCGGGCCAGGATTGGACACAGTGGATGAGATGGGATGACCACTCCTTCCCAGAATCCACCAACGAAATTACCCAGTCGCCCTTCGATTTCTCATACACCTCGCCCGGCACCTCTATCGGCAAGCAGAGCCTTGGTGCTGTTCAGAAGTCCGAGTTCTCCCCAGATATTTCACTCGATTGCGTGACGAATCTTCCGTTTGACTCCTTCCTGGGCCAGGATGGTGGTGGCGGGCTCCCCCCTCATCGAAGTTCAAATGCTGGCACAGACATACAGTCTGCCCAGTCGACCACATCTGGATCGCCTGTGTCTCTAGCAGGTGCCAAACGCAAGTCCGGTAGCGATGACGATGGATCGACTGTTTGCGGCTCAGCTCCGCTCGGAAAGAAGATGCCTTCGAAGAAACGCGCCCACAATGTGATCGAAAAGCGATACCGAGCCAACCTGAATGAGAAAATCGCCGAGCTCAGAGATAGCGTCCCCAGCCTTCGGGCTTCTCGACATCTGGTCGACGAAGACGACGGGGAGGGTGTCACGCCAGCCAACAAGTTGAATAAGGCCTCTATCCTTTCCAAGGCAACCGAGTATATTCGACATCTGGAAATTCGTAATAAGCGACTGGAAGATGAAAATACTGCTCTGAAGAATAGACTACGACAATTAGACAAGGCCGTCGATCAGAATGTGACATCTGCGGCATCAGTTTCTTCACCGAGCAATTACACCGAGTCTGGTGCCAGCTCTTCACCTAGCGTCTTCTCAAACGCCGAGGATGTTTCCAGTGATCCCTCTCCAACCTCTCTTCATCCCCCAGAGGGTATGATCAAGGTGCCCGATGCCTTCAAGCGCATGCGGGCTGCGGCTCCGAGAGACGAGTCTTGGTCACAGTCTTACATCCAATACCCAAGCAGTGGTAATGCATCCCCTCAGCCGGGTAGCCGCAAACGCTCTCACTATCCTAATAAATACATGCTGGGCGCGCTTGCTGGTCTTATGGTCTTCGAGGGAATGAGTTCAGAAAAGAAGACAGAGTCGACAGCAAAAGGACTCTTGGCTATCCCAGCCAACTTTTTCAACAACCTGCAACTACCACCGGCCGGATACTGGGTTGCGTGGGCTCGGAGCTTCTGGTATTCATGGCACGCTCGGGCTATTTCCCACTTTCTCATCCTTGCCACTCTCATCGTCGGCAGTGCGTTTATTGTTTTCGTGTACCTTTTCAACTCCGGCGGGCCTGGGCTTCAGTACTCTTCCAAATCAGCTTCTGCCACACTATCGTCCAGCAACTTCCGGCGTCAGGCTTGGCTGACTAGCATCCAGCGGGTTGGAGTGCCCCGACATAGGTTCTTCCACGAGTGGTATGTTGTGACGTCGAGATGTTTTGAATACGTCTTGCGTTGTCTACTCGGATGGAAGCTCTACTCGTGGGCCACAGGAATTACCGAAGAGGATGAGAAGGGCCGAGTGAAGACATGGGACATCGCGATCGATGCTCAACTGGCTGGAGGTGACGCAGAGGTTAGCAAAAGTCGTCTCGTTTTGACCATTTTCGCTGCTGGTACCCTCCCTCGAAGCCCAATGCGAATGATGCTTAAAGCTTTCCATGTTCGCATTCTGCTTTGGCGCGTGGGCGACCCAGGTTCTTGGACCTTTAACGTCTCCAACGACGTTGCGCGTAGCCTGGCACGGTACCAATGGGACCTTGCTCGGAAAATGAATTCGTCCCTGCCAGAGGACCACCCGGATGCCCTCCCAAGTCATCTAGCTGCCTTACTCGAGCTTGATAGTGAGGAGGTCATGATTGACAGTGTCATCCAAAGAGCCGCAAATCTCACCTGGAACCGTCCCACCCAAGAAGGGACGGATGGCGATGAGGCCTTACTTGACGTGGTGGAGGAGGATCCTGCTATCCAATCCTCGTTGGATGCGCTTGCTGCGTGGTGGTCTAGCCATCTGTTACAACGAGCCCTTCTGAGATACTTCGAGGCCAGTGCTGGCGGCCAAGACAGGAGGAAGAGCCGCGATGCTTTCAAATCCAAACTCAGAACAGCTCTCAATGTAGCCCCTCAGCCGTCGGCGGCGCATACGCGTGCTCTGGTTATGCAAGCTGTTTTCTTCGAACAAGATCGCGTTGCGAATATCAACATGGTTCTTGCAGCTCTGCCCAAGGACAAAGGAAAGACCAAGAAAGCACAGGCTTCAAACTTCCTCGACTCTTCTCTCCCCGTATCTGTCCGTGATGAGATCAATATTGCCGTGCGCTGTGCAATGATTGCGGCCATCTTCACCGCACGGACCACCGGGGATACCTCTCTCCCCGCATCCTTCACGATGCAGAAAGCCATTTCTTGGTTTAACCAACTACCTTTGGACCCCGTTGAGCTAACTCTCCTTGGATTCGCCGCTACCTATCATCTTATGCACGTCCTGGCCTCAGATACCGACTACATGAATTCATCCGATTCCTCAGTTCCCTCTTCTCCTGTTTCTAGACATCGATCCTTGTCTGACAATGAGTCCGATAGACCAGCGCCACCATACAACCCGAAATGCTCGCCTCTGATCCCCAATCTAAGTCGTGTGGCTTCAGAGCTATCGTACTGGGCGAAGAACGCGTATAACCCGGCTTTCTATGGATTTACTTCTCATCTCGTCGGAGTTGTTGACGCAGAGTGCAAATCCCTGTGCCATAGCGCGGGGGTCGATTTGGTCGACTATTCTCGTATCCAAGAGGAGCGCAGTAAGGCTATACAGAATAAGGACAACAAGAAGAAGCCACGCAAGAAGTCAAATGAGGATTCGCGACAAACCAGACGGGCGACCTCTAATAGCAAACCAGCCCATTGCCCCAACCCGGAAAGTTCGCGTGAGGTTGAGGCTTGAAAATACGGCGTCTACCTTCGCATGCATGCATTACGGTTGATGTCTCTGTCTAAGGGTTGGTTTATCTCATGACTTGTTACTTAAGGGACACTTGATATCGCGCGATGTGCTACTTCTGGTATTAGGGTGTATTTTATGAGTGATGGAAAATGGGTATCAGGATATATACAATAACTATCGGTCCATGGCGTTTTTTGGGTTGATCTCCGGCCTGTTTTATGTATCTTCCCTCCGGCGCAACAAAAAGCCGAATTAGACTAAAGCAGTCCCTCTCCTATTTGGTTGTTTGCCTGTGTATAATGCCTAATAACATGTGCGGCGTGCAAGTCACTGTTGGAATATCTCGATTTATTGTTTTCGCTCCCGTCGACCCGGACCCGTTCGTTGACGTTCTCATCAGGGAATTGATGTATTTTTAACTTTGCTAGGGATCGACCATGTTCCCGGATCGAGTTTGAAGCTACGCCGCATGCGGCCCGTGTGGCTGAAAGTTTAAGCCACGCGGCGATCAGGGCAAGTTAAGCTTCTGTACCTGCCACCTCGTATAAGGCTGACGCAAGCTGCTCTCCAGTCTGTATCGATCGTGTGATTGTGATCCTGCTTGGACTAAATGACATCTCAGTGACGTTCAAGTTTACCACGTAAACACAGCTTGGGCAACGTTTACCGGCATGTCGTCAGTGTAGCGACCGTGCCATATTATCTACCAGGACAGGAACAAGGATATGAGCTGCACTGTGCTTGCTGTCTTGACTGACGGCGGGGCACATGGGACCTCGAACGCTTCTATCATGAGAGGACTCATGACAGCCACTTCGTCATCTTGAAAGCCGAATAAAACCCGCGCCTCTTGGGAACTCCCATGGTTACCTCAGGGACTTGCGCAACAGACGAAAGTCTAAACGTACAAAACATCATAACGTTACAATAATATATGGAGCCCTTTTTATTTCAAAGATACACCTACTTGCCGAAATAATAGCCGCTTTCACCTTTACGCAATCTTCCCCTGGTGTCCGGTTCATGACGTTGATCTCCCATTTGTAGGAAGGCTCTAGTCACAACATCATGGCCGTGAGTCAATAGAAGCCTAAGGTTTTTCTGTGCCTATGCTGCCTAGATAGTACCAGTTTCAGTTGACTGAATCTTGATCATCAGTTTAAATCTCATGGCAGGCACCGCCACGTGCTGGGAATGAAGGGATGGTTTCCTCATGACAAATCCATGTCGGCAACTCTCCTACGTCATCGTCCTAAATTTCAGGCTCTACGAGATAAAAGCTCGCTCAGAAGACGTGTGGTAGCTCTTGCAGAAATGATCGTCGAAGTCTCGGGTGGTTGCGGATGGTGGGTTGGGGCCCTCAGCTTTCTGTATATCCGTTTGCGGCGCCGTGGTTTCATCCGCCCAGTTAACTGCAGATCCACCTCGTGCATCCGACCAACTGACAAAGTAATGACTTTATTTGTTGAACTAATTTTCAAAGATTGACTCTATGTCGTCAGTCTGTTGATTTGCTGAAGGTACAGGCGGGGAAACAGCAGCACCCCTCTCCGGCCCAGACGACTGGGAACACTCTTCATTCCAGAACTCCATTCCCCACATTCTTGGTTGTAATGACCTTCTCAGGAGCACTGTTCTCGATTACTAGCCGACTTACTAGAATGCGGGTGTCTAACCTGTCACGGTGCGGCCCATGGATGACTTAGGCTAACGGCAAGATGCATGACGGCATCGTTAAATATATGCCGTGCACAAGACCCGTGTGTGATGGCAACGCAAACCCATTGTCCTCGTGCCTGTATATTTATCTTGCCGTAGACAGCCATCATAATCCTTCTGGTACATGTCCAGCTTGAAGGGAGGCGTCAACGCTGACTCGAGGTGGTTGTGCGGCTTAAGCAGTCCTCTTTGATTCTCATACTCAAGTTTCAACTTAATTCCAGCAATTCCGAGACATGGGAGTAGATCAGATAGGGCCGGGGAAGCAACACACCCGATATGACCACCCTCCTATGAACCCTGCGCTGGCCACGCCTCTGTATGTCCTTGGGGGATTTTTTGTTGTCTCATTCCTCAGCCGCTCTATCATAAGGCTACGACACCATCGACGTCTGCGTGAGATCCTCCGAGAAGATAAGCAAGAAAAGTTCGCTCGAAACGGCGCTCTTTCGGCGTTTTTCAACAAACATGTCTTTTACGCACCGTTATGGTCGCTTCGACACAGTCGCGAGTTTCGCCTCCTGGGCCGGATCCATATGGGGATAGTCCCACTACGGCTGGAGGCTGTTCTACTGCTCACCTACTTCGTGCTGAACATCATCTTCTTCTTTGTGCTTGCAAACTGGTGTTCGGGTTATGAGGAGACCATGTACCAAATCAAATATGCCGCTGGTCACCTTTGTGTGATGAATCTGCCCGCCCTTGTTCTCACTGCTGCTCGTAACAACCCCCTTATCCCAATGCTAGGGTTGCAGTTTGACACATTCAACCTGATGCATCGATGGATTGGGCGTCTCATCATCGGCGAGGCCGTAGTTCATATGGCCTGTGTGGTAGCCGGGGAGGCCAAAGAAAGTGAGTAAACTCTGCCGTCTGGCTTGATTTGATTTGATGACTAACAGCTATGTAGTGAGCATGTCGAAGGTGACCCATCTTCTCTGGAACACACCCTTCTTTATAGAAGGATTTGTTGTAAGTCTATGCCTGGAAGTCAACTTGTTGCATATGATTTAACAGGTCGGGATGACGGTAGGCTCTGATTGCGTTCATGGTGATCCTGTTTCAGTCCACATCCCCTATTAGACATGCCTTTTACGAATTCTTCCTTCATCTGCATATTCTACTTGCAATAACGTCATTTGTGGGACTCTGGTATCACCTTCGTGGATTGGTTCTCCAACGTGTTCTGCTGGTCACACTCATTCTTTGGGGCCTTGATGTAAGTCTTTACCACTCCCTCCTCCACCTAAATCGCGATTCTACCCACTCTACGTGTCCCCTTGCTCCCTGTTTTGTTCTGGTAGTTTTAGACTTCATCGAAGTCAAGGCTGACATCGCTTAACAGAGGATTGGGCGCCTGGGAAGTATTATCTGGCGTAACTTTGGGAAACAACGTACAATGGCTACTGTGGAGCTTCTTCCTGGCGATGTAGCTCGCGTTGATGTAGCCCTGGCGCGGTCATGGACATTCAAACCCGGGCAATACATGTATCTCTACATGCCCTCGCTGGGGCTCTGGACGTCGCATCCCTTCTCCGTGGCATGGACAGACGACCGAACAAATTTGACCGAAAAGCGTGGATCCAATGATTCAGTCAGCATCTTGTTGGGAGGCCCGAAGCGTGAAGTCATGTCCTTCCTGATCAAGCGACGGGACGGATTTACAAATAAGCTTCTCGAGAAGGTTAACAAGTCGATGGAGGGAAAATTCACCGCATCCGCTCTAGTAGAAGGTCCTTTCGGTATGTAGCGGATACGCTATGATTAGTGGGTTATACTGATTATCTATCTAGGCGGTCTCCATTCTCTATCTTCTTACGGGACAGTTCTTCTGATCGCAGGCGGTATTGGAATCACACATCCAATGTCTTACTTACATGAGATCTTGAGTGGATTTTCGCAGAAGTCGACCGCTGTTCGGAAGGTCAGCCTGATCTGGGTCATCCGCAGTATTGGTGAGTATACGCGGCACAGATCAAAGCAGCCTCCACTGACGTTATCCTAGACCATCTGGAATGGATCCAGCCGTGGATGACGTCTCTTATGAACCATCCAGCGCTACAAGTACCGAACGAACAAAAAAGCCACACCTACTTTCAATTCCCAGAACTATCTCTCTCTATCCAAATATACTTAACGTTAAGTGAAAGCACGGACGAGTACTCACTTGACGAGAGCCCTTGGACCAATTCCGCACCGCCAAGCGTACCAATCAGTATGGTCTTTGGCAAGCCATCCTTCGACCAAATCCTAGAGAGCGAGAAGGCGCAACAAGTAGGGGCGATGGCAGTCAGCGTGTGCGGACCAGGTGGGATGGGCGACGACGTCCGCAAATGCGTTCGGGATAACCAGGGGACGCAAACTATAGATTTATACGAGGCGTCGTTTTGCTGGTAGATTTATATATTTCCTTTCTTTTGCTTCCTCACTTAGCTTATCAGTATCGATACTACTGATATATCCTGCTTCTCGCTCTAGCATAGACTCTACGTTGAATATAAATGTTGCTGATACCCGCTGGTGCACGTGCACTGCATAGTTGGTGCTGACTTGGGCAATTTCAAAACCCCGTATAGAACTTCATAGGGCAATTACGCCCGGTGCCCGCAGTTGATCTGCAGGATGCTCAACCAATCAATCGGTGACAAGGAATCCAGCGTCCCCTCACAGCCAGTATCACCCCATATGGGGGAAAACAGCTCCCAGCAGTAGCGGTGACGGCAATACGACTCGGATTTCCGCAGCGTCGGCAATCGGGTTTTGACCGACGGCAATTGACACCCCAGAAGTATAAGTATACCAACAAGAGGAAAGAAACGCAGAATACAACCTCAATTCCTCTCTCAAAAGAGAAACACGAGATAAAATTAACAGCATCAAATTACGACTAATCCCCAAACCCAAAGACCTCCTAAAAAGAAAAATAACCCAAGAAAAGATCAAAAATGCCCCAATTCCGCATTCTCCACATCGGCGACAACATCAAATACAACCACGATGTCTACGCCCGCTTCAGCTCCGAATTCGAAATCATCCAACCCAGCGCCGAAGAGCGCGAAAGGGAAGAGTTTATGCGGGCCCTGAAAGAGCGTCGCTGGGGGGACTTCCATGCCATCTTCCGGCCCTTCTGGAACACGGGGGGCGAGATGGGGCGCTGGGATCGAGAGTTGATTCCGCTTTTGCCTAAGAGTGTGAAGATCATGGCTTCGGCCGGGGCCGGGTATGACTGGGCGGATGTGGATGTGTTTGCTGAGCATGGTATGTCTTCATTCATTTATTTCCTGTTCGGCTTTTTACTTGCCTCTTCCGGGAATGGTTGTACCCCGGTTAAGGCCGAAGAATGTACTGTAATTGGGGATACTAGCATATTGTGGGGTAAAAAAAAGACAAAACTCACAAGTGTGGGGAAAAGAGACAGACAGACAGAAAAGACAGCTAGCTAATAGAGAATGCAATAACAGGAATAATCTACTGCAACGGCGCCGCCGCAAGTTCGGAATCCGTAGCCGACATGACCATCTTCCTGATCCTGTCGGTCTTCCGCAATCTAGCCTGGTCCCACCAAGCCGCCCACTCCGCCAACCCGCAAGCCTTCGCCGACGCCCACAAAAACTCTCCCCTCACGGCGCGCAACCCACGCAACCATGTCCTGGGCATCATCGGCCTAGGCCAAATCGGGTATATGATCGCCCAGAAGGCGCACGCCGCCTTCGGCATGAAGATCGCCTACCACGATCTCTTCCGGAAGAGTCCCGAGCAGGAGTCTCGGGTGGGCGCGACGTACTACAAGGATTTGGAATCGTTGCTGGCTGATGCGGACTGCGTGGTCGTTGCGACGCCGTTTGCTGGGAAGACGTTGCTGACGCTGGAGCGGTTTCGGCAGTTTAAGAAGGGGGCCAGGTTTATTAATATCGCGCGTGGGTCGTTGGTGGATGAGGAGGCGTTGGTGCAGGTGCTTGATGAGGGTCATTTGGCGGCGGCAGGCTTGGATGTTCATGCCAATGAGCCGTATGTGCATCCGCGGTTGGTGAAGCATCCTAGGGTTATGGCGATGTCGCATAATGCGGGTGGGACTGTTGATACCCATATTGGGTTTGAGAGGTTGGCGATGGAGAATATTGAGGGCTTTTTGTTGAAGGGGAAGGCTTTGACGCCGGTTAATGCCCATTTGTTGAAGAGTAAGAGTTCTTTGTAGGGCTTTTTTTTTTCTGGAGTGTGATATACCATTTTTTATTTGTGTTTTACTTATAGTTATCAGCAAAATTGGATAGGAATGAATTGGCCAAATAAGAAATATCAGAAAATCGTTGTTTGACAAATGCCCATAGTCCCAGACGTATTCTCTGGTGACTTAGGATAGAATGATGCCTGTGGTATGATGGGAAACAGATTTCTAGAGCTGTGATTTAAAAAAGCCCGAAAATGCCCTGGTGCAACTTCCTAGCCAACCTTGCCATTGCTGTTTCAGTAATGGCGCCTTTATTCTGCAGCATCTGAACAATAGGCTGGTGCCCGTGCCTAATGGCAATCGACAAAGGTGTCTCACCATCGACGTTCGTTGCATTAATATCGGCACCGAGTAGAATCAGCATCTCGACAATAGACCGGTCCATGTATCTCGCGGCAATCGACAATGCTGTCTCACCATCGACATTCGTTGCATTAATATCAGCACCGTGCAGAATTAGCATCTCGAAAATATCGGCTCCTTCAGGGGGTTGGGTAGATGCTTTTGCTGACTGTGCAATGGCAACCATTAGAGGTGTTCGACCAGATTCGGTTCCTGCCTCAATATCGGCGCCCTTCTCAAGAAGCATCTTAACAATAGTTCGATCTTTAGTCTTAATGGCATGAATTAATGCTGTCTGATTATACTCATCCGCTTGATTCATATCGACACCTTTATCAAGCAGGACTTTGACCATGGTTACTTTTCTTTCACGGATAGCATGAACCAGTGGTGAGTGACCATTTCTATCCGTGGCATTGATATCAGCGCCTTTATCAAGTAGTACCTGTGCGATATACATGTTATAGTTACGGATTGCGTAGACCAGTGGTGTGTAACCAAACCGATCCTTTGTGTCAATGTTGGCGCCAAGGTCAAGTAGTATCTTAATAATAGGTATGTTACCATCAACGACAGCGTAGGCCAGTGGTGTGTAGCCTTCCTGAGTCGTTGTCTCAATTTTGGCGCCATTATCAAGCAGCATCTTTACAATAGACACTTTATCAGCACGGATAGCGCAGGTCAGTGGTGTGTGACCATTCCGATCGTTCGCATCAAGATCGGCACCCGTATCAATCAGCACCCTGACAATATCCTCATTCCCAACATGACTGCAGTAGGTCAGTGGCGTTTTGCCACTCGAATCAGTTACCCCAGTACTAGCACCTTTGTCTAGCAACAGCCTGACTATAGCAGTATGCCCATTGCGAGACGCCAAGGATAGGGGCGTAGCATCCGCCTTGCCACCCAGGTCAACGGCAGCACCCCTCTTGAGCAGAAGATTCACATAGTTCTCAAGGCCATTCTCAGCAGCCCACGAAAGTGGCGTCCGGTCATTGCAAACATTATCTAAGGCTGCTTCAAGATTGCCCCGGGTGACTAACAACCATAGATAAATCTCTGCCCCCGAGCTATGCCAATTCAAGAATTGCATCGGTGTAGTAGTCTTAGGGTAAATTTCAATCGGCAAAGAAATATTGTATGCTTCGGAGTCTCTCGGCGTCTGGGAACGTGTCATGCGACCAGCTCGAATACACATCCTTGTCATACGATACTGGTATCTCCTGTACTTTTTGAGATCAACATTGAGGAGATCGTCACAATGAACTCTCTTGACTCGCTCCAATGTCAAAGAGGGGTCATGCACCAAGATGGCGACTGACGTATCCCCCTTACCGATTACCCTGCACTGAAGAACAGCCAGGCCTAGTCCAACTTGCTCTAAGCCTATGAGGTAAAGGTCAAGATGAATGCCCTTACCGCTAATGATCAAAGGGTTGTTGAAGGTATCAAATGCCTCACATGGCACAATATCGTGGGAGTCAATAAAGGCATAAGGAGATGTAGCAAGAAGTCCAGCGCGAGTATCCGAAGACTTCCAAGCAAATAGGCTTTGGTCTTCTGAGATCCGTAAGATTTCTTCCTGGAGTCTAATAAAAGCTGCCTCTCTTTCTCCATAGATCAGCGGCATATTGACGCCAAAGAGCCCCATTAAACAATAGGCACGATCCTCAATTCTGGATGTCTGTCGTTCCGCCGCCCATGACATTCTCTGTGCGGTACTAAACATTTCAATATCTTTCTCACCGGAAAGGACACTTTCAGGTATGCGAGTGCATTCAGATATTTTTCTCCCAAGACTCTTCTTGTCACCTAGCTCCCTCCAGCTCTTGTCGAAGAATATCACCTTCTGCGGAGCAATTAGCTCTTGGAGAGTCCATCCTCTGGTAAACCACCTGCTTTTTTCAAATGCTGTCCCTGGTACATCAAAGAGATATGCATAGCATACCCTGGCCTCCTGGTACCAGAGGAACATAGAGTTGATTGCCTCTGATAGCTCTGCGCTGCTTGTTTTGTCAATACAGCAAGTGTCTACCCAAACGTATTGATACTCCATCCTGCGGGCCATCGAGCAACAGTCTTCAATCTTCTTGTAGCCCATCCGGGACTTTCCGCTGGGGTCATTGATATCCTGTAGAGTAACCTCGTCCGGACCCCAAGTATGGGAGAGGATTGCGTATTGCAGATGTTGGATTTGCTCGTCTGTGAATAGCTTAACCTCGAAGTCCCCGGCTTTGGACTTTGTCGTCTTGAGTAGACGCATGATCCGCACTGATTTGGAGGACTTTGTCGATAATCTGAGAGTAATAGTCCGATGGTGGTGTGACGTTATAGAACGAAGGTGGTTGGGCCTCTGTCCCCGAACACTTTTCCTTACGGTCGCGGGTCTTGCAGAAATTGTGTTATCTGCACGGATCTGACCAACAAGTACAGCTTCGCTTCAAGAGTGTTCGGATTCGTAAGTCGATGGGAGAAGCGGCATGAAAGAGTTGAAAGACGAGATTGCGAGAGCGCAGAAGCATAGCGCGTGCAGTGTCACCGTGCGTACACGTCCCCACATTGGCTTGGGCTAAAAGCTACATCTGACACGTCGATCCTCGAAGCCACTGTTTCCGCGACCCGACGGAATCTATCTCCGGCCCTCCTGCGGGTCATTCAAGAGAGCCGCCTTGTAGTTCGGTATAGACCGAGTCATATCAGGTTATATTACAGGGTGGGGATATGGAAGTGGAAAACTTCTGTCATTGGTAATTTCTAACCAGACCCTTTCTTTCCCCACTCTTGCCTAAGAAACTCAGCCTGGTGCAATGCTTCAAATACAGTGAATGTGTCAACTGTAAGAAACATCATTAACTTACCTGATCTCAATTAATAGTACTACGGAGAATAAGGGTTCTTACTTGGCAAGCCACGGATACTGGTCCCACCCTACATTTAATCCATTATTAGCCGCAATTGACATAGAATAACATGCAAGACGATGGGTCATGGAAGCGCGTAGTCCCCAAAGGACTATATCTTATCAGTTGACCCAATAGATCTCCCAGGAGCCGCCAATCTATCGCCTGTGATGGTATTTTTTCGAGATTTGGTTGAACAATATACGGAGCGACTGGCCGCAACACACACACACACACACACACACACACACACACACACACACATAAAACTCGATATATAATATCCTGTCCAACGTCTATCCACAACCTCATAACCAAAGAATCTAGCTAAACCACACCCCCCTCCTGCAGCACCCACCTCACCAACTCCGCCAACCTCTCACTAACCGCCGACGACCTCGGAATATCATGCCCACCCCCATGATCAAAACACCTTCTCACACTCCCCTCACAAACCCCCGATAACTGCACGCCCGCCCCAAACCTCGGATCCTTCCTCCCATAAACATGCACCGTCGGAACTCCAATCTTCACCTTCCCAATCCCACATCTCTCAATCTCCTCCCGAATCCCCTCCTCATCCACCACTTCCCCAGCATCACCACCCCCACCCCACCTCTCCGCGCCCTTCGCCAGAATCGCAGCCGAATCAGCCTGAATGGATAATTTCTTCCGTGACTCCGTATCCCGGGATCTCATTTCCGGGGTGATGGTATACCCCAGTTCTTCGAGGAGGGGGAGCGGTGCACCGCCGCAGATGAAGATTGCTGCTTTGAAGGGTGGAGGGGTGAGTGGGGATTCGTGGGCGTGGAGGAGGAGGGTGAGGGCTGCTAGGGAGCAGCCTTGGGAGAAGCCGAGGACGGCGTCGTAGGGGCCGTTCTGGGCGATGTGGTTCAGGAGCCAGGTTCGGGCGTTTTGGAGCGAGGTCGGGGAGTCGTCGGGCCAGAAGGTGTAGTAGGGGGGGTCGTAGAAGAGGTCGATTCCTGAGGCGGGGGTGGTTGGGTAGGGGGCGTCGATGAAGTCGAAGGTTATGGGGAGGTCGTTGAGGCGGGAGCGGAAGGAGGCTGGTCTTCTAAGTTAGTGTTTTGTGGTATTCTTGGGAGGTTGTTGTAGGGGTTTGGGTTACGGACTGGTTTGGGATTTGAAGATCTGGGCGCTGGTGCCCCGGCCGTGGAGGCAGAGGATGCGCATTTTGGGTGGATTAGTAGTGTTTGATGGTTTGAGAGGAATTGAGAAGAGGGAGGGAGGGAGTATTAGATAAAAACGGTGAGGGGTGAGATTGGGTCTGTTTCTCGTGTCAGCCCTCATGCAGGATTGACCCCACTAGAGCTGCAGGGGACCGTGAGCTGAGGTCGAATTCGTTTACTCCGTACATGCTCGGATATGTGGGACAGGTTTTACTAAGGAGAGGCAACTCCGATTGCTGTCTCACGACATTTCATGGTTTATTCCGATAGATCTAGAATATTTCTCTAGGACTCTTGGGGTGTGTTCTACTTATAGAAGCTTTCTCGTATGATCATCGTGATCGGTGGCCTAAGGTTCTAGGCCCCATTAGCGCCCGATTTCCACGCGGTAATCGGAGGCCGAGGTAATTAAGTTATGGTAGGATAGCAAGTGTTTCCATTCTGGTCGCACAAACAGCAACGTGCGGATAGCAATGAGCGACTGTATTCGGGTTGGGCATACATCATAAGAGCACTGCGAAAGCAATGAAAACAACATGACAGGACGTAAGAAAAAGAAATAAAGGCGTGTTGAACACCTGAAAAGGCCAAAGATGAGAACGAATGATCTGCAGATTGCCCATGGTTGAACATAAGGCAGCCTCCACCTAAACTCTCGTCCCCTGTAGGAGATCCTTCCACAACTACTTCATCTCCACACTGGCATCCACACTAGCGTTGGCACTCAGAGTCAGGACCGGTGACACAAGACCGGCCCTCATCTCAGCATCTTCCAGAGTCAAAGTGGCATTTTTCCCACTGCCGATACCGAAGGCCCGCTTGGTCGCCTTCCAGATCTCCACCATCGCTAGGTAGACTACGACACAGCCGAATACAACGCCCCATTCCCAGTCGATTGCCTGATGCTTAAAAACAATGCGGTTTACTGCGGGTAAGTAGATCACCGGAAAAGCGATCACGAACCCAGCGACCACTGCCCAAAATAAAAACCGGTTGCGCCAGATGGAATGGAAAACAGACAGCTTGCCGGGATATCGGCCCGGATCTAGGTTGAATAGTGATCGCGAAAAGTGCTTCACCTCCCAAGCCGTGACGAGAAGTAAAAAGGTCAAAGTTGCATATGTTGTCGCTCGCGCCCGGAAGACAACTCTACAACTTTCATTCCACGCTTCGTTACAATCGTGCCCCATCGAAGAGGTGCCATTACCTTTTCCATAAATAACACACACAAAGGCCACAAGACACAACGAGCCCATGCACGTTCCGTAGATCATTTTGTCAGTGATGAGTTCCCAGGTGAACACCCCCACCTTCAGGTCATGCGGGGGGCGATACATAATATCGGGCTGAGCCTCTTCAAGTCCGAGCCCTATCGCGAGAAACGACGAGGTGACTAGGTTGGCCCACAGGATCTCTAGGGGAGAGAGAGGGAATATCGAGTTTCCCTCGGCATCTTTGAATGCCAGAGCGATGAGTAGTAGAACAACCTGCGCGATATTTGAGATAAGTAGGTGCATGAGGAACTGTGACGGCGGTTAGCGAAGTCATAGAAGCTGATCGAGAACAGTATCGTGTACCTTTTGGATATTATCAAAAAGCCTTCTTCCCTCTTCCACTGCTTTTACAATGGATGAAAAGTTGTCATCGGTCAAAACCATATCGGCAGCTTCTTTAGCCACATCGCTTCCGTTTTTACCCATTGCTATACCCACATCGGCGCGCTTTAAAGCAGGAGAATCATTCACCCCATCACCGGTCATGACGCAGAACGCATTACGCCGATGCATTGCCTCCACCATTCGGACCTTTGTAGTTGGACTGCATCGCGCGATGACAAGCGGTAACTGCTCGATAGCATCTATGTCAATGTCGGAAAGTCGGTCGAAATCCTCCGCTGCCATCACCAATCTGCTGGATTTCGCACCCATAACAGGGTCCAATATACCAACTTCCGATGCAATAGCGGTTGCTGTCCGAATATGGTCACCGGTCAACATGTGCACAGCAATGCCTGCCATTTGGCATCTCCGCACTGCTGCTGCAGTCTCAACTCGAGGAGGATCATATAGTCCCACGAGCCCGCCAAAACTTAAATTTGATTCAGCTGTGGTACGCGAGGATACTTCAGACTCATTATCAACAGGGACCTTTTTGTAAGCGACACAAAGAACACGAAGCCCCTCTCCGGCCATTCTGTCTGCAGTGTCTTGGATTGAAGACTTCTCTATCTCGCCGCTATTCAATCTAGGAATAACTGCCTCGGGAGCCCCTTTCATATATACTTCGTTCATGCTCGTTTCAAGACTACGGTAAACCACCGTCATCCGCTTGATTGAAGAGTCAAATGGGTACTCAGTGTGAAGTTGTAAATTACTAGCCTGCAATATGCTTGGCTTTCCAAGGCCAAATCGCATTGCGAGGACGTGAAGGGCAATTTCAGTAGGCTCGCCGACTGCGGTCCACCTGACTTGCGCGCCATGTTCAGGCTCCTTTTCTGACGGCATTGACTGTTGTTCCTTTTGTACAGTCGACAGGTTGCATAGTGAAATGGCATTCAAAAAGGTAGTTAGTGCTCTGTTACCCTGCATTGCGTCCGGCTTCCAGTCAACCTCGTCAATCTGAACGGACCCGCTCGTCGGGTCAATGGGGTTGGTTGTTTGGCTGATTGTGAGCGTCCCAGCGCCTGGAATCCAAGCAGTTCTCGCAATCATTTTGCCTTGTGTGAGGGTGCCAGTTTTGTCGGAGCATATATTAGTCACCCCACCAACAGCCTCAAGGCATTGTAGCTTGCGCACAATGACATTTCCCTTAGCCATTGCCTTTGTACCCACTGCGACGGTGATGGTAAGCACCGCAATCAAGGACTCAGGTACGACCGCCACTGCGACACAAATTCCGTAGATTAACACTTCCCCCTGGACATCGAACTTATTAACGGCGAAGACAATGATAGCCAAAAGAACGGCAAGGCCAAAAAGGAGAAGCGCAAATTTGCTCAGTTTCACCTGTAATGGCGTCCCGACGAGCCCTAGAATGTTTTTGGTCGTAGACTTTACATTCTGAAACGCCCGAACGAACGGGTTAGCACTGCCCTGATCTCTTTTGTCTTGGAGTAGCTGAGCTATTTTTCCGACTTCCGTCATCATCCCCGTAGCAGTAACGACACCTGTAGCTCGACCCTGCGTGGTGCTGCAGCCGGAATATGCCATGTTTGTTCTGTCACCAAGCGGTACATCACGCGAGGTCAACGTGATATGTGGCGTTTTGGTCACCGGCAAGGATTCCCCAGTCAACAATGCCTCGTCCACTGAGATATTCATACCATCAAGTAGTCTCATATCTGCAGGGACGATATCACCCACCGCTAGTTGCACGATATCGCCAACTACCAGGGACTCGGCTTTTGCAGAGGAAACCCTGCCATCGCGCAGAACCTTGCACACGGGTGCGGATAGCCTTTGAAGAGACATGATTGTCTTTTCTGCGCGGTAGTCTTGTACGAATCTAGATGAGGAAATATTAGCTTGAGCAATCCGTGAGTAGCAATATGCAATATCAAAAGTAATATCTACACGAGAGTAGAAAATAGAGAAGCATACCCGACAACAATATTAAGGAGGATCACTGCAGTTATCACTCCTCCTTCAATGTAGTCATCGATACCAAAGGATATCGCCATGGTGATCAAAAGAACCTATGCTACGCGGTTAGACGAACGGATAATATGCATCCTACATTCGAATGCAGAAAGTAATAGGCATGTAGGGGGCATCATACTAAGGTCAAACTGTTGGAAACTTGCCTCAGCAGTATTTTCCATACGGATAAACCCTCCATTTCCCGGACCCTGTTGGGTCCATCTCGCTGTAGGCGAGTTGCCGAATCAGCACTGGAAAGGCCATAGCTTGTGTCTTGTCAATATGTTGCTTGACATTCCTTGTAGACCTATAGGAAGCTTACCGAACATCAACGTCAAGAATGACAGCCAAGTGCTCTGGGTCGATAGTGTGAGCATACTGTAACAAACTGCAAAAATCCTGTTGGCGAGTGGAGTTGTTGGACGCGGAGTCGAATGAAGTCGGACTATGCTCTGGTGCCCCGTCTTCAGTCTCGGGATCCGATTTTACATCGCTGGGATGATTATTTGGTTGCGACTTAGATTCCTTCGGATAAGGACATATAGGAGGCTCCGTCGATTCTTCGACATCGGGTGGAGACGTTTCAATGCCCATTCAAAAGAGTAGATGAAAAGAAATGGAGAGTGTATGTCCTAGATCTCACTGGAAATGCCGGACTAGGATGGGATGAATAGGAGCGGAAGTGGCTGAAGAGGAAAGAGGAACGATCAAAGTGAATGGCGATCCAATCCAGACTGATGCCAGGGATATCGAGAGAGCCACTTATACCCCAGCTGTAGCTGCGGGAGAGGCAAGGTACGAGGCGAAGGGCAGTGAGGGGTTACCATTGCGCTCCTGACATATTATTGGGAACCAGACATTAGTATCTTGGCCGACTTCATTGATCGTTGCGAATCGCCAACGCAGCTCGACAACGGAGCCTTGGGATCGGGAGCGCTAAGGGCTTGGAGGGTGGTCTGGGCATGATGAGATTGGAGGACAACTCATCCGAGGAATCTTGGGACGGATGGGATCGTGCGTGATGATTCGTCGCGGGTGTCGAGAACGAATCCCAGACTGAGTGGTGACGCGAGCAAAGGTCCCTTGGCCACGTGAGCGGGTGTCACTTGCGAGGATCTGGAATTATTATACCATTGCCTTTTATAGCAAAAATAAGTAGATATGGCATCCTTGCTCCACCACCACCTCTCGGCATCGTGGCTGAGCTGTTGATCTTTATTGAGATTCCACTGCCAATCCCCGACGGGGCGAATCGCTCCTTTGTTTCTGTTTCTCGGACGGTGGCTTCTGTCGGGGAAGTACGAGAATATATTACTGATAGCTAGACTAGTCTATAGCATTAATAAGCGTTGTCTATCGCTATGTTTGCAATTCCTGTTCTAGCTTGTATTGGCCGAATGTGTCCAGATTTCCTTGTTGGATCTACGACCACTCTGATACTGGCCATAATATTTCCTAATCAGGAAAAAGCTTTTGCCTCATGAGATGAAATATGGAGAATTTGCATGAGCGGTGGAAGCGCTGAAAGGGATAGTTATGGGTTGAGTCTTGACTAAGAAGTGCTGCTAAACCTAGCTGGTCAGCTGACCACCTCAGTAATATATCTCACCAGCCTAGAATGTAAACAAACTCGCCCCTCAGGCTATTCTACTGCACAGTCTTCAGTACTCGACAACCAGGATAGAGTGCCGAATATGGGTATGTCAAACACTGCGGTGCAGGCGGTGTTGCTCACGCCAGAGCTACTGGAGATTATTCTCCTCCATCTCGATATGACTGCTTTGTTAGTTTCGGCTCAGCGCGTGAGTAGACATTGGGTGTGCGTTATAGCTGGTTCAACCAAGCTACAACAGGCCTTATTTTTCAAGCCAATAGCATCCCCTGTTAAACCATCATTGGCTTATTCAACTCTACCTGATGCGGGTATGAACTCCTACCCCAACCCCTACTCATTAGAAATTGTGGACTCTTTCAATCCCCTGCTTGAAAAACACTTCGGGTCTGTGTTTTTCAATCTCAACGGGATCGGGAATTTCTATCGCGCAAATTACTTCTACACGAATCTTTCATGGTAGGCTAAGGGACCGGGTAACGATCATATGAAAGGAGAGCTTGCCCGCCGGCATAGGGCGTTTTCCCAGTCAGGCGCTAGCTGGCGACGAATGCTAGTTTCACAGCCAGCGCCGGCAGCACTGGGATATGGGTGGCAAGAATATAGTGGCAGGACAACTATATCCGGGGCACTCATTACTAAAAACCCCCATCCAGCAGCATTATCACTGGACTCTGTGATTCCCGGCGACCCAGGATTGCCTCAGCCACTACCGCTATCACAGACAGGCCTTCGCTTTGGTCTATTATATGATCTACTTCAGTACCATGCAGGCCATCACCAGTATCCTTCGCTTTACTTTCGTGTCGTCTGGGGACGGGCATGCGCACCACGACCCCGATATGAGATGAAACACGTATGCGACCGGCTGCTAGAGGACACTAGTGTTATGGTGCAGTTTATTCATGATAATGATGATCTTGACCATGAGCCTGCTGATGTTGACGCGTGGGATAGCGCGTTTAGAAGCGAGGGCTTCCAGCTTCCAGCTGAGGAAGAGGTAGTTTACAGAGGCCTCTGGTGAAGCAATAAAAGGTACGGCTAGCATAAGTTCAAAAAGGCTACTTATCGATTTAATTACTACTAGATAGGAAGGTCACATAAAAGTCTTCGGACATCAAGAACGTTGTAAAACACTAACATCACAATATCCCTTATACCCATCCCATTCTTTCCCCTGGAAACTCAATCATCCGTTCCGTTTGTATCATCGCTCTTCTGTGCTTCTGCATGTCCTGACCATGCGATCCTTTTCTTCCCCTCAAACCAGATACGAACCTCCTCTCCCGTAGAACCATTTTCTACACGTTTTAGCTGAGCCCACCCATCAACAACACAATACTGTAATTCTTCTGGGTTATCAAGTTCCTCAGACGCAAATCCAGTAGTGATTGTCCATGTAGTTTCAGAGAGTGATGGGAGACCAGCAAGTTCTTGCACCCTCTGAGGTGTCATGAAATCGGTAATGATAATCGGGAATCTCGGTTCCCATATCACACCAGCTCTCGATGCTGCCCACGCGGCCTGCCATGCCTCCGCTGGCCAGGGTGAGCAGGCATCCTTCCTCTTCCGTGCCTTGTCTTCTTCAAATTTCCGTTTGTTCTTCGTCTAAGTCTAATATTACTGGATGGGATCCTTGCTCAGCTGAGCGTTCAGACATGATTGCTTTGATGATTTAATTTGGCTATAACAAAACAACACAACACTGGGAGATGTGAGGTGAGGAAAAGTAGAAATTTTGTGAAAGCTCGGCCACAACATTCGTGGTATGAACGGTTGAGCAACATGGAAATATTGGGATTGAACGTTGTTGAGACAAGGGTGGGGTAGTGCAGCCTTACTCGTAAACATCCTGGGACACCCAATCATAATTGATATTGTCTTATTGTCACATCAGATTTAAAATTCTATTCTATATTAGGCAGATCAATTTCCAATGTATTAATCGTAAGCATCAATCAGCCTATGTGAATATAAACAGCCATTCTACACATTCCACGATAGACGAATGTACGAGCTTACAGGGCCATTGCAATTGCCCGTTAGATGTGTGCTGGGCCTACGAGCCCTCTTCCTCCCGCGAGCATACCTCAAGAAGGCACTTCTCGCATCTCAGAAATTGCCTCTTCATTCGACGCACCATACGTATCCGCATATCGCCCAGCCATCCACTGACCCACAGTTATGGGAGGGTATTTAGGCCCCGCCCCGATGCAGGTTGGGAGACACTCGACGATGTAGTCAGGGTTACCAGACAAGAAGAATGGAACGCTAAAGCGCTCCTTGCCGCTCTTGTTGATAACCCGATGAAGGTTAGATAGATAGCGATCATTTGTCCATCGCATCATCATATTGCCTAGGTTCACGACATAGGCGCCCGGTACAGGTGTCACATCTACCCATTCCGACAAGACATTGTTCCAAACCTGCAAGCCACCGGTTGTGTCTTGAAGAAGAATAGTGATACCACCAAAATCGGTATGAGCGCCAATGCCTGTGCCAACGACAGTAAGCACTGATCATGAAAAATGCGAAGTAGGCCTCACCTCTCTCGATATCCGAGCTGTCCGGATCCTGTGGCGGATAGTGCAGGAGGCGAAGGATAGCAATCGGATGTTCGCAAAACGCGTCGAAAGCACTTTCCTCTAGCTCCAAAGTACGTGCTAACATTTTCAAAATCCCCATCGCAAGTGAGGTCATCGTCTCATGATACTCGTCCATGACAGCCCGGAATTTAGCTGGCTCACTAACTTCCAAAGGTACTTGTTGGGCCCCTTATCAAACTTCCTCGCCACCACCTGTGGATCATCAAGTGGAAGGTCTTTGCCTAAGTAGAAACCTTCCTTCAGGTCACCTTTGCCTCGCTTCTCGAAGTTCTGCGCCCGAAAGCCCTCGTAGCCGCGATTGTCGCCATTAAGACCTACGTGATTCATATGTAGGAGTCAGTATATCGTTCTCGGATGACTCCAAGTATGGCTGATTCCTTATGTTCATGTAGAGTACTGACCTTTGTTATATTTTTCTTTTGTTGATATTGGAAGCTCAAAGAATTCTTTGCTCTGCTGGAGGACAGATTCCTGCAGACTCGCTGGAATGGTATGATTGGTGAGTTGGAAGAAGCCAAACTCCTGGCAGGCTTGGCGCAACTCATTTATTAATCGTTCCTTTGCGGTGCCTTCTGGGCCATAAAATGCTGCGATCCTGATGAGTATATAGCCACTGGGACAAGGTTGGAAACTAACGCGCGAAGTCGATAACTGGTGGTTCTCTGACATCCATTGCTGTTATGTCCTTGATGTAATAAAAGCCACTGGATTGAAACATGTACAGAAATTACTTCGGGGGCTAGTAGCAGTTATTTGTGTTTTATTTGTGCTATACACCGAAGTAGCTGAGGATAGCTCGTGAATATATGTCTGTCAGTAGTGATAGAAGTATCTCCGAGTCCGGTATCTCTCGTGAAACTAGAGGTCGATGCTGATCGGCAGTCCCTTATCGCGAACGTGCATTATCTCCTCTTAGAGTCTCGGATGCGGGGTACGTGGGCCAGAAAAGTTTCCATTAGATAAGCTTGATAACGCCAGCAATTTCAACCTGACACCAAAACTCAATCCAAGATGGTATCAAGTCTTTTTACGTCAGTCAGGACTGGGGGCTGACTGATTTAATGGTGGCTAGGCAGCAGCTGGAGAAGCGTATTTGCCGTAGCGACCAACGTATACATGGAACCTGTATACGTAGCAGCTTACTTCCAACACGTTGGCATCATGTTAGTACTTTATTTTGCCTAAGTGCATCATTCAGAAGAAAGGTAATTTACAGGTCCAAGACTCAAAATATCTATCGGTTGCCATTTACAACAAAGCCATACCGAGTAAACCGGCGGAATGTGCATATTCATGTTATCAGCAAAGCCATTCACCACGAGCTATAACCTAACCAAGTCAACCAGTGCGATTTGAAGCATTGAGTATGCTCCCAATCTCAGAGTGAGCGTAGAGTGCTCAGGGTATCGAGACGCGTTCTCATTGTACCTGCGTGGTGGCACATAAGCGAGGCCCTGCAGTTGCTGAAAGACGCTGATGGCCCAGTTTTGTATCAGTACGACTCGATTGACTCCTTTGTGTTCATTGAATCCCAATACCAACGAATCAATTCGAAATCTATCCCGAAGTAAGAACAAAAACGGGCCTCCCCACAGAATCAAAGTGTCCACGTGCTCATGTCTGGGTGTTTATTTGGGTCCTCGAACCAGATACGATTATTTTGAGTCTTTACCATGCCCCAAACAATCCACTCATCATCCCGCCACTCATCACTTTCCGCTGCAGGCTCACTCATCCTAAAGCTGGTGATATAACTATTACTATTGAAAGGTTAGAGTCCGTCAGTAGCCATGCCCAAGGAGTGGCTTATTTCTGTTGTGAACAGGAGCTATTACATACGCCTTGTTCATTGCCATGTCCTATTAGATGTGCTCTATTTCTTGAAGCCCCGGTACAATCCCTGAGTTAACACAATATCTAGATAATAGAAAGAATCAGGACTTATATCCTATTAAAAGGGAATAGAAACTCACTTCCAGGCCAGCTTAAAGGCTTGCCGTATCTACTCACGCACTGAGGCTTTCAAACTCCAGAAGATAATCTTGCTCAGCTTTATTCCAGGTAGATAATTTGTAAGAACGAAATAGATATATCCGCCAGGTACTGGATCTATCGCTAGCTGAGTGCCGAATTTTATATCTAGAATTATTGGACTAAACTTGCAGTGCTTTGTTGTTAGGGTACTAAGTGCATTTAATTGACTATCAATATCAAAATCGTCAACGGGAATAGATTGGGCTTGAGCCTTCCTGTGTTCGGCCGGCGCGCGCTGGGTTCCATCATACGGGACTCTAAGCATCTGTAAGCTATGTGAAGCTTGTTTAGCCTGGGTTATAAATATACTGTATAAAGATTTTCATCACACCGCGATAAGTACTGTCCATCACGTTGTGACACAAGAAAGTGCCATAAGCGCCGCCGATACACTGGTACTCGTAAAACCGTTCATCATCGACTTGACTGTTCTTCTCGCCGTACAACTTATCCAGGGTCCATATCGAGCCAGGCCCACGACCGAAGTCAACCTCGGTTTGTCCAGTCTTCAAAAAAGGTATTCTCGGTCATTGCGCTGACTTGGAGATAAAAGAAGTGATTGTGTCAAGAGATGAAGTAAAGTAGTCTTGGTTGAACGTAGTAGCGAGAAAGGTCAAAAGAAATGAAGGTGGCGAGGCAGGAGAGGGGTTGTCTACGTAGAACTGATATAACACACAGTTGGACGTGACCCCCTAATCCATTTTGGAAGTGACGAACTATGTAGCCATTCTTTATGCTGACGGCATTATGATTCTAGCATCTAGAAGTGCCGGAGCCAGAAGGTAGCAGGTCTTCTTTGGTATTAGCATCCTACGCGCTACATGGTAAATCGACAATGGCATGTAGTCTTCGCCGGGTTGATCAAAACCTTGCTATATCCAAGAGTTGGTACTAAGAAATGTTAGGATATAAGGAGACAGATGTACATATACACTCTATGAGACCCCTCAATTCGAGCCCTCCCTCAAAAAGCCCTATATGTTGACACTGTCTGGATAGTCTTAGCGCTGTGCTTCCTAAGCCATGGCCTTTTCACAGTCATGATGCCGGATTCAAGTAACTCGATGGTGGACATACTGCGTTTGATCAAGTTCAACAAGATGAGCATAATAGCTTCATAAGGAGCAATCCAACAACGGGAAAATACGATGTGAAGACAAACTCACCTAGAATCTGGCCTAACTAGGGTGTATTTCCATACGCAAATCGTCTTAGAGAGCACATTATTTATGAACTTATGAAGTGGGTGAAGGCAACTAGTCTCAGCAAGACGATCCCATTGAGCGCTTGATTACATATTATACCAGCAAAGACCGACGCTTCAAGGTCCTCGAGACGTTATAGGATAATGGTCATAATCTCAGCAAGTCCAGAATAATTGGCAAAACTGCCTCAAAGTCTGGGTTCCAACAGCCAGGGTAAACAAAATTGATCTGTAATCTGAAGTACGCTATAACTGCCCACCACTTAAACAACAAAAAAAGTATCTACAATGAATGGGAGAAAGGTATAGATTACCAGATAAGCGCCTTTATAAGCGCGCCTTAGCTCTGTTCCCTAGTGTGCGACGCCCTCAACTTGATTTACATATAAGAAAACAAAATACACCGCTACAAAATAGAACGACGAACGACCTTTACCGATTTCCTGAATCCTGACGCTAGGTCTAGCACCATCCGACAGACAAGTGACCTTGTGAGTGCTAGGCATTTAGCCAGCATACTCGGCATGTTCCCGTGTGATAGTCTCATCATAATCCTTCTTCCCAACCTCAAGCCCACCCGTGCCCGCCGATGGCCCATCGAAAATCTGCGCAATTTCCTCAAGTGAGTGACCCTTAGTTTCAGGGAACATGAAGAAAGTCACAGCAAGAACAAGGAGGTCAAAGCAGCAAAAGAATATATAATAATGCCAGCCGATGTTCTCTAACGCAATTGGGTTGACGAATGCAAGGATGACCAGCGAGGAGTACACGGACAACAGTGTTGTCGTAACGCCCTTGCTTCGGATTGAGTAAGGGAATATTTCAGTGGGATAGCCCAGCAGAAGAGGGGTGTATGCAATGTCATAATGGAAATAGAAGATGAAGACGAAGGCAATCACAGTGTTTCCAAGCGGGGCGGCTTGGCTGGTATCGAAGACAGCAGAGCAGGCGGTCCATATCACGAACGAGACTAACATTCCTGCGGCGGACCAGAGGAACAGGGTTCGTCGACCAAGCCGGTCTACTAGCAAGGCTGCACTTCCTGCTGCGATGAAGTTGAAGACTTGTAGTAGGCCGTTGATCAGGGTTTGTGTATCGGAATCTGTTATCCCGACGGTGTCAAGGACAAGGGTGAGATAGTATGATACGACAGCGACACCCTAATCAAGGAGGGAAATGGTGGTTAGTTTGGCCCTAGCGATGATGATAGGAAAATGGCTGATTGACTCACATTCCACTGAGCGAAAGCTCCGACGCAGATCGCAATGAATGTTCTCTTTCTATTTCCAGGTGTCTTGACCAGAGTCGACCATGGTACCTGAGATGCTCGAGCTTCCATCGAGAGAGTATGAATGATCTCGGACATTTCGAACTGAACCAAAGGGTGGTTGACATCTCCGTCAGTGTGGAAACGAGCGAGTAGTTGTTCTGCTTCTTCGCGTCGATCATTCGCGATGAGCCATCTGCAGGGAGTGTTAGAACAAACACTTCTTCTACCATATAGGCTGGTGGATGGCCACTGCAGCAGCATAGGAATCATACCTTGGTGATTCCGGAACACACCACCAGAACAATATCTGGACTATGGGAAACCCTGCCTGAATAATAGATGGGATCCTCCATGTCCAGTCATCTGTCATATTTCTCTGTGTCCCATAACAAGTCCACGAGGCCAGAATGGCGCCTAAGTAATACATTGTCCAAAAAGCACTGTTGATGAAGGAATCTGGGTCAGCGTAAATCCATTATCTTTTGTCCGTTTTCCAGAATGGCATACCTGGTATACTTTCCACGATGGGTGGGATATGCCAGCTCTGTGATAAGCATGGGCGCCGGTTGAACTACAAGCATGGATCCAACACCGACCAGCACCCGTGAGAACACAAACATGCCATACTTAACAGAGGCAGCCTGAATCGCAGAAGATGCCACGATGGTTAATGAACCCAGCAACAGTGTCAAGCGTCGGCCAAGTCTGTCAGAAAGCCATCCCACGACAGGCAAAGACGCCACGCTTCCAATAGATTGGGCTGCGTTCACGACGCCGAGAATAGAACCAGTTGGGTTTCCGAAATAACTTTTCCACTCAGGAATAGATTGCAATCCGTTCATCAGCGAACCTACAACCCCCTGAGTTAGTTGCCTTGCATCACCAGGAGAGCAATCTGGCACGTACCATCGTATCCAGCAACAGCCGATGACAATAATGGAACCAGCAGGATGAGATTGAGCTTAAGAAGATGGGGTACCCTGAACCATGGCTTGTCATGCTGAGGGAGAACGGCAGCGAGTGCCTCTCCAACAATATCTTGGTCCTTCATAATAGCCTAATAATTGTGATGTGAAGGCAGACAAAGGCCAGATTCATTAGGGTGTGCGCGAACTAGTCCGATTTACGGGTATATAAATAAACGGATGGAAGCTACATCATTGACCAAGGCATTGCGTAGGGATGGCCCCATCTCCATCTAACGTCGCTGATACGGCAGGCTCAGGGTTGGCCATAGCCCGTGACCGGGGCTGAGACTACCCCAGAAACTTTAACTGGCGGCAGCATGCGGGGGTAAACCGGCTAAAGCATTACTAGCAGAGTTAATTGAGCCTTTTCCAGTGCCGAAAAGATGCGTGGGGCTTGACTCGTGTCTATCGCCGAATCGAGCTTAGAGATGGAACGGACAGGCGGGGCCGTTTCCAGCGGACTGGCATGTCCGGCCTCGGATGATAATGGGAGACGACATCCCGACTCCAGGATTTCCTCGCGTGGGTCATGGAGCCGGGGCGACGGACAGTGACATGCGAAGTGGGAGATATGGATTCAGAGTCCGCGATGGACTTCACAGCCCTGGGGGGCGTTACCGTGGACCTTGGGGAAAGATCGAGGGTATAAAATATCTTACTGAGACCAGATGGATGTCAAGAAAACCACACTGCAGAAGACCAGTACTTTTGATCGCTTTCATCTTTAACACGCACTTTTAAAATCTTTTCTTAACTTCGACGTTAAATTACCTCACAAAATGGCTGCTACACGGAAGAGCATCCGCTGGCCGAACCCCACGCTGCCGGACAGCGTGTTCAAGATGTTCGACATGCACGGCAAGGTCGTTATCATTACTGGTGGCTCGGGTGGTATCGGCTACGAAGTCGGTCGGGCACTAGCTGAAGCTGGTGCTGATGTTGCCCTCTGGTACAACAGCTCCGGCCAGGCTGAAGATCGCGCCGCGACAATTGCCAAGGACTTTGGCGTGAAGTGCAAGGCGTACAAGTGCTCGGTCCAGAACTTCAATGAGGTATGCAGCCACACTATCATTATTATGGCATTGCTATTTGGTACGTTAATATTAACGATTATATTGTACAGGTTGAGGCTACTACCCAAGCCGTAGTCGCAGACTTCGGGCGCCTGGACGTGATGATCGCCAACGCTGGAATCCCCTCCAAGGCAGGCGGTCTCGATGACCGTCTGGAGGACTGGCACCGTGTGGTAGATATCGACTTTTCGGGTGCCTACTACTGCGCGCGTGTGGCTGGAGAGATCTTCCGCAAGCAGGGCTCGGGCAACATGATCTTCACTGCGTCCATGTCGGGTCACGCCGCCAACGTCCCTCAGCAGCAAGTATGTTCATTTAGTCACTTACCACATCTCAACTCCGCACAGACAACTGACTGGATACTCTCTAGGCCTGTTACAATGCATGCAAGGCCGGTGTTATCCACCTAGCTAAGTCTTTGGCCGTCGAGTGGGCTGGTTTCGCTCGGGTCAACTCGGTCAGCCCGGGATACATCGACACCCCTATCAGTGGCGACTGCCCCTTTGAGATGAAAGAGGAATGGTACAGCCTGACCCCGATGAAGCGTGACGCCGATCCCAGAGAGCTCAAGGGTGTCTATCTGTATCTTGCCAGCGATGCAAGCACCTACACCACAGGTTCGGATATCGTTGTCGATGGTGGCTACACTTGCCGGTAGATGTTATGTTTCTTTTTGATGACTTGGCTTTTAGAGCATATAGATTTGGTGAAAAGGGGTTTGATTTATGGGTATCAATTGAGGCATTTGGGATGCATTCAATGGTGCCGCTTTGTTTTTGCATCAATTTTCATAGTATATTGTTACGACCTATAAAGATGAAACATCATTCATTCTTATATTACTCTTGAGATTATTAGTAAAGTACTGTTCTGCTCATGCTATGTTCTTATTAGATTTAGGTCTTCTTACATATCTTTTGGTTTTTAATCTTTCCCTTTTCGTTGGTTCCTTCTTGTGTTGTTCTTATGTTGCTTTGGCTACTTTTGTCATTCTGTAAATATATGTTTCGCATGTTGGGACCAATGCTCAAACCACAACCATACATCTCTTATGAGCCATTACAACCCTACGACCAATACACATTAAGCACATATAGCTGAAACAATAACTCGAGACAAAATATACTAAGGACCAACACAAGTAATATCCATGAGATCATATCACCTACAAGGCCGGACATACCTTCCAAGCCAGACCAAGATCAAGACAACAAGTGGAGCAACACCCATTGTCCTCAATTGACATTAATACGAGCACCCCCACAGAACTTCGTGCTTGCCGAAGAAACCATGGACCGTCTGAATTCGGGACCTGTTTTGTGTCCGTCAGGCCACTGTCCGAGGAGGTCTAGCCGAGACGGAGGCCCCATTCCGTTCAGATGGGGTGCCCTGGACGGGGGCTGGAGTCCGGACCGGCATTCCCCCGTGCGCGGTGGCATTGGCGGGCTGAATAGCCCGTCCAGCATTACGTCGATTGTGGATGGGTGGGGTTCGGACCTCATCTCGCGGGGTAGACATGGATCTATGTTTTTGCGGAGTATATATCAGGAGATACGAAGTTTCTTTATCTCGATGAGATGATTTACTATTGAAAGACTCTTTATTTGGAAATCTTGGAAATATCAGCGTTATTTGTTTCTGTTTCCATATTACATAGAATCATCATGACGGTAAGTCATACTGTGCGCTTTAACGTTTAGTATGGATGACGGGTTGCTAATTTGGCTCTTCGGAGAAATAGCAAGACTCGAACCCCTCCTTCGTCCTCAAGGCTGTTAAGGATGTCGCCTTCGAAGATAGACCAGTAACTGCGCTCCAGGACCCCTGGGATGTACGCGTTCAGATTGCGCAAACAGGTATCTGCGGATCTGACGTGCACTACTGGCAAAGAGGCAGAATCGGCGGTACGTGACGATAAACCGACAACTCACGTAGGAATATAACTGGACTAATGAATGCTATCCAGACTTTGTTCTCACAAGCCCCATCGTTCTCGGCCATGAGAGCTCAGGAACTGTTATGGAAGTTGGGTCGGCCGTTAAGAACCTGAAGGTCGGCGATCGTGTCGCCATCGAGCCTGGTATTCCCTGCAGACAGTGCGTGTCTATGATTCTTTTGATGGCAGCGAGTGGTCTCTAATAAATATTTCAGCTGCGAATACTGCCACAGTGGCTCGTACAACCTTTGTCCGAACGACCGTTTCGCAGCAACACCTCCCCACGATGGAACCTTGTCGAAATACTACATCACTCAGTCTGACTTCTGCTACCCAATTCCCGATCATATGAACATGGAAGAAGGTGCCATGGTCGAGCCAGTCGCTGTCGCATGCCAGATTACCAAGGTCGGAAACGTAAGGGCGAACCAGAAGATCGTGGTCTTCGGCTGCGGCCCTATTGGACTCCTCTGCCAGGCTGTCAGCAAAGCATACGGTGCCAAGAAGGTCATCGGTGTCGACATTAGCAAGTCTCGTGCGGAGTTTGCGAAGACCTTCGGCGCAGATGATGTCTTTGTACCCCCTCCGCCTCCGGCTGATGTGTCTCCCGAGGAGTGGAGTGAGAAATTGGCAAAGATTATTAAGGAGCAGTTCGATTTGGGCGAGGGCCCGGATGTTGTTCTTGAGGCTACTGGTGCGCAGCCTTGTATTCAGACTGGAATACACCTCACAAAGAAGGGTGGTACTTATGTTCAGGCTGGAATGGGACGTGAGGTGAGTGATACCATGCAATTGACTGTCGCCATGGAACTGGAATCATGCTAATAACGGGCTTTATAGAATGTTATGTTCCCAATTACAACCGCGTGCATTCGCGACTTGACTATCCGCGGGTCTATTCGTTACAGCACTGGTTGCTATTCGACGGCCGTGGACTTGATTGCTAGTGGAAAGGTGGATGTCAAGCGTCTGATTACTAACCGGTATACGTTTGAGGAGGCGGAGCAAGCTTTTGAACTGGTTAGGCAAGGAAAGGAGAGTGTCATCAAAGTGATTATCGAGGGGTATCAGGGACGGTAGAAGAAGACTTAGTCGAACTTAATGAACTGTAAAAATGCAAATGAGAAATAATCTATTGCTCAAAAATTGAAACACGCCAAACAAAGGGGTCCCAAACTTTAGAGTATTCAGGAAATATCCCTGAGTCTGTAAATCGTGCCACTCAGCGTTGGACCACTCTATGTATGCTGGGATCAACTGGGAGCGGTGACCTTGAGCACCCTTCCGCGGTCCAAATTCAGTAGATGAGTTGGTATAGAGGGCCAGCAGCTCCACATGCGGCATCGACACCCAATCGAAGTTTTCTCCACAGGGAAATGATACCGAAATCCTGCTATTGCCGGACGACTGTGATCCGTGGAACTAAGGTTATGCTGCCTGGCTCAAGGACCGACTGCATGTTAAAGCGGAGCAAGAGTCCGTCATTTGATCCTCTGACCATCACAGTTTACTTTAAGCCCTTGAAGCATAGGTGGCTAGTGGTTCTCTCTACTAACGTTCACTAGGTCAAACGAACGGTATGTCGCACTCTCAATAGCATAAAGGAACTAGACTAATACTAAACTAGGAAGCACCATTTGTAAATTGTCTGAGACTTGCCCGTCTTCCAAATCAAGATGGACGCCGTATACGCACAAGTCGTGGAATCAATCTACAGCCGCGCCATCGTACACGGCAAACCTAGATTTCTCGTCGCAATCGCAGGGGCCCCGGGGTCCGGAAAGACCACCTTGGCAAATGCGCTCACCGAGCGCCTAAACGCAATGCCGGCAAGCATCCGCCGTCAAACAGTATGTGTTCCGATGGACGGCTTTCATCTATCGCGAGCAGAGCTGGACCAGCTTCCCAACCGAGAGGAGGCCTATGTCCGTCGAGGAGCTCCATGGACATTCGACGTGTCGGGGTTCATAAAATTCGTGCAGCAGTTGCGCAAGTGGGCAGAGAAGAACACGAGCCCTTCCCATAATCAGAGAACTCCACCTCCATCTCCCTCGTCGTCGGAGATCCTATATGCCCCCTCATTTGACCATGAGAGGAAGGACCCCGTCACCGACGGTATTTCCATCACCCCGGACACGTCCATCCTCATCCTAGAGGGTAACTACTTGCTGTTAGATGAGCCGCAGTGGCGTGATGTGGCATCTATGGTCGACTATCGTGTGTTTGTGGAGGCAGATCTACAGGTAGCTAGGGAGCGGGTTGCAAAGCGACATGTTCTAGCGGGAATCGAACCAACTCTTGAGGATGGCTTTAGGAGGGTGGATCACAACGACTTCCTGAATGCGCAGACTATTTCTGAAAGGCGTCTCCCAGCGGACCTGGTCATCAACGGTACACCTGAGCATCAGAGTAAGGATAATTGATCCATTTTGTCGGCGTTACGAATCTAGGACTATATAGAGACATCTTACCATAGTTATACTACATGGCAGCATGAATGGATGAATGTTATTAAGATGCTTCGAATATCGTAAGTGACCTGCATTTATGTCTACATAGTGATATGCGGATTAATGCCAGTAGACTGTGATTCTCTATCGTCGGCATAGAGATTCCCTCAAGCATCATATAATTTCAGAGACTCTAATGTATTTCCTAAACGTACAATTGGGCGCAAATATTGAACGATGTACGCCCATTGGGGGTTGAGGCATGTCGCGTGCGGTGCGCCATTCAAAATTACCTGCGCTACACATGGTTATACCGTCATTGGAGAACTGGGGGAGGATGTCTCCCGTGAAGCGCAGGTATACCAAATCCTACCTAAGGCTTCAGGGCCTGCTGTGCCTCTCCTCCTCCAGGTATGATCGACTTAGCAAAAATTTACTTTGTTCATGCGGCTGGAGAGATTCGCCACATGCTAGTCATTGAGGGCAAAAGGACAGCAACTATGGAGCTAGCGCTGTGACCTAACCGGGAAATTTACAGATCGAACTAGGAAATCAATGACTTAGGAATCGGCCACAAAGACCTTGGCCATGACAACATTCTTTGAATGAAGAGCTTGGGTGGTACTCCAGATAATGAAATGTTCCTGCTCCAAACACTGTGCATGGTGCGCATGGTAAACGTCTGGCCGGGTCAGACAAACTCCGCTACAAAGCGGGTGGCTGTTACGCCCGGAAATGTTTGTAGGAGGAGGCAGAAACCTGACTCCGTGGGCATCACGAAGTGTAACGCTTCAATGGTAACCAGGACATAGAAATGTAGCAAACCGAATGCTTCCGGATCATCGATTACATGATTAGATTGGCTCTTCTGCGGGGCAATACTGAATGAATGCTGTGTTAATATTCTCGTTCGTCTTTTTGTCTTGTTTACTTTATTCATCTCTTCTTTCATATTGACGATTAACGAGAGCGCCCTGAGACCCTACCATACAAACCTCCATAGAACTCTTCACACTCATACAGATGTACAATGACGTAGCAACTGTCAAGACGTGCCAATGACAGGCCCTACTACTCTCAGTAATGATGATAGAGGGATCACGGACCCGTCCTCCGAACCCCCACAGTTGGACGGAGCGGGGTCTCCGTGCGGAAGGGTGATACCGACCGGCACCCTAGGGTATGCCGATATGGGGTGGAACCGCCGCGCGGATAACCTCTGTCAATATATCTAGACTGCGCAGTTAGAATGGGATAGTGTGATAAAGTATTTCTAAAAGCTGATACTGCTAAGAATATATCCCTGGATTCTCGGTTAGTTTATTGTGGTTCATATTTGAACGAGAAGCATAGTACAAAGATTGGCAATATGGTTCTCGCACAGCCCGACAACAAGCATGTTATGCAGGTGTTTAGCCTGAAGGGGAAAGTCGCTATCGTGACGGGTAATTCTAGGGTTGAATGGTCTATTTCTTTCGCTGGTGATACTGATGAGTTTGCTTTGAAATATAGGTGGTACACGGGGTATTGGATTGGAGATTACCAATGGTTTGGCGGAGGCTGGTGCCGATGTAAGTATTCTCGACTTCCATGATTTAGTTATTGGTCATAGACATATTGAATGATAACTGATTGTTCAACAGGTGGCAATTATCTACAACTCCTCCAGCACAGCCGAAGCCACAGCGGCCTCTATTGCAAAGACCCACAATGTGAGAGTCGCGGCGTACCAGGCCAATGTGGGTGACCAGAAGGAGATCGAAGCAGCCGTCCAGCAAATTGTTCGCGACTTTGGCAAGCTAGACATCATGGTCGCTAACTCCGGCATCGCCACCGCAGTCGCAGCCGAGGATTACACCACAGAGCAGTGGCAGCAGATCATGAACGTCAACCTGGACGGCGCATTCTACACGGCACAGGCTGCTGCTCGAGTGTTTAAGGAACAGGGATCGGGTAATATCGTCTTTACCGCATCTGTTAGCGCCGCGTTGGTGAATGTGCCCCAGAAGCAAGCTGCAGTAAGTTCAGCATACGCAAACCTGCACCTTGTTGTTGTAGAATTTCCAGAAAGCTGTTCTGACAGGTGTTATGATAGTATAATGCCTCTAAGGCTGGAGTCGTTCAGTTAGCCAAGTGCCTCTCCGTTGAGTGGGTGGACTTCTGCCGCGTGAACTGCATCTCCCCGGGTTTCGTCGCGACTGAAATCTTGGATCATCACCCGCCAGAGCTTCGAGAGAAGTGGCTCAGTATGATCCCAGCCCGCAGAATGGCTGGAACATACGAGTTGAAGGGGGTAAGATGCTCCTTTCATGATAATATGTTGCAGCTCCTATCGCTAACCGAGAACCCTGCAGGCATACGTATTTTGTGCATCCGACGCGTCGAGCTATATGACAGGAGCGAACTTAGTGATCGATGGTGGATATACCCTTCCCTAATTATTTCCAGTTAATAAATGAATGTCAAGTGTATGAATGCCACAAAGAAAAAATGAATATATTACCAGCAGCATAATAGGTTATTTCAAGCAACAATCCATCCTCAGGAATGTATCATAGTCATTGCAGACCAGTTACCTGGTGCATAAAATCACTGATCACAGATTGCTGCCTGAAAAGGACGGGCAGAGTGTCAGCCCTTGGTCAATATCTTGTCCGTGAGGGAACTTACAAAGCAGAATCTACACCATCGAGCTGTGCCATCTCTAACGTTGGCCACATCAGAGGGTAGAGGTTCGCGATTTGTGTCTCAGGTGACTCTTGGATTGGGCCCTCCCAGCCATTGCTGCGAGGATAGAGATAGCAGCCACAGAGAGACTGTATAACTCTGAGAAACCGTTCAGCGTTCGCATTGAGTGGCGCCATTGATTCGAGAGTGTTGACTGCCTGGAAAATCTGTTCTCGCCAGCCATTGGCGGCCGGATCTGCCGGATTGTTCCGCAAACAGATCACGGGGATCAGGATCGCTTGGAACAAGAAGTATACTCCATACCAGCATGCCATAGTTGTTTTCTGATGTTGTGCCCAGAACGACGAGATAAGCTCAACAGACTCGCGGGCGGCATCAAAGCATCGTTGAATGGCAAGTTCTACATGGGTGTCATCTTTCTCACGGAGGCCGTCCGGGCCTTGATCGGAGTTGAGCATCCATTTGCCTACCAGGAATGGTCGGTACATCAGGATGCGGAGATTACGATATCTCCATCTCAGGATTGAATGGCAGAGAGCAAACTTGGGCGCCTGGGTGGCCCCCTCATTGAAAAAGGACGGAAGAGACGCCAACCAGTCACCAATAAGACGGTCATCTAGTTCGATCAGCTCAGCCGCAGATGGGAATGAGGTCGAAGTAATTTTGGTATAAATCAGGTTTGTTTTTAGATGGAACATCGCTTGCGCCCGAAGATGTGTATATACAGTAGTTTCAGTTACTGGGGCCGGAGCGGTCTGTGTACTGGCGGTAATACCCTACAGAGGCTTTAGCATTGCACTGGTTACATAGGAACTCAATGGACACTTACACTTTCATGGATGTTCAATGGCAGACGGGTCTCGATCCCTTGCTCAGGAAACTCCAAGGGTCGTGAGAAGGTGATGATTGCGCCCACATCAAAGATGTAGAGACAGTACCAGACTCTCCGCCTCATCTCCATTGCCAGGGGAGACGCTTTTGAGGTGGGAAACTCTTTGTGCAAGCCAATCCCCATTGCAGTCCGCCGAGCAAGCCCAAGATAGTTGTATCCGGAGTTTGGCTTATTCCTCTTTTGCAAGTAGTTTGAGCTCAAGGTCAATGCTTGCACCAAAATTAGGCTGCCGGTTTCCAGTATATCAATGGTCAAGCGAGCCTTTGCCGCCTTAAACAAGGCCAGATCCACACCAGTCGGGGTGACTGCAGCTGTAAAAGCTCCCAAGGCTGCTACCACATACAATAATACCTGCCAGGTATTACTGGTGGGTCGTGGAATGACCTCCATGAACTGCGCACGGAATGTCGCTTCATGAATGATCGGGTATGAGCAATGATAAAGGGAAAAGTAAGCATCGACAAACGGTTCCAGTTGAGACAGAGAACTCAATGCGAAAGGAACGCTTGGGGACTGGTGGGAAGATGCTGTTTCAAATGGGCGACCAGGCTCCGGCATGTCAAGCCTTTCACCACCGGACTGGGAATTAGTCATTCGCAGTAATGCAGCACCAGATGCGATGCCTTGTGTAGGAGTGAGTCATCGGCTTAGCAAAATGATAAGGACAAGTTTAGGTTCCAAAGACTTACCTAAATAGCCACCATCATTAGAACGACTAGGGAGAATAGCCATTCCATCCACGAACCCATCACCACCCTGGTCCTCTGTGCGTTCATCCCATTCGAAGTTGACATTCCCGGCGGAAGGGGGCGTCTCCATAGACATTACAGCGTCCTGGCTTCGGCGATAGGCCCGGTGGGAAGTCCCTGTTTGGCTCCTCTCGGAATAATCGTATAGCTGGCCACTATTCGATGAAGAAGCGCTAAAGACACCCAGTGAGGGTTGACTGGGGACCTCCGGAGCAGGGATAGTCTCGGAACCGATATTGCTGTGGGGTATATAGGCTCTCTCCGGTTGCTCTGATGATCCCTCACAGTTAGGGATCTCGGACGTCAGACCCCGGTCGCCGGTTCTATCCTGCTCAGGATAAATGAATCGTTCCCCTTTGGCAATGTCACGGTTAGTACTAGGTAGAAGCTCGGAGAGTAGAGCCTTGGTCCGCGTCAGTTCCTCCTCGACCTCAGTCAAATATTGTCTGGTTAACGGTGTCTTTGACAACGTTTCGTACATGCATCGTCGACTGAACTTGTCACATAGCGAACAACTTGGCACGAGACGATCGCACTAACACGAGTTTAGATTATTACTATGCATGAGTCCGGCTGCAGCCCGCGATCCTTGCCGTGGGAATTTCTAAGAAAGGGGACAGATTTAGCCATCGTGGACCTACTTTAGACTTACGTCGTCGGCATTCCCGACACGCATGTTTGGCGGGGCCGTGATTGGATATGTTCAGCATCCCCCTTATGCCAATATCTTGTTCCATTATTGTACAAGACCCTCGAAATTAGTTTTCGCGTGTATTCTTGAGTGATCGGCCATCTAATCACAGGTTTCGACCGTCGGTTGGATAGTTTTGCCCTCCCCGGAATTTGTGTCCGTGGGTAAGGTACGCCTAACTTTGGCTCCGGATAAGTGATCCCGAGTGAGTCGACTAATATCACGTGGTACCACAGCGACGAGAAATCCAATAAGTTACGTAGTAACTTCAAATGACCCCCACAGATTGGTTGGGGAACCGGGGAAAACCTGTGCCTGGGCGCGGGGCTCCCTATCCGAAGACCGGAAAACCCCCGGATGGCCAAGTGCCGAGTTTCGCCCTGCAACACTTCTCCAGGGAATACTATTTATATCACTCGTAGAAGTCCCTCAGAAACTTCGTTCCCTCCTTACTTTTGAGCCATGGGTAGTTGAAGCATACCGTCACTATCAATTCATCCAGTTACGGCGTAATTTCTACATACCCAAAAGGACACTGATGTAAGAGGCATGGTGAATGTAAGAAAGACGTGTAATCGACTAATGTAGGGCTTGAATATGTTGGACGTGTTCCATGTCCAACGTTATCGTAACATGGTAAGAGCTTCCCATTTGAATGTGCCTGGCACCCGTTCGTTGTTGGATATAATAGCTAGTAGTCAAGTGAAAAACGGTCATGTTGGCTGGATATATAAAGGCTAGATATTGTCCTTTTGTGGCGAGCGTGGTGTCATCGAAGGCTGGACTGCTACTAGGACATTCCCTACCCCTTGTTGCGGACATACATGATAGGGTTGACTAGCGTTACAACCCTGAGAATCAGGGTCTCATTTCGTGGACACTGTATGGACAAACAAAACCTTGGTCGGCGATTTCACTGACCCATTCGGGACAGACGCATAAAAGGTATGCTAAGGTCCAATTATTATTGCTAAACTATATTCCAACCGAAAAGCAAACAAACCAAGCATACGTTACTTTAACCAATCCCCTCTCATTGCCAACAATCACCCCCAGCCATCCGTCAAGCATCTATGCCTTAATATTAACAAGCTCATCCGCATGACTTTTCTCCCAAGGATATTCCACCTCCACCGCGCGAATAAGCTCCTCGTGCATCGAGCTCCGAGGCTTAATGTTCACATCATATGGCTCCGGGTGACTGATAAGCGCAGCTTGAAATTCTACTCGGGGCTCGACCTCCTTCCCATCGACCACTTTCTTGCTAATGTTGAAGGCCGCCAAGCATTGTGCAATATTGAGGTAGATGGCCGCATCTGCCATAACGCGACCGGGACAGATTCGACGACCGAATCCAAACGAGATTCTATGAGAGTCAGGCTCGGGGTTGTCACCCAGGTAGCGCTCCGGCTTGAATGTCATAGGGTCGTGGAAGACGTCTGGGTCGTGTGCGAAGCCCCTGTTGTGAGTAGTATGTTAGATATTGGAGATGGGTAAATGGGGCAGGTTCGACGAACCAGATATTAGAAATCACTATGGAGCCCTTTGGGATAAAGTATCCTTGACACATATCATCGTGAGTAGAAACATGAGGCAGGTTTGTTGGTACAACTGGGTGCCAGCGGAGGACCTCCTTCACAGTGGCGTTGATATAGGGCAGATTATCCCGGTCGGCAAAGGTGGGAAGACGGTCGTTTCCGACGACACGATCGATCTCCTCTTGGGCCTTTCTCTGAGCCTCAGGGTACAGCGCCATGGCAAGGAAGAAGGATGCCATTGTGGACACTGTCTGTGCTGAAGGTTAGCTTGCACTTGGGTGGAGTTTTGCGTTTATATGAGGCGTACCGTGTCAGCGCCGCCGGCATAAATCGATGCTGCGGACCACTTTGTCACGTATTCCTTCTCGGAGCCAGGCTCAATTTCTTCTGATTCTAAAATGCTTGACAGATATGATGGATTGTGTGTGCCTTGCGAAATTTGCTGCTTGACGAAATTATATGGTTTCCCGCCGAAATTATCAAAGGCCTCTTTAGATCTCTGTCCGATGCGTTTGAACTCAGTCCCTGGAAACCAAGAAGGGAGAAATCTCACTAAGAAGGCAGTTAGCTAGGACTCAATGGAACGCTGGCAGGGTACCGATCGTACAGCTTGGAATAACATCCACCACCCAAGCCCCATAGCGACACACTAGTGAAAAGTAATACATGGACACGTCTGCCAAATCGACCAACGGATCCTGCTTGTGCGGCTCAACAGTGTACCCGTACGCAAGTTTGAGAACCACCGCACCAGCCTCTCTACATTTTTGGTTAACCAAGGCATTCATAATGGAGGGAATATTCTTCTCTTCAACTTACGTCCGAATATGGTTTCTCAGCTCCTCCGGCGCCTCAAGCACCCGTAGTAAAAAGCGACGCGTCTCAGCTTCCTGAAGTCCGTTAAATCTAGAAACAGCTACCTTAGATCCAATCTCCTTGTTCATGGCTTTGCGAATTGCCCTAGAGCGATCGGAATAGGGGATCAATCCCAATATACCTCCACATCCGGACCTACATTCGCGTCAATATTTGAAGATGGACGAATGAATGTCTCCTTTTAAACATACATCTCGGCCGCAAAGAACATCTTGGGTCTATCAGAATGCCACTTGGACCGCTGCTCAAGGAGCTCGACTGCGAGCTTTTGGTCGTTCAAGATGATAAAGGTTTGACCTAGGACAGTTATGGAGCTAATCGGGCCTATAGGAATGTCCACGTGAGCTGAGTATTACATATACGATAATATTCCTGTCTGTGTGAATCTACCATAAAGCTCTTTGTGCTTCAGCCAATGCTCCCAGTCTCGCTCTCCATTCTGGGGCAGATCCTTCAAGTTACCAATAATCGGTCTGGGCGGAGGACCGGGTGGGAGGGGCGCTGGGGGCTTTTTTAAAGTAAGAAGCTTGGTCACAAGGTATGCAGTGAGCACTCCGATTGCAATGCTGGCCAAATGTAAGAAAGCCATTTCGAATCTGCTATGCGTCAGGGTCGAGGGGAGTTTTCAAGCAGTCAGAGCGAATTCAATATAGGGTTAGTCGGGGCGCAGAGAAAACATAGTTCAGAAACAGCCGAAACCGCATCTACCCCTGTTTAAATATTTACAAAATCTGCAGAGGAGTTTAGGATCGTGGCAAGGTGACGTGAGGGGTAATAATACCGTTCGTACGCATATGCAGCCATCTATAGATACCCCTGCTATGATGCTGAGACAAGGTATTATCGGGCTGATAATTGGCCCGTCAGCCCTCCCACTCACTTCACACATCGTGGATCACTACCACGGCTGTACAGAGGCATGTGCACCCTCCTTAGATGAGAGCTCTTCCAATTCCATCGAGGCGAGTCATTATGAATAAGGAAACTTATGACGTTGGTGCATGAGGTGAAGTAATTTTGTGGTGAACGTCAAGTTGACATTGTGAGTTGGAAATTTACCCTCTTACACGCAGATTAGAGAAAAGAGAAAAAAGGAGACAAGGCTCTAGCTTAGTGCACTGTAGACTGCGGGACTGAGGAAACGCTTTAGATAGGTTCCACCCAAGTGAAAAACTAAATTAGATTAATTTAGCGACTTGGGCTGCAGGGATATGCGTGATACCGTGATAGTGATACGTGTCTGTCGGATAGCCCTAACGTGCTTTCAGCTGAAAGTGGGGATGTTTCTCTTCGGTGAAAAACTCACCAAGATTGGCGCTTGGGTATGGTCACTTGGCGTTACATGCATGAAGAAAAGTGGGACTGCCTAGGCTGGAAGGCCATAGACATGCCAAGCAGCAGCCTTCCAGATCTGAGCATAGTGACTCTCAATCTGGCAGGACATATGCCAGCACCAATTAACCTATTTCGCTGGGTCGCCTTCATAGGGTATGGTGTACTCCGTAGTTCGTCTATAGATCTTCCCACGAGCATTAATCTACGTAGCTGGGCTATCTAAACCATTTAAACGCAATCCTGACGTGGCAATTCGTCACTAGGTTGCCCAGGGATATCTCGCACCGGGCTATGAGGTTCGACAAAAGTTCCTACATGTAGACAGCTATTCTCACTTGTTTGATGGCAGATTGTGATGTTAATAGCACTATTGCATATCCTTGAAATTAACCATTTGAGCACCACCTTCAACTAATAAAGAACCCCGGGTGAAAAGTATGAAAAGTTTTGCTCTGATAGTTGTTTAGAACTATGATCTAGCAAAGTCTAAAAATCACTCTGCAACTATAAATCCAATTCATGGTAACAAGGTACCGTCTTATTTTGACCAGAGCCTTTTTGCGCGCAGCAAAAAAGTGCTTACACAGCCCATTCCAGCACGTCAGCTAGAGGGACGTATAGAACATAGATCAATTTATATAGTTGCTAGGGCATTACAACTGCTTGCAAGGCTCAGTTAATACCCATACCCCTTATTGGCTATTGGATACTCCGTCCCATATCAGTTCAGTGACCGATTTCTCGTGGAATGGTCATTCCGCGGTCACTCACTTGCAACAGACCTCTGACAGTAACAGACCGTCGAGGTCAATCTTTCATCAATTGTCCTATCTCTACCATGGTGAGATTGGCCTCCTTTTGCCATGTCAGTCACTATTACGGACATGAATCATGATCGGTCTCATTATGGTGGTGGCTTCACTGGCACCTTGGCTCACTCGGCCATCTATTGCCGTATCAGGAAAGAGAACACAGTATAGTAACCATAGGATACCCACGGATGTCACTCGCTACACTTTCACAATGGCTTGTCATACATTGATGATAGACTTGACTACCGCTGTTTATGTACGTCGTACACCATCACCGTCGTGAACTCAATTGGCAGTCAATCATTCAGATACCCCATACATCTGCCTTCAAGACAGATACCGTCGTCTTTAGCATGGGTAAATTGTTCGGTAGTGCATGCTGCCAGTTGATATATTGCCATCCGTTCATTATGAGAGGTATATTCCCTCAACTTTATCACCTCATGATTCAAGGACCCCAATTATGTCTCAGCCTGTAGGCTGTCCAAGCACCACTTGGCCTCCAAGACTTCCACAGTTGCCCCGTCCACATAGCGTTCCACTAAGTGACTATACGTAAAGCATCTATGATACCTATTATGACAGCCAACCATATCAGCAGCCGGTGTATTACCTGAAACTGCAATTCTCTCTTGCGACATCGCTTCCGCTTTTAAAGTTTGTCAGGGCCCGGGACACTTAATTGAGGGCTAGCGGTGGAACTCTAGAGCAATCTAAACACGGCTAAGCTACGAAAGTACGGATTCCTTGACTTGGGTATTATATTGACAGCAAGCATAGTAGGCTTAGCCTGGAAATCCCTAAAAGCCTTATCTAATTCAACTTAAAGAGCGTGAGATGCGATTAATTATCAAGTAGTGCTGGCTGGACTATATCTAGACTGCGGCAATATCCTCAATATCTATGGATATCTATAATCCTCTCTAATCAATGATACTCTTTTTCAATGCGGGCATGCTCTTGGGGGCTTTCTGATGGCTAATCCGCATCTCTGTAAATGAAGCGTGACATTGTTAATATTTTGTCAGCGGAGTACGCTGTCCCTATAGTACACAGTGTGATTTCGCGTAGGTTAGCTAGAGCTGCGAAGGCTTTCGATCCCTGGACAATGTACGCAGTAAGGTCGAGCCTGTTAGGCACCTCGAACAACTTCGACCTGGGATACGAACGGGTTCGCTCGTGTAAAGTATCCACTCGATAGGCATAGTATTAGATATCATTGAAGTCGATGGCGCACACGGCCATCTACACGAATTTCTCAGTCTGGTCACTAACTACCGAGAGGATCGGTATAATGGGTGCTTTGAGAACCGAGTTTGAATTGTGTAAGAGGTAACTACTACCATACGCGCCACAATCCTGAATAGTATACCGCTATTTCTTTATATTAGTAGTACTGAGTAGCTAAATAGAACCTTCTATGTAGTGAAGACTGGTAGTTAGAAACTAGCATTGTTAATTCAGCTTATTATATTATTTCCGGCGATTGGGATAGATTTAATTAATATAAATCTTAGTAGAATTATTAAGAGTAAAGCATCCAGCCTCTTAGAAACTATTAAGTAGATTGAATAGAGGAAATTTACAAGATAATTTGAGTTGCCGGCCAGAATACATTAGTTAATACTGTTAGATTAATCTAAGATTCTAAAGCAGCTCACGATATCGTGTAAGAGACAGACTAAGAATTCGGTAATATAGAGAAGCTAAAAGCCAGTATTATCTTAGTAGCTTGCCAGGTCTTGCGAGAACCAAATTGGGTCTTTACAGCAGCTAAAAGGCTGAATGTCGGGGTGTCACTCACGTACCAATTCAGTTGAGGACTACTTTGATCACGGATCGATTTACAAAGATATGCTTAGAGATATACATTTCAGACTGCAGCCATAGTACTACGTGCATAATGAAAGTGAGCTATACTACATGACAGATAGGCCCCCAATTGTTGAGGCACCAGTGCCACGAGACATATGAAAATCAATCAGTCTAAGCATGTCTACTTCATGGGATGGACTGGGGAAAAGAAGCCATATATTCGACGTTTTCAGTATATAAATAGCAACTCATCCCTTAGGTCCAATACTCCTCCGATATTTCATTAATACCGCAGCAACCCCGCAGACCAGACAAGTACGGAAGTATCCCTTCGCAGCTTTCGAAGCACAACAAGGTGCCTTGACAACATATCTGCAGGATGAAAATTGCTAGTGCGTATCTTGTGCTGTGGGCAGCTGGGGCTTATGGGGTTGATCTGAGAGGTAGTCCGTCTATCCTTGACACTCATATTAGTACTACAGAAGCGCCCCATAGCTCCACTATTAATTACAATGAGAAGGACCGTACCATTTTTCCGTCAGAGAACCGCGATGGCTGGGTCAATCCCGAAGATTTGACTGCTATGCCACAGTGAATCGCCCAGCAAGATCAGTCCACCTGGTTGAATACCATGACGAAATGCACCAGCCAACGATGCACCCGCCACTTTGGCCTGATCTGCACGCAGCACCAATGGCTGACTTAGCTCACTTGTCTCAGCAATGCATTTTCCTCCGATGTCATCGCAAATTATTACCCCTACTGTGATCGATCAATTCTCGCCAAAGCGCAGTTGTATCGATGGGTTCGTAACATCACCGGTCGAACGTGGCTGGTCGATGTCGGCGACGCGATCGAGGTGCAAAGTCTCTCCCCTGCCTCACTAGTTGAAGGATACGTACCCGTGGATGTGATTTACAAGACGCCAGCATGTCTGAAAGGCTCGCTTTCTGCTCTATCAATGGAACCATTCCAGCATATAATGGCCTCCTGTAGTTTCACGAGCACTGCCCAACACACCGGAAATGCTGCTCGTCCTTGGGAATACAGTGGATCCCTACGGTCCATAACCGCTCTGGATTCTGAAACTGTTGGATACGATCTCGTCGGGCACACCATCAGGGATGGTGAATATTTTGACAAAAATTGTTTCTGCAGTTCCTTCACAATCAATCTCGAAAAAGAACCTTGCTCAGGATCAGTATCATTGGACTTGACGAAGGAGCGCCTCTGGATTAACGCCACATGCGGGTCGACGTCCTTACCCGAGAACTGGACGGACACACTTAAAACCACGCAATTCGCGTTCATTCCTGTCGAAGATTGGCAGTGGCCCATGTCTGTCGCACATATGCCGAAGCAGGCGATAGAGCTTATAGATAAGTGTTCAACAGATGCTTGTGATCTTGACTCAAGTGGCTACTGCAAAGTTAAGCGTGCCGTTGATAGGACTTGCGTTTGCCGCAGCATTACCTACGATTCCTGTGGAGGTTCGTGCCAGGAATTCGGGACCCGAATCGCCTATATCAAGTGGCTCCATGATATGTGTGGCAATGTGGAAAACTGGCATGGTTTGCCCGGTGATTGGCGTCAATTAGCCACCCCTACCCCTGTCGAGATGATTCCATGGGGATGGGCAATCAAGCCGTCTATCAGTTCGGATAGACCTAATATCACCCGCTTGGAAAGCATCAGGGCAACGGGGACATGCCCCTCGAATGAGTGGAAGCTCAGAACCGTTGCTCTAGTCAATATAGCCACTTTAGTTGCTGTAGCCTTCAGGCATAGACTAGGCGTATATCGAATTCCACCCGACTTTCTATGGCACTCTCACCCGTGGTGCTGGCCTTTCAAAGGGGCCTTAATCGCTGCTCTGCAGCTCCTTGCAAACTGGCTCAATACCTGGTTTGTTCAGAGCACCTCTGGCTATGAGGACGTTCCCATTTTTCAAATTATGCTCTTCCGGTGTTCAATGCCTCGGCTTGCTTGGCTGACGATCTTGCTGATTGCTCTACAACCCGGAGCGATGAAACTCTCCGCAGCCACATCTGTGTTGTTTGCGGAAATGATCCTCCAGTCCCTCTCCTCATATTACATGATAATGACCGTCATTTATGGTGGAGAACACAACTTCTACCTCGGAGGTATCGAAGGAGCGGAGAGAGGGGGGTCGGCGAAAACCATGTATGCGGGAGCACTCATGTGGCTTATTATCATTGGTCTGATGCTCGTTCCTTTCATGTGGAACATGACTTGGTTGATTACATCTGGTAATTGCGACCCACGAAACGGGCAGAGACACAAATAAACCTCATCGAACATCGCGGATGAGCCGATGGCCTTCTCGAATGAACGTCGCGCCAAGCGAAGGGACAGGAGTAGAGGCCCCGAAGGCGAACCATTAAGAGGTAGCGAGGGAAGATATGACACGGTGCATCAGTATGGGACTTTCTCGTTTGACAGCCGACGTCACCTGGATCTCCCAGAAGCATCTGTGCAATGGTATGCAGCCACAGTCCTAAGCCTGCTGCTTCTGTGGATTGCGCAGTGGCTCTTTTGGGGTGGATTTATTGGTCTTAGTTCGGAAGAGTACGTATTCATACACACATACTTGGGCCATATTTACTAATTGGACTTAGGTTCTGTCCCCCTAAGCTTGGGGTTCTCACAGCTGTCTGGGTTGCTTACTCGTTGACAGGCGTCATTCTCATTCTGTAACCGATTTTGTAGTTCATGCAGAGTGATGGAGCCACGACAGATCATACATTACCGAGAAATCTCCTGGTACAAAGTATACAATATATAGTTCTCTGGCAGCCACTACATAAAATTAATCAATAGAGCCAGCAGTCAGCTATGGTACTCCAGTCCCACGTTAGGTCTGACAGAGTCTTGATACTGAAAGAGCTTCTCCACCACAGTGATATTATCCACATCCTTTGGCGTTAGTATGGTGGCACCAACTGACAATAGCACCGGGAACACGGACTGTATGCTCTAGTCACTCTCTTAAATACATTAGATTATCTTAACTACTTGCTTTTGAGTAAGTTAGACTAATCCAATCCACATCTCTCGATTGCCTGGATAAAAAGACTGGGGAGAGACAATCTTATGGTGGCACCAGCGATATGGGGACCTGATCAGAATCGGCCCTACTCGAATCAGTGTTGGGGATCCAATGGAAGTTCCGCACGTCTACCAAGCGAAGCCGTTACTGCATAAGGTTAGTTTACTGAAGGACTTCTCGGAAGGAGAGCCGAGAATATCCAGACATTATACAAAGAAGAGTAGCTCCTAATGTAGTACATTAAAGTAATTTGGCTCCAGCAGAGATTTTATAACCACTAGGTCGATAGACAGAAATATCGAAGTCTTCCATGACTTGCCTCACTATGTTGTTTCCTTTATAATAAACTCCCAACTACCTGCTGGGGATTCTCCATCACCGCGGAGAGAAGTGCAGTAAACATCTTCCCAGCCTTTGAGACCATCTCCTCCTGTAACCTGCCATCCCAAAACGTCAAGGTCGCTTGTAAATCGTTCTCGGATTCGTCAATCTCAAACACGATATCAAACTATAGTCATAAGTCAACTTCGACACAAATAAACACCGTTACAGATAAGATACTTACATCCATTCCATCCGACCACTCCACAGGCTCAAACCGAAGCGGCCTACTTTCCTGGATATCGATAGCATGTCGGCGATGGTTGACGAGAGTGCTGAAAACGTGACTGGGCGTTGGTGCGTTTAGTGCTTCCAACGCTTGGAATTGATGTGTGAGAGCCTGGCCGTAGTCGTTCTGGATGGTTTCGAGGATGTTCGTCATTTTTGTGCCAGAGTCGATCTTAAGTCGCTGGATAAGCATATTTAGGTAGAATCCTGTAGACCCAGTGGCTTCGACACCTGGCACGTTTCGTGTCGATACGAGATAGCCGAAAGAGATGTCGGTTAGATTAGTTAGACGGTGGAGGAGTGCGGACCAGAGAGATTTGAAAAATATTGCTATGGTGATGTCGTGTGCAGCGCAGAATTGGGTGATATTTCGCGTCTCGTCAAGTTGGATGCTGGTGGAGTGAAGGTCGCCGCGACGCCTGGGGCTATCGTGTAGGGACAGATGGCATGGAGATATATCTTTCAGGTACTCTATCCAGAAGGCCTTGTCGGAGGCTTTGGAGGAAGAATGGATGCTGGCGATGTATTTGCTAAACGGAACCGGTGTGCCATCCGGCGTGTTTCCTCCATACAACTGTGACCACTCGTCCACGAAGATCGACGAGGAAACAGCGTCATCGAGTGCATGATGCTGCTCCATCATCAGGAAGACCTTGTCCGAATCGGTCTTGAAGATGGTCAGTCGATACGGCACATAGGGATTTGAGAAATGTGTATCTCGCTGTCTAGCTATTGCGTTTTGAAGATCTGCAGCAGTGCATCGGACGGTGGAGATATTGTCGCTGAATGGCTTCTTCAGCACGACTTGATACGCCTGCTGCTGAACAGTCACCAGAAGAGATCGGTATGTTGAATGACGCATGACGAATAACGTCCATGTCTCTCGAAGTCTGTCTGTATCCACGGGTCTCGTTGTATCCTGTGCGATCAACTCCCACACCGAGTGGGGTTGATAGTAACCGTTCTCCCTCGAACCAGTCAACCACATTACCTGCTGCAATGGAGCGCATGGAACGACTTCTTCAATATCCTCGGCATTGACGAAGCCCAGAGCTGGTAGTTTGCCACTGACCAACGCGTCCCAGGCGGCAGACGTATCCATTTGGGTTTCATTCTGCGAGATATCATCCTTTCTTTGGGCCAATCTTGCTTTTTCTGCAATTTTTGCGATAGTCCTCTTCTGGAATATATCGGCCACAGTGAGAAGAAGACCTCGCGAACGACACTGCGCGGAGACCTGCATAGCTGCGATGGAATCACCGCCGATTCGGAAGAAATTATTGCGCATCTTGAGGCTGTCAATGCTTACGTTTAGAACATTGGCAATGGCTTCACGAACAATTTGTGCAGTTTCATTAACTGGCGCCTGGTTGATGTCTCCAGAGCTTTCCACTTCTGCACACGCGTCACCGTTGGCAACGGGATTCAAACCCACAACCGGTCGTTCATTGAGGCCCGTTTGTGAGCTTCCCATTTGGATCTGACCGATGGTAGTTAAAGGATCCGACCAGATCTGACGAACCACCTGCTCGAGCTCCGAAAAGAACGTGACGAGCTGATCGTGCGTGATGATTTGCGGGTCGTAGTTGGCTAGCACTGTAAATCCATCATTCCGCGGTTCCAGCATGCAACTCATGGCGAGGGCAAAACCGCCAAACGCAGCATGACCGGAGTAGCCGTCTTGGTACAAAGTGAAAGGCTCTGGGGCTTCGGATTCAACCGTTGGCCAGACATTCAAGTATGTCTGAAATTGACACGCCCGAGCCGCGTCCCGGCTTACTTTACGAATGTTTTGAAGGCCGAAATGTTCGAATGAGAGGACGCGGATGGAGCTTGCTTGAATCTCTGACATGACATCGTCGACGGTTTGGGATGAATGCAGTTGAATTCGCATGGGATACGTGCCTAATGTTGGACCAGTGACGGTGTTTATCCCAGCCAGGGAGGCGCTACGCCCCGATGTCGTGAGCCCAACAACAACATCAGTGGATCCAGTATATCGTGACAACACAATGGCCATGGCGAGACGGATCACGGGTGTCAACGTATGTTCAGTTCCCTTGTCGGTGAGATTCAGGACAGGGTATGTCAGCGATTCCTCCGCCTTAGGGCTGTAATGCGCTGAGGGAAGGGACGGAAAGCTAGCTGCACAGGGGTCGAGGTTGGCGAACTCGGATCTCCAGTACTGCTGCGCTTCCTCGTTATCCTTGTCGAGGACGTACTCAATGAATGAGCTAAATGGTCGCTCGTGGAGGGTCTGCCCTCTGTATGCAGCTGCAGTTTGCTCCAGGAGCTGCCGCACCGTCCATCCATCGCAGAGAGAATGATGCAGGGTCAGAACCCAGACACGAGTTTGGTCGGGAGCCGTGGCAATTGCAACACGGACGAGCTGTTCGCCCATGTTGACCTCGCGCTGAATATCCTCGGCGATATACTCCTCCATATCATCCGGTTTGTCCCATGCCACATAGTCGTTTCGGACGACTGCCTGGTATAGCCGAGAACCAGCCTGGAAAAAACGAGTGCGCAGGATAGTATTGGCTTCGGTGGTCTGTCTCCAAGCCTGTTGCAGTTGCTCGTCTGTCATCTCAGGTGGAATTGTGTAGAGAAAGTGGCATATATAAGTACCGGGATTTGCGAGCGACAGAAACATCATGCCTTCCTGCAACGCCGTGCAGGGATAGATGTCCTCAATATCGTCACCGTTGAGAAGGCACTGATCTATAGCTTCCTGCTTAATTTCATCACTCTTTCCCAGCTCTTTGCTTTGGATAAGAGAGAAAGATTGATATTGCATGTCCGTCTGCTGAGATCTTCTCATCTTCAATGCCATATCGCAAAGCTTCGGATACGCAAAGATATCAGCAACTGTCATCACCCAACCCTGCTCCATCGCCAATCCAGCAAGTCTCATCGCGGTGATAGAATCTCCTCCTAAGCTAAACACGGTATCTTCCACGCCAACTGCCTCGGGCTTCAGACCCAGTAAACGAGTCACAAAGCCATGGATGACTTTCTCATGCTCTGTCGACGGGGGCTTTTTGTCATGCTTCGCGGCCGTATACTTCTGCAGATCGTCCAGAGATAGAGAAGCTGTGTAGTCTTTCAACCGCTTTCGGTCTATTTTTCCGGACGCAGTTGTGGGCATTTGGGCAAGCTGGACAAACAAACTTGGAACCATGTACCCCGGCAACTGAGTACGGAGATGCGCCTCTGCCTGAGCAACACTAGACCGGAACGCGTCATCAGGGACATGAAACAGCTCATTTGGATCTGTCGTCCCAACAGACTCTCGAAGAATGAAGGCGACCAGAACGGCCGTGTTACTATTAAACTTCACCACGTCCACCACCAAACCGGGGATATCAAAGCTCTGATTCAAGCAGTATTCAATCTCTCCCAGCTCGATTCTCTGGCCACGCAACTTCACTTGCATATCTTTTCGACCCAGGAACCGAATTGATCCATCGGGTGCGTATTGCACCAAGTCGCCTGTTTTGTACACTCGATTATTTGGTGACGAGGCTGCGAACCCGCGCAGGAAATCCGGATCCTCAACGAACACAGCCTCTGTCTTCTGGGGATCATTCAGGTATCCCCGTCCTACGATCGGCCCTCCGACTAACAGCTCTCCGACAGCACCGATGGGTACGAGGCGGTTATGGTCGCTACTATCGGCAATCCAGCATACAGCTCCAGTGCCGAATCCAATATTCAACGGGTCTGAATCCAGGGTGATGTGAGGCTGGATGGTAGTGAGAACACAACATTCAGCCGGTCCATAAATATTGAGTAACCGGACGTGGCTCCCCCAGATGTCTATCACTGCTCGCGATAATGCCTCCCCACCGACAACAATTGTTTGCACAGTCGGCATATCTTCAGGACGGAGAGAACGGAGGAAGGATGGGGTGAAGTCTGCATAGTTGATCTGAAATTTGTTAATGACACTGACAATGTCATTCATCCGATCTTCGGCCGAGGGTATACAAATTGTGCCCCCGGCAAGCAGGGTCGCCAGATGGTCGGTGACGCTCACGTCAAATGAATATGATGCAAATTGCAAGGCCCTGGTTTCCTTATTCATCTCGGCAGTTTTGATGTAAGCTAGCGCACTAGAGCAGAATGCCCCATGCTCGATGACGACTCCTTTGGGCTGGCCTGTTGATCCAGAGGTATACACAACATAAAGTATATTTGAGGGTGTGGCATCGGACCCGGTGTAACTGGGAGCGAGAGTTGCAAGACTATTGTCGTCAGGGTTGAGCACTCTAACGTTCCCTGCCAGGTCCCTTGCACGGGATGCCAGCTCTAGAGGGCAGACGACGAATGGTGCTCGGGTACTCTCGCAGATCGTCTGTAATCTTGCCAAAGGTGTGGCAGGATCCAACAAGGCAAACGCACCGCCTGCTTTGATGACACCCAGCAGGGCCACCACGGTCCATTTAGACTTTTCAAAATACAGCGGAATGATCGTGTCCGGCTTTACACCACCCTCTCCCAACAGTTGCACGGCGAACCCATTTGACAGGTCTTCCAGCTCGCCGTAAGAGAGCTCGCCATCCCACGAACAGACTGCAGTAGCATCTGGTTGAGATCGTGACAACTCTGAGATCAAATCATGAACACATCGCTTGATAATCTCCGGCGCTCTTTGGCTATTCCACGACTGCAACTGGGCTTGATCCTCAGGACATAAGCCCTCAATGTCACCGATACGCACATTATTCCTGCGATTGACCCATTTCATAATATGCGAATGCTGCTGAAGCAGCCGTTTCATCTGAGCATCAGGCACGATATGGTGATCATACACAGCCTGCACGCTGACTGAATTTCCTGCCGGCTCTACAACAAGAGTGATAGGGTACGTTCCGAACGTGGCATGATTCTCTAGATTCTGATCGTGCGTGACTTCGGTGAAGAGCGAGTAATCATCTCGTCGTTTCGGTTGCAGGACAATCAGACTCTGGAACTTACAGGCCGCCGCGGCTTCGGGGGATAGCGCTCGCATCTGACTGAGGCCGAATTGCTCGTGCGGAACCATTTCGGCTCGACGAGCGTGAAGTTGGCTCCAGCAGTCAGCGACCGGTTGGCTATCTACCACGAGGACCTGGAAGGGGAACGTGGCAATGGTGGGACCGCTCATTAACTCCACGCCGGGCATTCTAGCGCGTCGTCCGGTGTCCGTGACCCCGAATACCACCTCTTCTGACGCTGTATGGCGGGAGATCAGAATCGCCCACGCCATGGTGACGGTTGTCGATAGACCGTCAAAGCTCATGGACTCATCGAACTCGGTCATCTGAATGAGAGACCTGGTTGCTGCCGGTGTATACGACTCGGCTGGCAGAGCCGGGAATGAAGTCGGATTCATACGCGAGAGCTCGTTGCGCCAGAACTGGGCGGCTGTCTCGTTGGAGGCATCCATGCAGTAAGAAGTAAACCGGGAAAAGAACTGATCCGGTATTCGTTGCTCCGCATATGCAGCTTCAATATGCTTGAGGATAAGAGCTAGCGACCAGTCGTCATACAAGGCATGGTGCAAAGTGATGACAAAATAGGCTGGGCTGGCAGGCTCATCGCTCTGGATGAAGCCAGCCCGTGCCAATGGTGCTCCTAACGGCGTTTCTTTTTCGCAGTCGTCGACGAGATACTGCTTGAGATTGGTACCTCTTTGGCACTCAATTCCCTGTCGCAGAACCACCTGCATCGCACCCTGAGAGCCAAGTTGCACGACTCTCGTACGCAGAATCGTATGCGCTGTGACGGTGGCATCCCATGCGGCGCGAAACTTATCGAAAGTGATGCCGTCTTTCAGGCGATACACATATCGAGCGACGTATGTGCGTGGGTTCTTGACAGAGAGCGCTACCAAGGCTTCTTGCACAACTGTGCAGGGATAAACATCCTCAACATCTTTTTCGATCGTCCCGCATAGTCGGCTGACTGTGGGGAGAATATCACTCAATCCAGCGCTCTTTGGTAATAGAGAGAAAAGAGGAACCGGAGATTGTTGAGGAGCCAGTATACCATTTTGTGTGTTCTGGTTAAGGTGATCTGGGGATGGATCTGGGGTTTCGTAGATCACTGTCATGATTCTGAGACCCAGTGTTACGACAGGACGAAGAAAGGATGATGATAGAGAAGTTAATCCTCGCCAATAGCTACTCACCCGGCAGGTACAACCACTTTCAGCTGAGGTGACCCTGGATATATACGGAAATTGGCGCGATCCCAAGTGGGTCGACGGACAAATATAGGTTTCCATTCGCAAAAAAGATCTGCATTCAGCTGCTCATTTTGTTCTTCATGATCTCGTAAAATCGCGCAATAAGCTACGGCTTTTTTTTTACTTTCTACCTTGTCCTCAACTATTCTCAGTCTATTCTAAAATGTAATCTTGCCGTCGTAGACAGTCCCAATCTTTTTATCTCTTCCTGATAGCCATCTACCAATACCCCTTTGATCAGATAACAGACTAATGGACAACTTCTTTGTTCACACTGCTCAGAGCAGGCCAGATCTTTGGAAGTCCCTCGAAGATTCAACGCATCCACTGAATGCTGCCTGGCCACTTTTTCTTGACCAAGACATATACTTCCAGCACTACTGCAGCCAACTGAGCCAGATCGAAGCATTTGCTTGTTTCCAATATGCCGTTGTTCAAGTTGATGACTACGGTCAAGAGCATATCATCGCCTGTGGACGTTCTATTCCCTTCTACTGGCCCGAATTAGCCAAAGTCGGGGGCAAAATAGGCCTCGCTCAGCACCCAAAAGTGCTACATACCCTCCCAGACGAAGGTTATGATGCCATCCTCTCACGAGCGTTTGAACAATATTACGCCCGAGAAGGGATTTTCCAGGATACAGACAGGCCAACCTCGTTCAACGACCCCGCCGCAGCCAGAACAGAACCACCCAACGCACTGTCCGCCATTTCCATCACCGTTTCCCCAGAATACCGCTCTCGGGGCTTAGCAGAAGCTCTTATCCTGGCCATGAAACAAGCAGCCATCGAGCGCAACCTTGACGCAATGGTGGTACCGCTACGGCCGACACGAAAATCTGAATTCCCAACGACAGATATGACCGATTACATCTTATGGCCGGCAACAACAGTTGCAACCCACACTCCCGGCACGACAGTTCGAAAACCAGACTCTAACCTCCCGTTTGATCCGTGGCTACGCAAGCATGCTCGGCTGGGGGCCAAGGTGATCAAGGTCGCGCGAAGAAGTATGCGTGTAGAGGGCAGTGTGGAAGAGTGGCAACAGTGGACGGGGATCAATATCCCGCAGACTGCATGGCAGCAGGGTGGGTCTCTCAAACAAGACACGGGATCAGGCAAGGCGTACGTAGAAGTTGTTTTTCCAAGAGGCCTGGTACCCTTGCGGTATTACGTGGATGAGCAGCGCTGTGTCTACATCGAGCCAAATGTCTGGCTCCATCATGCGCTGCCATGCTTCAACATACCTACTCCCCTTGATTCACCGATAGTGTAACTCGGAAGCTCTCTTTTATATATTTCTGTGCTTCCATAAACTCAAATGATGATAGGAATATAGTCTACAACAGTTACCTCAAGTAATATGGCCTCACATCCTTTCTTCCCTCCACAAAGTCGATCTTCTCATTTTCACGGCGTGGCTAGTGTATAGGGGCGATTCGGACAGATCAGACCTCAGGGTCTGTTCACAGCGAACCTTTGGCCTAGCCGAAACACGCTTGCCTGGATACGTGCTTTCAGATTCATCCTCTCATCTGATGGATCTCGCACCGGCACTTTCCCTTCCCACTTTAGGCGCTAGGAATTTAAGACATATTTAGGACTCCCAATGACTGGCTCAGTAGGTGTGCAATTAGCTAATAGAATCCATAAAGGTTATAAAAAGTCGTAGTTCAGCTGCTGTGGGGCGGTTGCCGCGGATCGTAAGTTTCTTTTAGGGTTTGGACTGTGAAGAGATCAGAGTAGTTTGCGACTGCCAAAACTACTAAGTAGTATCTTCAGTTCTTGGCTTTTCTACGACCCTTGGAGAAATAACCAGTTTTAAGAGATTTACAGCTCAATTGATCTCTAAAATGTTACTGTTAAATTCGAGGTACTTATAGGAGAGCAGCAAAAACAGCCCATATTCTAAGGAGACCTCAAAAAATAGTTAGTTTAAACCGGCTTGTTTTTACTTCTAATAGCTCGTGGTGTCAAAAGTTTAATCAGAATTTTAAGATTAGCCTGTTCAAACTTCAGCCGAACTGGACTCCTCATACTGTAAGCGAGTCAACCTGACCTTTCCTACCTCGGTATATGATCCTCCCGTAGGGCATTTTCCTCGAACCCCCCTGAATAGAAAAAATCAAATTAGCTCGCTGGACCTTCAGCTGCAGTGGGTCTATATTTCTTCAAGAGAGCGATCTGCGTACACTCGGCACAGGTTTTGGCAAGTTGTTTACTACTCCAAACTATTCATTAACCCTAAAACGCTAGCTGGAATGATCTCATACCAATCAGTGCCTTCTTTTCCTTCTGGTCTCTGCATCTTTTGGCACGTGGGATCTAGCGTGCCGTGTTTGGCCAGCGTGGGGTTTACCGCTCGTTGATGCTCTTGTGGTAGCAAGGCATTCAAGGCCCGAATCATTATGATCACACAAGAAGCCGATAAAAGGACCTTTTAGCCTGAACAAAGCACTCGTCGTCCAAATTGTCCACTGGACTCGCCAGTCCTCCTGCCCTCTGTTCCGACTGATGTGATGATGAGAATATACATTAGATCCATGAATGATGATTCCAAGCATCTATCTAATTCAGGATCGCGCAGTATCGCCCTAGAGTATATAACACTAGCTATTGACTAGAGGTAGACTCGGGAAATGATTCATACACTTCAGGCAGAATACTATCTACTTCATGTTACCAGGGAGAGTTTCCGATATTGCATATCATTACCGCTGAGGAACTGCCATTTCCTATCTCCATACTGCCGCCCACCATTCTGAGGATACAGAAGGCAAGAAAAGAAGGACTACAGTTGAAGATCCACAAAGCTTATACAGTGATAGAAGTGGCCGAAAGAGCAACTTCATGAGAGGTACCATGATTTCGATATGTCCGAACTGCTAAAGTTTTTACCGAACTGGAGTCTTCTGAATCTTTGTGTCAGTAGTGGGAAGCTGGGCGAAGGTTCTTACAACAAATCATTCCGGCTCATCATGGACAATGGCAAAGTGGTTGTTGCTCGCATCCCGAATCCAAACGCGCGACCAACTTTTTGAATGACGACATCTGAGGTCATGGCAAGGGGTTCGTTCGTCAGTAGCGTATCGATATAGTTGATACCCTGGCTAGCTGATATTTAAGCTAGTCAAGAAACATACTACACCCCCAGTACCGCACGCCCTATCGTACTCTAGAACGGATGGATCGATTCTACCAACTGTGTGAAAACTTAATAGATCAAGTTCCAGCGCGCTCTGAGTAAGGGCATTGTAGATGTTTACGTAGGTATAGACTTTGCGCAAAAGGTGCAGCCAAGGAAGACATGGCTGCTATCCAACGGCGATTGTTATCTGTGACACATCTTGAGTAAGTATATCACACACTGGCATGTTCACACTTTCTTATTCAGATACATATTGCTACCTCTTTTTTACAGAAATGATGCACCAGCGAACTTACGTCCTGAAGGTTGAAAGAGGGGGGTTGCTGAACGAAATCTGGAACAGTCGGTATTGCGGCGAGGTTCTCAGTTGGACTAGTGGTGGACACGGCTTTGTCGAATACGGGACAAGGCGGTATAGTTATTGGCAAGGGACCGTCTTGGTTATGAGGTTCTCCGGTCTCCTGACGGCTTCAGAGGAGCTGATTAAATCTGGTTTGTAGGAAACAATGGGAATGTCTACAGCTATGAGTCTTTGATCAGAATAGAGCAACTAATGAGGTTGACCTACACCTGAATAAACTCGCTGAAAGGCACTTTAGATGGTTGGATTCGATAGCTGATACAATTTGATGTCCAGTCGAGTTCACTTTGGATGAGATCCGTCGACATTATGAGGATGGGCGGGGTTGAGATGGAGTACAGGACGCCATGTCAGGAAACCAAGGTATAACTGGGTGGACTTCCCATAAGGCATTTGTAAGGATCCTGTGCAATTACTCTATCCATAGTTTCGCTGAATAAATAGCATCGATAATACTTACCGAGAAAAGACGTATCTAACGTGGACCGAAACCCAAGCATCATAGAGTTATATATATAAGCACAGGCATAAGGTAGGGCCTCTCCTTGAGCTGCGACCACTGTGTGAAGCATAAATGCTTCGTAAACATAACGTACTCCACGTTGATTATATGAACCAGTCCTTGATCAGTTATGGATTTTATCCACTAGGATTGCTAAGCATATGAAGCCAAAGGGAAGTGTTTCCTTCCCGATTGTTGATGTTCTTTCGGAGGGAGCTGCGGACCAACCAATCAGATGGCGGCCCGCATTCTAACGCGGCGACCAAAAATTTCCAAGCGGGAAGTGGAAGTGAAGCTCCTTCGATAGTCGTCACCTCTCTTTTCTCCTTCATCCTTTGTCCTGGTTTTCCATTCTTGAGCTTATCTATTCCGTATATACAACGAATTTGATCTATTTTTACGTCCTGTTCTCTAAATCCACACAATGGTCGGACCAACAGCCTCCCTTACTCCCCTTTCTCGCGCCGATGGTTCGGCTTCTTACCAATGTCCTTCGACCGGATCTAATATCCTAGGATCAGTAAATGCGCCAATTGAGCTCCCTGGACGACGTGATGCCCTCAAGCCCGAGGATGCGACCGTGGAAGTTTTCGTGAAGCCGGGTACCGCACCAGGTGGGGTTGGTGAACGATACGTCGAAGGAATCATCAAGAATATGCTGGGCAAATTGATCTTGGGACGAGAGAAAGGCTACGCTAGACGTGGTGTGGTTATCACCTTGGCTATTGTAGGAGGAGAAAGTGTCGCTAGGGGCGATTCGGTGGGTGTCTCCTACCGCAACAATGATCGACTAGCATAATGAATTATGGCTAACCTGGATGGAATGGACATACAGTACTTGACTTTGCTCCCCGCTCTCCTTCACACTTCTTTGTTGGCGCTACTTTCCGCATCCGTTCCTCTATCCATGACCTATTCCGCAACCGTGCTGGCTGTCGATACCTCAGGGGAGATTATTCGGGAGCCCTCGGTGAAGGAAGCCGCCGCCGCCGCCTCTCTTCATGTTTTCGCCTTCTCATCCAATGGCCATCTCCTGTTGAACGAAAGTCAGGGACCTTTTGACTTTGAGACCTGGGAGAAGGTACACCAGCGCGCTTTGGCCATCTGCCACGGGACTGTCGCCCGTAGCTCTGACGGAGACGTGGCTATGGCCGAGGACGTGGATGGCCAACCCCTGGAAGGCGCGTTGCGGGAGGCTATGGAAGAAAAAATCCAGCAAGATTACTCCTGGAAGATCGACGCGGTTTGAATGTTGGATTTGCAGGAAAAACACCGAGCAATAAAGTTGGGATTGATAACCAACGGCAATGTTCACCCCATCTGGTATGCCAGCGTACGCACTTCGGCTGATGCACCGGAGGTCTAACACGATCATTTACACTTCTCGCCATTCAACCTTGGCCTGACTCGTGTGTCGGATCGCACATACGCGGGGCATTTTACTGTCCACAGGGATATCATTGGCGCTCACCGGATTTCCAATTTGACGGACTACGAGTGGATACGAAGGAATGAGATACGAATGAGGGTCAAGCGTCGCTACGCGCGAAACCTCTTCTGGCGACATCCGGTGCTTATCGGGGTTCACCTACAGACACTACTGCACACAAATCCATCTGGTGTATTTACACACGTACGACGCTAAGGAAAGTTGTCCAACTAAACCACATGATAATGCGGTCTTGAGTGGGTATTACCGAATAGAAATGTTGTCTGCGTTGAGTTTGTTTCGGTGCCACTGAAGTGTGATGTGTGTCTAGATCCTGCATTTTGTAATCACCCGTCTCACGCGTAACTAGCGACTGTAGTACTTGTGTTCTCGCCAGACTGAGTGGAAATGAGACATTGTAAAAAAAAAAGAATCGACAAAAAAGGGGAAAAAAAGGGAGGAAGGAGTGAGAAATATTCCGCCAATTATTGACAAGGATTCACGGAGCTGAAGTGACGCCCCCTTGCAGATGATTTCATGCCGCAATGAATTGAGTGTGTGAAGAATGTTTATCAAGCAGAAAAAACACGGAAAAAGCATGCTGGAGGGGAAGAATAATCATGATGGGGACTTGGACAATGATTATCAATTCTTGAATAAGGCGAGTTTAACGCCGACGCCAATGAATCATCGACGGAAATAACCTAGGGTGGTGCGGAGATAAGTTTGTTCACTAAACAAAGTGTAATGAACTAACCAACTACTACCTACTAAAAGTCACTGACCATGGAAGCCTATCGAAGTTGAAATCACCAATCCCAATGATTTCCGGAGTCCGGGCCGCACTTCTTCCCTTTCAACTGTGTTCCCCATAATCATTGCGCTTGTTGTCCATTACCCTGTTCTTCCCCTCCCCACACTATCGTCCGGAGGAATCTCACATAAATCTGTCCGGTTGTCCATGGCTTCCCCAGCATCCAACCATGGTCTAGCGAAGTCGACATGCGCTGATACTCCTTCCTCTAATCCCACGGCGCTGTCTGCTCCGGCGTCCTCCACATCATCATCGGCCTCCACCCCGCTGTTCGATTCCGATCGTCCTTCTTCCTCAACGTCCACCACCACCGTCGGAACCTCCCTCCTTCGCGATTATGCATGCCACATAGACCCTTCGCAGACACCGAACGACGTACATGCGAGCGATTCCCACCCGGGACCCTCTAACAGTGCTTCGCAGAAGGCTGACCTCCGGGAAGACGCCGCCGTCTTATCGTTGCCCTCGTCGCCCTTCCTCCCTCTCCGCTCCGCTGCCTCGTTGAAGGCTCACAATCGGAACGCCCTTTCCACCGATTCAATCCCTCGACAGACGATCATGAAAGCGCTCGCATCCCGTCCGTCCATATCCAATCCTAATAATTCCAACGTGCCGCTGGCGGCCTCCCTCGGGCTTCTCTCAAATAGCGCCTCCACCAGTCCTCCGGATGAAAAGGAGCGTTGCTCCAGTAATCCATCCTCACAGAAGCTCTCCGCCGCGCTCTCCAACCTTCAGTTCGGCCCGCATCTGGATCGCTTACCACCGACCGCACGATTGGCTATGCAATCGCCGTGCTTTTTCCATCAACGGTTTGACGATGCGGTGAATATCCAGAAGGTTCTCGAAGAAATCACGGACGATGAATGGCTATCGCACTCTCGCCTGGTCCAGACGGCGACTGGTGTTCGGGAGGTGTCGAAGCAGCTGCAGCGTCGGCCTATTAAACGTGCCGTACGGAATGTCATGATAGTGACGAAGGCGCGTGATAACAGCCTGGTACACTTAACGCGGGAACTGGCGGAATGGCTTCTCTCCACTCCCCGGTATGGAAGTGACCTCGGTGTTAATGTGTATGTGGACGCCAAATTACGGAGTTCCAAACGTTTCGATGCGCTGGGGCTTCTGCAGATGGAACCCCGATTTGAGAAGATGCTGCACTACTGGACCCCAGACCTCTGCTGGGAATCCCCGGAGAAGTTCGATCTTGTGCTGACCTTGGGTGGAGACGGAACTGTTCTCTTTACCTCGTGGCTCTTCCAACGTATCGTTCCTCCCATTCTTTGTTTCTCTCTCGGCAGTCTGGGATTCTTGACGAATTTTAAGTTCGAGAACTATAAGCAGCACTTGAACGCGGTTATGGGAGATGTAGGGATGCGGGTGAATCTTCGCATGCGGTTCACCTGCACCGTGTTCCGCAAGGACCGACGCAAGGAAGCTGAGGCTGGTGCCGTGGAAGAAGGCGAACAGTTCGAGGTTCTGAACGAACTGGTCATTGACCGCGGGCCATCGCCTTATGTTTCCAATTTGGAGCTTTACGCGGATAATGATTTCTTAACGGTGGTTCAAGCGGACGGGTGTATCTTATCTACTCCAACCGGTACGTCACCTCCACCGACCCGGATGTACACAAACTGACTCCATACAGGGTCTACCGCTTACTCTCTCTCCGCTGGAGGATCATTGATTCATCCTTCCATTCCGGGCATCCTTCTGACTCCCATTTGCCCTCACACACTATCTTTCCGCCCGATGGTTCTCTCGGATTCAATGCTACTTCGGATTGCCGTGCCCGCCGGGTCCCGCTCCACAGCGTACTGCTCCTTCGATGGCAAGGGACGCGTGGAACTCCGCCAAGGTGACTATGTTACTGTCGAAGCCAGTCAGTATCCATTCCCTACTGTGGTTTCTGGTAGCGGGGAGTGGTTCCAGAGTGTTCAGCGAGCGCTGCGGTGGAACACCCGCGGGGCTGTTCAAAAAAGCTTCTACCGTGGCTCTGAGGCCGGCCTGGAAGGACTCGACGAGGGCGAAGACGAAGAATGGGACATTGACACTGATGCCGGAGCTGCCGGCACGGACAGTGGCATTGGCCCTAGTGAAGACGGCGACGCCGGGTCGATTAGTCCGATGAAACGGCAAATGAGCATGCTCAGCATGTAGCGGTTTTCAAATTCAGTTTTTTATTGGGTACTTTCATGTTGGTCTTGTATTATTGTTGGATACGCGCACTAGAAGTGTGCTAGAAGCATCATGGGATTTCTTGGCTCGGCGCTCGGATATTACTTTTTTTTAGGAGTCTTGCTTGCACATCATTTCGGCGAAAGGGATAGACTTCGATGTAATCGGCACTACTGGCAGGTTAGAGTATTTCGGATACTTACAGTTATCTACCTATGATAGACAGGTATTGGATCCACGGATCAGTCGGAGATTCATTGGCATTTTTAAGGATCAGTGGAGCGTAAGGCATAGTACGGAGTATAGTGTACACATTCAACCTCCCGGTTCATCATCCCGACACACCAAGACAATACTTTTCATTACGACACCACATCAATAAGTCGATCCATATCCAAATCAATACACACATACCCCAAAAGACCAACTACCAATCACAAGCCTCCGCCAAAAGCTTTGCCAAGTCCTCCAAGTACTTCTTATCGACCTCATCAAACCCATCCGGCTCCGTGCAATCAATATCAATAATAGCGACAGTCTGAGCCACAATCACATTAGCACATTTAGAAGTACTCCCACAAAGGACACAAACAAAAAGAGAGAAAAGCGCAGAGAAAAAGAACATACCTCCCCACCAACCAAAATCGGTACGACAATCTCACTCCTCGAACTAGCATCACAAGCAATATGACCCGGGAAACTCAACACATCCCCGACAAGGACCGTCTCGCGCTTCTCAGCCGCAGTGCCGCACACGCCCCTTCCGAACCGAATCTCCTGACACGCAGGCCGGCCCTGGAAAGGTCCTAGCCAGAGGACCTGTTTCTGGTTCTGGTTTTCGGTGATTTGGGCATTGGGGAACTTGTCTTGGCGGATGTAGAAGCCGGCCCAGTTTACGGAGGAGGAGGGGCTGGGGAGTGCGGCGTAGGCGTGCCAGAGGAGGGAGGCGACGTTGGAGAAGTTACTATTTTTTGTCTGGTTAGGATCTTGTTTCTTGTAGCTTGTTGGGCTGGGTCGGGGAGGGGTGGCTACCTGACCTGTTATATTGTATTCATTAGTCAATGATGATTAAATAGAAGTATTTGGAGAGAAGGAGTAAACATACCCAGTTACGCTGCCCATACACAAGACCCTGCGCTTGTTCGAGGACCTGAGTGTAGATGTCTGATTTGGAGGCGTTTTCGCCGAAGTAGGATGAGTCGGCGTGGGGCTTAGATTGTTAGCCTTGTTTTCTTGGTAGAAGGAAGCAATTGGGGCCATTGAGGTTGGAATGTACCATGGTGGTTATCTGGTATGGCTTTTGATGAGATGTGGGAGAGTAATGGAGGGGTTGGATGGTTATCAGATTGAAGAATGTCGCAATGATGCAAAAGAATTGCTCGGGAAAAAAAGTGGGGCGCGGGGTTAAGATAAGTGGTCGGAGTTAGGATGCTCGAGATGTAGTATGTACATATTGCAGGGCTGAGTATTGTATTGTGGAATGTGTCTGGGTGAAATTATGGATGTATTGTATTAGTAGGAGGGAATTGTGTGTCGCTACTTATGGCCTCTGGGCTATTCTTGGGATCTGTGGTGTGCATCATGAAAGATCGGCGTTTTAGCTGGAGCCAAGTTATACTATCCGGGGACTAATCAGCCCTAAGGTATGGTTGGTACGGGGTTCATGATTTTAGACTACATGGCTACGGCCTGATTAAATGCTGGTTCCACTCGGCGGTCGTGCTTGACTATCGGAGGCTGCTTACTTGAGACGAGAGTTTCTACACGATTTAGTTTTCTTAAAGGTATAGTAGGTACAAAACGTGCTTCACTGTTTCATTGAATCTATAGGCACGTATTGGAGCTTGTACAATAATGATGTATCATGTTATGAGCTATGGAGTTGCCTTTGCTATCCATGAGTACTGGAACCTACAGATGTTTCATATCATGTGGATGCTAGCCAGACACTAGTTATCGTTCACTGGCGTTTCCACCATCAAATAAAGCAACGAATGGGCCACCTCAGCAGCAGCCAGAGTCGTGGTCTCGGCCGTTGTATCGTATATAGGCGCCACCTCGACAACGTCGGCGCCTATCACCGGCAATCCATGTAGAGCGTCCAAAATAGAAAGAAGCTCGCGGGTGGTGAAGCCACCTGGCTCCGCAGTTCCAGTTGCTACGTAAGTTAGTTAGTTTTATGCTTAATAGAGCGGATCAGATGACTCACCAGGCGCGTAGGCTGGATCCAACACATCAATGTCCACAGAAATATACACCTTGCTGTCGCCAACTCGAGACTTGATCTGTTCTACGATACCACTTATCCCGACCCGGTCTAAGTCGCGAGCCTTGATAATCTCGAATCCACATCGGATATCGTTTCGGATATCGCCTTTTGGGCGGATGACAGGGGCACGGATGCCGACGTGTAATGATGTGTTGCGGATAAGGCCCTACACATGGTTAGTATATCGATTAATCTTTTGTTTTTGAAATTGCGACTAACCTCTTCATGGGCTATGTGTAGGAAGGTTCCATGGTTTACACCGCTGGTAAAGTCAGTTACGTGTTGTATAGACATAGACAATGGCCAACCTACGCATAGTGTGATATACCGCCGCCTAGTTTATGGTGAGCAATCGTGTTATTACGATATCCCGGTGTTTAAGATAACCTTACCTAGTACTTTAGGATCCCATGTATCTGAAAGGTGAGGTCAGTAACACATTGATGAACTGGACTGTAAAAGGTATACCGAGATGGCTATCAAAATGAATAACCGAAACAGGACCCCACTTGTCATACGTCGACCTCAGTGCCGACAGGGTCGTTGTGTGGTCTCCACCGAGAGTAAGAATACGAGGTGTATGGCCCCGCTCCGTACTATTCGTGGGACGTGATGATATAACCTGGCAGACGATTTCAATGATACATAATTCATGCGGTTGAGGAGCTTATGGTCACCTACCTTATGTGCTAAATCAAGCTGCTTCAACGCAACTGTATTATCTAACAGGGTTAGTGGCGCGTCCCCACAATCCACCATTTTCGCCCAGCTTTCGAAGACGTTGACTCCGGTGTAGATGCTCCATCCTTGTAATCGCCGAGAGCCGAGACGAATACCAACTGGTCCGAATCTGGCTCCGGGGCGAGCGGTAACACCCTGTAAGCAGAATCAGCTCAGCATTACAAGACCTGCGCATATCATTCCTTGGTAACCGGGTTATACCTACAGTGTCGAACGGGGCGCCCAAGATTGCAATGTCATAAGGCGTGGAATGTGCCTGGTCATCCATCAAACAATTTACGTAAGGTAAGTGTCCGAACGTAGTCAGCCCCGAGAACTGACTACCCGTAACAATATCGACCGTATCATCTTTGCCGAGCGGAACTTGTCCGGAACCTTGAATTGCTGCGATGGGAGGGAAGACGATCTCCCTCGCAACAGCAGCGGTGGATACAATGAGAGTGAGCAGGCTGTAGGGAATCATGGTGGATTGTGATACAGTGGTGCAAGGAAATGCCAGCTCAGCTGGTACTCTCTTATGAACGTATGGGCCAAGCATTGCATCTTTCCATTTTGGTTCTAGTGGTCAATCCTCCTCGTTGTATAGACAGGGATACGGGGCCCTCGGAGCCCGCGCTCCCATATTAATATGCCGTTTGAATCCTGCTATCAAGTTAGGAATTTTATATTACTGAAATTATTCCTAATTTTCAAGTCAGGGTTCGGGTGATCCAATGACTTCAATCATGTGAGATACTGTATCAAATCACATAAGATGAGTAAGTCAGATCATGACAATGACAGTCCGCACCGATAAAGATGTGAGAGATATACTTATCGATTTCATTAGAAAATGGATTTTTCAAACTTATGCCGAATGCAGTGGACCCCTTATCGGGTGCCGCTTTACACCAGAGTGGACAATGACACCGCTCCACTGACGTTCTTCCACCCATGCGAACCTCCGCCAATCTGAATCTTACCGTGCACAAATATGGGCCAAAACGACTCCAACCCAGGCCCAGAATGTCTAATCTCTGGTGCTGCCGATGAAAGCTGATTCGCTCCCCCACACTCGCTGCTCCACCGTCGTCGCGGAGACCTTCTCGATTGGGAAAGTCAGATAGCGCATCTATCTTATCGCTGTCAAGCCTTCGGCCGGCTATCGTCGAACCAACGCTTCCTCCATGGGGTTACCCTCCCCAACGGGGAAGTCCCTGAGGGACCTGAAGTATGGCAATGCGCTTTTTAAAAGAGCGTGGGTGTCCCTGGTGGCAACTACGGGACCTGTTTTCTAGGTATTGGGTTTTCAGGTGTTAGACGAGACACACCATGACCATGGCGAAAGAGGACGATAATCAGCAAGTCTTTTCAGAATCTACGGGGGAAGATGCTCGCCTGGAAAATCTGGGCTATGAGCAGGGTATGTTGTTCAATTCCGATTGTATGCCCCTCTGCTGATGTTGGTATAGAGCTCAAGCGGACCTTTGGGTTGCTGGGTATGATTGGCTTCAGCTTCAGCGTGGTTACTTCGTCAGTCAACCATTTAGTTACCAGTGCGCTCAAAAAGAATCTCACTAACCCCGAATAGATGGACGGCTCTAAGCGGTGTATTCATCGTCGGCGTCACGTCCGGTGGCCCTCCAGTCATGGTGTTCAGTTTCATTGGCGTGAGCCTTCTCACACTAGCAGTAGCCATTCCAATGGCAGAAATGTGCTCTATGTATCCTGTTGCAGGAGGCCAATACTCCTGGGTTGCGGCTTTAGCACCTCCGAGTATCGCGCGAGGGCTTTCTTATATTAGTGGCTGGTTCATGCTCATCGGTATGTCTGCTCTACCCCAACACGGACAGCCCTGAAAACTAATGATCATTTTCAAACTAGGTATCCTCGCAATGGGAGCAACAAATAACTCTATCGGAGCCAACTTCGTCCTCGGCATGGCCAATCTCGTCTTCCCCGAATACACGATCGAGCGCTGGCATACTGTCCTGGTAGCTTATCTAGTGGCATTCATTGCGACAGCAATCAATATCTGGGGTCCCCATCTCCTGCACCGCATCTCCCGATTCATCCTGATCTGGAACATCGGCTCGTTTCTCATAACCACGATCGTTCTCTTAGCGACCAATGACCATAAACAACCTGCATCATTTGTGTTCTCCGAGTTCCAAAATTTCTCAGGTTGGGGATCATCAATGGCGGCCATCGTAGGTATTCTGCAAGCCTGTTTCGGCATGTGCTGCTACGACGCCCCATCACACATGACTGAAGAAATGAAGTCAGCTTCCAAAGAAGCTCCTAAAGCTATCATTCTGTCCGTCGTCCTCGGTGCCGTCACAGGGTTTGCCTTCTTGTTAACACTCTGCTTCTGCATCGGTGACATCAACACCACTGCCAACACAAGCACCGGCGTACCTGTCATCCAGATATTCTACGACTCCACAGGAAGTAAAGTCGGTACATGCTTCTTGGCGAGCATGATTGCTATCATCGTCATAGTCGCCGGAAACAATCTTTTAGCGGAGGGCTCTCGTTCGGTGTACGCCTTTGCCCGAGACCACGGCCTTCCGTTCTCGCACATCTTCTCCAGAGTAGATAGTAAGCATCATGTGCCGGTCAACGCTGTGCTCCTTACTCTTGCTGTGCAGCTTGCTTTGGATGCAATCGACTTCGGCACAACTACCGGTTTCGAAACTGTCATTGCTATTTCCACTGAGGGATTTTGTAAGTCATCCCACATCACCTTTCCGTCTGTTCATGGTGAATGATCTACTAACTATATTCAAGACCTCTCCTACGCCACGGCCCTATTCAGCCGTCTCCTCGGCTTCATAACTGGTCATAAGACACACATGAAGGGGCCCTTTGCCCTCCCTCAGTCTATGTCCATCGGTCTCAACATCTTCGGCCTACTGTTCCTGCTCTTCGCGGCCATCACATTCAACTTCCCGACCGATTACCCTGTTACACATGAATCCATGAATTATACTTCCGCAGCAATTGGGGTTATAGGATTGATAAGTGCGGTGACGTGGATAACAACGGGTAGGAAGCAATTCACCGGACCACAAGCCATGAGTGTTCTAAATGGGCATGAGAGGGAAGAGAGGGTGGGTGACGAGATGGTTAAGAAAGGGTAGGTTATATACTTTGTAAAGTACGGATCTGTTCATGTTTTATTATAGTTAGTTTCACTTTTGCGCCTTTTAAGATCAGGCTATTTGCTTGGTCGAGAACCGATACTACTGATTCTTCTGGGAATCTACTATTCGTCTTCTGCGAGGGAAGACGACTGATATATGCCCCAAGTGTGGAAAACGTAGGCGTATTGCTTCAGATGCGTACAAACCATCTATCTCATATACCTGGCATATCTATCAAGCACTCTATGAGTCTAGTCTACTCTTGCTTCCCTCTGAACCTTTTTATCCCCCAGCGTCACTCCGATATGTTTGACAACCAGCCACGCGGGTAGCAGCGAAATAGCCCACAGCCCAAAGTTAAGATAAACACTTCCAACCGAAGCCATAATCGTAACAGCGTTAAGCCCATACTACCACCCATCATTAGTACACCTAAGAAAGAGCAATACGGGGCAGAATAACTCACCGAAACCGCCTGAGCCGCTGACTCTGTACCGCGAAGTAAACCGGAGATACGAATAACATCCTCTTCATCTTCGGCAAGATTGCCAATAAGGAAATACCTGGTGAGTTGTCAGTATCGTCCATTTATGCATGCTCCTGCAAAGACTTACAAAAACATATAGTTTAACTGGAATCCCGCAACCCAGAACAAGTACAGCGCGAAGCCGCGGCCAAAACCCGCATCGGCCCAATCGTACGACGGCTGGGTTTTCTTGAACTCTGTAACGATGATAGTACCCCAGATCCACCATGCGCCTTGTAGTGTGAGGATAGTTGCGAAGGCGCTTCTGGTTCGGGTTTTTAGTGAAATCCGCTTGGTGTCCAGGAACGCGCCCAGGAGGTTGCCGAGGATTAGTGCTATGATACCTCCTAGGAATGATCCCAATGCACGCGCCCGCACCGAGAACCACAGGGAGAGATAGGTGAACATCACGGCCTCTGTGAACACTGCTTGGCTAATTAGTGGGACGATGAGGAGGAAGTTCCGACTGAAGAAGAGCTTTGCTGTCTCTTTGATCTCGTGAAGCGGACTGTTTGCTATGCGAAGTTTCACGGGAAGTCCGTCCGTGCGCTGCACTTGAGACGGTGTGTTCAGCAGTAGTCCAGCAAACGGACCAAGCGCCTGCAGGATGATGAAAACGATGAGGACAGCGTATGAGACACTACCGGCCGTGTCGCGGTTGGAGTTGATGCCCAAGTTAATCGCACCACCCAGAATCTGACCGCCGACGCGAAAGCTCAACCAGAAGCCGAGGAAGCGGCCCTGATTGTGTGGTTCCGGATAGGAGATGGCAATGGCAGCCTCGGCCATCCAAAAAATGCCAGCAGAGAGGCCGCAAAGAGCTGCACCAAAGAGAACGAACCATTCAGTGCCGAATCGGTTGTTGGTGTAGAGACCCGCAGCATAGGGGGCGTATCCCATCGTGCCGACAATGAGCGTCCATTTGATACCGATATAGCGGACAACTATACTGCCAAAGAAACACGAAAGCACCATCAGGCAGAATGTCAAGGCATTCGCTGCGTTAACGAGATACTATAATCTTGGAGTCAATATTTCCTGTCACAGGAGAAGGAAGGCCTGTTGGAGGTTACCGACCGGCTTTTCCAATCCTCCTCCACCGACAGAGTTCATGGCTCCCCATATTCCAGGGGCGAGGAAATTACACAATCCCAAAATAAGAGCATTGTAGAACGTTGAGCGATACCATTTCACTGCTGCCGTTAGCATTGCCATTGGGGCTTGAGGCAGTCAGCTGACCTGGATAGTTTTGTGTTGAAGGGGCAGGATTATTCCCAACCTCTTCATCTGTCGATCGGAAATCCTCTTTTTCGTGAGACATTTTGAAAGCAGCACCGTAGCTACCGTTGGATGTATGGGTATTCGACAGCCGAGAACGAAAGAAAATCTGAAGCCATGGTGGGATTTATGTACAAGGTACAGCTACCGAGCTCTCTCGTCTAGATGACAATCTAAGCTTATCGCGCAAGTAAAGTGGCAGCCGTGGACCCTTGTCTAGTCCAATAAGAAGGTTAAATCCAAGGGTGAAATGATATTTTATTGCGCTAAACGTGTAGGCTTTGCACGATCAATACTGTAGCGGCTTATGCGATGTTGCCGTTGGAGTGCTCGATTACGTGCTCGCACGGCATTTTAGCACAAATTGTGTACAATACTTAGAGCAGGGATGCCAATGTCCATACGAATTCTGCTTTTGAACTGAAAATTACCAGAAGTCTTTTTCACCTAGTACTGTATGCAGATTATTCTCCACAATTTTGTTTTCATGTTCAGTTTTTTGTCTTGCTACTTAGACCGAGGATAGACACCCATTCGGAGACGCTACACTTGACAGTTACAAATCTGATATAATAAAATGTATGATGCGAAAACGAGTTATAGAATAGTTATTTCTCAAAATTAAAATAAGCATACTGTCATTGCTCTAGCGCTTCTTCAGAAGTAGTCATTCTCAATCATAAACACAAATAACCATGTAAATGCAAACCAGAAGACAAACTCAAACCCGTAGTGATGCAAATCTACTCCTGATCATCAGGATGGAAGACCAAAGCCCTCACTTCAATACTCTCCCGCGGCTCCTCATTCACAGTCTCTGGGTTAACAAACGCAGAGTGAGGAACTCTACGGGCCCGACCATCCGTCTTGGAATCAAAGCACTTGATCAAGGTGACCAAATCAGGGGTCTGGCCGTAGCGATAGTACCATTTAACATCAGGGTTGGGCTTAACCGCGTATGTTTCACCTTCACGGTTTGGGTAGATAAGCTTGATACCCACGAGGTCACTATCCGGGAGCGTATGGGCATCCCCAACGGTCAATGGGTCTTTGAGGATCGGCTTGATAGGTCGCCAAACATTGATGATCTGATAGCGTCCCTTGAGGAGCTCGGGAGCTTCCTCGGGAAGATGGTAAGAGACACGGTTTTTTGCCGCTTCGTAGGACTGGTCGATGTGGACGCGCTGCACGGGACCCCGTTGGGGCGTGGACTGAGCCCTCACATCTTTGGGTGCACGGCGAATGGTATGGTCGAAGATAAAGACACGAGAAGCACCAGTTCTATTGTATGTTAGTAAGTTGCTGAAAACTGGGAAAAGTTGGGTAGCCCGTACGCGTCTTTCAACAGCTGCTCAGTCTCTGGGTAGAATTCTCTTGCGATCTTCTCATCGTCAAGGAAGTCCTTCTCGCGGCTCTCATGGTAGTAGTACTGGAACCCATTTTTATCCAGTGTGTAGTCCAGTTCATGGCCACTCACGTCGTGAACGGTCACAGCGAGCTCAACGGAGGGCCGTTCGTAGGTCTCGGGCCGTGTGACATAATTTGGAGTGAGATGGGAGCCATCCTCAAGCTCTTTCAGGAAATACAGTTTGGTTTGAACGTGGTGGGGCTTATACGAGGAGGTAGAGACAGAGGTCTTCTGTGTAAGTGGCGATGGCTCGTGGCTGGGCGGGACCTGAACTGCAGCAGAGGCCATGGTGGTTCGCGTCGTATGAAGCTAAGCGTGCACTAGGATAGTTGACGATGTTTAGAACTTGCTCTAGCGTTTATGCTTTGATCTACACTGGGGATTTAAGGTGAATAGCTACTTTTATACACAGCCGTTGGTGAAACGTGGAGAGGAATTGGCATTTGTCAGATTCGCACGCCATCACCTAGGTTTCAGATGCATGTCACTCGATTCGGGATGATAAAAGTAAAATAGGCCTATTGGAGCTTTGACAAAGGAGGGAATGCATGCAAGTATGATCGTTGAAATACTACAAAAGACGCAATAGAGAACCATCCACAAAGGCTGGCGAATAGGAGGACCGAGATTCATTAATAATGAGATTCAATAAGGTCACCAGGGCACAACGATAGGTTTACGCATTTCTAATCCATATAACACCTTGACGTCAGCGCTTACATATCCAAATTTAGGTGATTCTATACGAGCGAACAAGCTTTGTAATGCCCGTCCCATCTTCGAGCACACCCTTCTCCTCTTCTAGTTGATAATTCCCCCATCGTGGAAGTAAAACTGTCCATATGTACCAATACAAGATGCCAAATAGAACCCTGGTTCGGTTAGCGGTGCAACATGGGAACCGGTATCAGGACACTTACACCCCAGCTCCAACAATAGCGTACGTGGCATAGAAGAAATGGACATCCCCCTTCCGATCGGGTGGAGGAAAGAAAGGAGCTGCCAGCAAAGCAATACAGACCACGATACGTAACCATACTGCCCAAGTCCAGGCCTTGAATGGACGGTGAAGGAATGGTTCTCGCCGTCGGACAATCAGAAGACCGACCGTGATTGCCAAAGCAAAGATCTGCCCAGGATATCCCTCGACGTCCAAGATGAAGTTGTAAACATCTCCTTGCGGCGGGAGAGAAATCACAAGAATAGATGGTACGTAGTGTACAAGAAGTCCCCCAAGTGGAGAGTTGAAAGGTCGCGAGGAGGATAGAAGATGCGACCATGGTAGAAAGCCCTGGCGAGCAATTTCTTGGTTCACACGAGCCTGGTATCAACAATTAGCCTATAGATATTCGAATAGCGACACGCGGTGTCCATACCAGAGCAAATGTCACCACCATCACATTTCCGGCAGCCGAAATAGCAATGGCCAACGGGAAAAGCAGTCGGCCCACATGTGCCCCAAAAAGTCGCTCAAACAGAAGGCCTGCAACAAGTTCGCCACTGTCCTTGATCTCATCAAGAGGAACTACAAGGAAGTAGGAGATGTTCGCTAGGAAGTAAAGACTGCCTGCGGTCAGAAGCCCTGCTGGGCAAACGGTCTTCACCGTCTTAATCGGGTCTTTGACTTCATTGAGGACGTTGTTGACATTGTTCAGTCCCGCATATGAATAGAAGATCTTGAATATTGACGTTGAAATCAAGCTCCAACTCCAGTTGGAACCTTCCCACAGTGTGTCCCATGCGAACGGGTTGTTAGTGACCACACGATCGGATTCGCTCAGCGATTCATCGTAGGGGCGCAGAAGAATAACCCAAATTCCAGTCAAAGACATGGCCATTATGAGGAAGATCTTGACCCATCCTAGAATATTCTGGATCCATATTCCGGTTTTGAGGAAGCAGCCATGCACAACGGTGATGAGGGTTAGAAGGCCAACAGCGAGTGCCTTATGTTGATACTCGGTCGGTTCGATGTTAAATGCGAACAGTGTGTATTTCGCAAAAATAATGCTGTTGCTAGCCGTGAAGCCTAATAGTACTGCTTGTACAGCGATGAGAGTAGATGCGAGAAATTTAGGCCTTCGATAAGCGTACTCCAAGTATACCTGTACAGCGTTAAGAATCATTCAGATATGCAGCCAATGCGAAGTCGAGAAGAAACCATAGAATAGAAACACTGATTTACCTTATCTCCACCGGAACGAGGCAGCATACATCCAAATTCCATTGAGACAGCCATTCCACAGGCCGCTAAGATTGTTCCGACAAGCCATAATAATAACGTCAGTCCGATACTTCCCGCCGACTTGACGATTGACCCCGGGGTCGCAAACACGCCGCTCCCGATAACACGCGAAATGACAAGTATATATGCGCTGGACCAGTTGAGCGCTTTCCGATGGGAGGGCGTCTCAGGCAATTTGTTTTGGAATTCTGAGTGTAGCGCATCAGGCGGAAAATCGTGACTCGTGTTGTGTACCGCGTCGTAGCCAGGAGAAGCAGAGTCCAACAAGGGCTCTATTTCTGTGTCGCTCATCCCGATAGCAGAGCTCGCAAAGCACCCGTTGTTGTTTAATTCAAGTCCCAACCCCTTGGTTCAGTACCAGGTATGTCTGGCACAGTTGATATCACTTCCCTAACTGTTCAGGCGATTCTAGTCACCGGGCTTAAGTAAAAACTGAGAGCGAGGCAAGAGCAAGGTATTCAGCATGCCATCAGATATTGTTCAGGTCGGCAGAGCCGGTACTGATAGGGAGTTCACCCTCCATAATCCCCAGGCACGTCATTCAGGTCAGGAGTTATGTGTGCGGTTCCTGGAATGCTGAGTGGTCAACAGTATCAATAGATCAGACACATCACAGCCCTCGGAGGCCGGCGGCATTGGTCAGCATGCGGAATTCAGTGAGGGAGCTGATTAAGTGTCAAACAATCAACTTTGCAATTGGAATTGAAGCCTAACGGGCCAGCACTGATGATAAACCTACGATATCCCTAGGTATGGACTTACTCCACATAGGGACCATAAAGACCCTCTACTTTATTCTACGTAGTACCAAATTTAGCCTGATAATTCTAAATGCACTATGATTTGATTGTGAAAGATCAATATGGGTGATCATCCCCGGTGAACCTTTGTGATTATCGCAAAACATGTATTATTAACGACGTGGTCGTGATTATTCCTCAATCACTGCCCTGAATCACATCATCGGACATTTCTATTGGCTCAATATAATCGCCAAAGTTATAACTTTGCGCATGATATTGAACTGCGTACGGGGCATGGTAGCATTATGAACCCTACCCGGGGATGATTCCGACCCGTAGATATTCATATGGAACTAGTAGAGCAGCTGGATATAAATGAAAGGCCAATCTGCAACAGTGATCTACGGCTAATACCTGAGCAATATTCATCCACCAAGCTGCAAGGGATGACAGCCAAGATCCTCACAACATTCCTCCTGATAACCATGCATCACGTCATATCAACCCCGCGATTCGCAATGCCCAAATATTAGAAATCATCCCCCAAAGAGACAAACAAAGACCAAGGGAAGTTTTAAAAAATACGTAGGGCGTGGCTATACTGTAACTTGGAAGGATGGATCCATTATGTCTCGCGTGGCGACTCCGGTGCTGGGATCGGCTCCTCTATCGCTTACTAGACGCTGGTCGAGTGCGGTGCCGATAACCGGTCTACCTTTATATATGTGACTGGGTGTGACAGTTTACACATTCAGCACTTGGTACTTACCCCAAAAAGCCCTTTCGCATTCATGAAGATGACCGCTGTATCGACATATGCGCCTCTCATTACGCTGAGCGAGAAGCAGCAAACTATTTCATATCAAGAGATTTACCCGGAACAGCGCTCGGAACCTACCTTTGCCAATCCTAATGTGCAAGAGGAAATCAGACCACAGCTAGGACGGGCCACTCAGCGGGCCCTGTTGTTGAAGGCTGCGCGTGAACAGTACACACTGGTGACAGATCATGCGATTCCATCAATATCAAACAAGGACGAGATCCTGGTCAAGGTACTCCAATCAATTTTCCAGGGCTGGACATGCAGGTACTGATAAACCTTAGATTGTGGCGATTGGTTTGAATCCGATCGACTGGAAGGGCCCGTAAGCATTCCAATCAAGTTGACTACAGAACCACGACTGACCACCACATTGCTAGAGCTTTCAATTTCGGCATTCCGAGTCTACCATGGGTTAATGGGCGCGACTTAGCCGGTGTTGTCGTCAAGGCAGATAAGTCTTCACGAGTACAGGAGGGTGACATAGTTCTTGTCCCGTCCACCGACTATCGCGATATTCGAAAGGCGGCGTTCCAGGAATATGCTATCGCGACTCATTTCAATGCTGCACGCATCCCACCCACCCAAAGTATCCACGCTTCCGCCTCCTTAGGCGTTGCTTATGTGGCTTCTGCCCTTGCCTTGGGTGTCTCACTAGGATTAGACTTCTCCCACGCGTCGGCATGCCCGGGACCCGACCTCACAGAAGTAGTTCGTCAATTAGATACTGATACTATCCCAGCTGATATCAGGGAGGAGTGTTATTCCGGTCTCTCCAGGATTGAAAAGGTCAAGCCCGGTGACTGGATCACCATTTGGGGAGGTGAGATTTCTCCATCCCTGTCGCACGCAGCCATTTAGACTGACTCATCTAGCGTCTACCACCACTGGATACATCACATTACAACTTGCTAAGCTTGCTGGGTTGAAAGTAATCTGCGTGGCAGATATTGCCCGTCACGGTGCGAGACTAGTTGATCTAGGGGCCGATGCTCTGGTGGACCGACACGATACCCAGCGCGCAGTTGATATCATCAAAGGATTGACAAAGGGAAAGCTTCGATATGCCATTGACATCGTTGGCAAAGACACTGCAACTCTGCTTCAACAAACACTTGACGATGCTGTCCACGAAGACGGGTCACACGCTCATCTCCTGGGCCTGACAGGTCTCCCCAAGGATAGAAGCTCCAATATCATCTACCACACAGTTCCGATTAAATTGTTCCATACATCGCCGCAGGTAGGGGAGCGGATGGTCTCTTGGCTAGAGGATCTATTACATTCAGGTGCTCTACAACTACCAGAGATTATTCGCACGGAAGGAGGATTAGGGAACGTTAATGCGTCGTTAGAACTTCTTCGACAAGGTACAGCGTCGGGGAAGCGTGTTGTCGTTGATCTTGCGGGATAGTATACCGATATATTATTATGCTTGGTTACTATTATGTTAGACACCGGAAATATGTTCATTAGATGCCTTATGATAGAATGCATTTGAAGAAGTCTTAGCACTTCATGTCTAATGTTCGAGATCACACCTATTAGGCTCCCATATAGGAACATTACAAAATACAAACTGTGATTAGCATTGTACTCCGACTAATTCCAATTAAAATTGTCAACACGGTAGATAAGTAGAGTCCGAGCATGTGGGTGCGACATCCACCTTCAAACAGCAGATCCACAGACACCCCGCTTGTAGTGATTATATTTACCCCTCACAGAGAAGGACTCTCCTGAAGTATCATCGAGGATCCCTTTGCTCCTTGCGTGATGGTGGACGAATAAGCTGCGTCAAAGACGTGCCTCGGATCGCCGATTGCGACACTCTCGGCATGGATGATGGAAGATCCAGACCCCGTTGGAGTACCAGCTATCAATGGGAATATTACTCCAACTCGGATGTTCTCTTTCAACTTTGTAAAGCATTTGGGCCACACGAAAATCCATTTATGGGGCGTTATCGTCGCAGTCGGAAATCGTACTGGGGTCGCGTCGGAGCCCTAAGCCAATTAACTTGGGTCGCCCTGTGGGATACGAGAGAAGCTGAAGTTGACCTGATTGAACAATGAGCTTTTTGCAATCGAATTTACACATTAATGCGATCACAGGCTAGATAGCCGACCAGGATCGTCCTCGAAGACTCCTATATATTCCCTGATACCTAGCCATGAGCAATGTGCCTCACGCAGCCAGCCGATTCAACCCTCTCCCATCTCGGACCCTATCCATAACGCAAAAACACCACAAAGATCTCAACGGCCATGGGTTCAATCGATAAGCCCAAGAAACAACTCATTCTCAATGCATTTGCCATGCAATCACCCTCTCACCTGAACCCAGGTCTCCACCGCTACCCGAAGGACCAAGGCGGCGCCTACAAGTCGCTCCAGCACTGGGTATCCCTAGCGCAAAAGCTCGAAGCCGCCAAATTCCACGCGATCTTTTTCGCCGACGTGCTAGGAGGATATGATGTCTACAAGGGTCCAGCAAACCTCGATCCGACCATCCCTGCGGGCGCGCAATTTCCCATCAACGACCCGCTGTACAGTGTTCCCGCGATGGCGGCTGCGACCGAGTCGATCGGGTTCGGCGTAACGGCATCGACGACCTACGATGCACCCTATGCGCTCGCTCGACGATTCTCAACCGTTGACCATTTGACCAACGGTCGCGTGGGATGGAATATTGTGACGTCGTATTTGGATTCCGCGGCGCGCAATTTTGGGCTGAATACGCAGGTTGAGCACGACGAGCGGTATCGCATCGCAGATGAATACCTCGATGTCACATACAAGCTCTGGGAGGGATCCTGGCGCGACGATGCTGTTAATGTCAAGGATGGTGTGGCTGGGTATGCCGATCCCAAAGCCGTTAGGCAGATTAACCATGAAGGAAAATACTTCAATGTCCCAGGGCCACATCTGTGTGAGCCTAGTCCGCAGCGCACGCCTTTCCTGCTACAGGCCGGTACCTCCAGCGCAGGAAAGGCCTTTGCGGCGAAGCACGCCGAAGCTATTTTCTTACACGGTCAAAAGCCCGAGCTAGTGCGACCGTCTGTCGATAATGTTCGCCAGCAGGCGCAGGCACAGGGCCGCGATCCCGCTTCTATCAAGGTTGTGGCAGGTATTCTGGCGATTGTGGCCGAGACTGATGAGGCGGCTCAGGCGAAGTTCGCTGAGCTGGCTCAGTATGGAGATCCCGAGGGCGCTCTCGCTCTTTTCGGGGGATGGTCAGGGTACGATTTGTCGAAATATGAGGACGACCAAGACTTTCGGTTCGTGGAGCAGCCTGCGATACGTAGTATGGTGAATCATTGGGCGAGTACAGTGCCAGGGACTGAGGGCAAGAAATGGGACAAGAAAACTATCTCCGAGTATCTGATTATGGGAGGAAATGGAGCGAAGGTTATTGGAAGTGCGAAGACAGTCGCAGATGAGTTGGAGCGGTGGGTTGAAGTTGGCGATGTGGATGGGTTCAATCTGAGCTATGCCTCAATCCCTGAGACCTTTGACGATATTATAAAGTATTTGATTCCGGAGTTGCAAAAGCGAGGGATCTTCCACACTGATTATGCCGTCAAGGGAGGCACATTCCGCGAGAACATGTATGGGGAGAAGGGACAGGCACGACTGCCTCAATCTCACCCAGGGGCGAAGTACGTCTGGCATGCAGGGGAGGAGACCCCAAAGTACGCGTTAGAGAAGAACACATGAATTAGTGAAAATGCATTATGCAGCCTAAGTACCAAAGCACAACGTCAAGAAAATGAGGGCAAATTGCTTTATACAAGGGCATGGTTCACCCGATTGTGGTAATATAAATAATAGAATTACAAACAAACTTTCACAGATCGCTGTAGTACCAAGACAATCCACATATCTCACAATGTGTCAACCTCAGAATTATCCCAAGTCCCCTTAAACTCTTGTGGCAGAACCATTGCTATCACGGTAGGCCTCGACTTAATCCCTCCTTTCGTACCTGCCGTAGAGATACTGGATCGATCACTCCATGGGGCAAGCCTAAGTGATAGATAGCATCGCCATGAAAATTGATTATATCGCCACGCAACATTCTCATTTCAATTCGAAGTCCGTTTGGGGATGCTACCCTCCTCCAGACCTTAATTGTTCTATGCTCCAGATTCATATTCCACGTGCTCCGCAAAGTAATTGTTGGATTGTCGCGCCCTTTGCGAAAGAGGAATCCGCACGCTTCTCTCTTGCCACCGTTCCATAGTGCCATACTTTGCAGTCTTTGCATCCTAAGGGCAGCTTCCCCAGCGTTCTGTAACAAGCCAGAGATTTTTCTATGATTTGTTGCAGGAGCTAATAGCGGTGATGTCAGCACTAGCGTCTGAAGATTGGCCCAAGTCCAAGGGGGATGCCGGGCTTTAAAGAAGTGCTGAGCATCGATCATAAACGAAACGTAGAGCTCTTCGACCTCGAGGCTCCTGTATGCCAAAGCAGCACAAACTGCAGGTTGTGCTACCCGGACAAGATCTGGTTGAAGGCATGTTGTTCGTCGGACTAGTGTGACATAGTCCTCGTTGAAATCTTCGAATAGTCATATTCTCTTGAGGCTTTTGGGTAAGTGTGTTTCAGTCATGGTTTTATAATCTATAACGTAAAGGTCAATCCAAGTTCTTTAATAAGGGAAAGCAACATGATCGGTTATCTGTATCATGGTGCAGTTCCTGTATTATTCTATGCAATACTCTCCATGGCTCGTATACTATATTCTTCAGTCGAGGAAGCTTGTCCAACAGTGCCCATAGAGTTCTGGGCACAAAACGACGACGGCATTGCCGACGCAGTACAAGCTTTGTGACTCCGTGGACCTCGGGAAGCTCCTGTTTGAATCTTAAGTCAATCTTCTCGAAGAGTCGCAACACAGCGTATCCATCAGGCGCAGCCAGCTGCCGACCGTCAACCCATCCGTGCTTCGGATCATGAATGGTGCGTGCAGCTTTCTACCCATAAATTCCCGTTCCGTCATTTCTATCGTCGCCATCGGCCCCGAAATAACTGTTCTTAAACCAGTGTTCTGAATCACTGGGGGACTGTGCGCTGAGCTCTAGTGACAAACCATCGCCTATTAGATCCCAAGTGCTTATTATAGAAAATAGCTTCGTGATCGCTCGCCAGATGATACGATTGTTGCTTGATGTCCATGAACACGACTCGAAATCTTGGCAACTTCGACAGCTGTATGAACGGAGCTGTATGTTTAGCCAGATATGTTTCACGACCCCGCCGTCGAGGAACCATGGATTCGGAATCATGTAGACATGAGGGCTTCAGCTTCAGTCGACGGAATATTTCTTCTCTATGGCGGCTTGCCATTCCTTACAGACCGTGGCGTAAGGAGCCAAGCCATGATTCTGCCGTACAAGTATCCCTAGGATCGCGAGACGTAGTTCTCGAGCTAGCGAATACCAGTGCAGCATGCTAACAGTCTTAGTCATCGAGTATTCCGTCTTCATTAAAGGTGTGAGGGAATGGTTTAGCACAAGACCGGTACTTTCCTGGTCTATGTCGCCGTGTTTTAGAATGGTCATAGAAGTGTGATTAATGGGATCGCAAACACAAAGGTTATGGAGAGCAAGATCTCCTTGGTGACATGATAAACAGAATGGTAAAATAAGACACCTTGAGCACCCGAACAAAAAAGAAAGAAAGTTCGAAATTATCTTCAGAGACGCCATTGCATTTGGACCTACTTGTCAAGATGATGTTATGGAGTGACTCAAGCGACACGACTTAACTGCGTCACCAGCATAACAAATTATCAGCAACGTAGGGATCTTTACGTCAAGATTGATATAGTGGAAGGGAACTTTCATGTAGCACGCTGGTATAGCCTATTCTAAGCAATATTGGGACATCTAGGACTAATTCATCGTGAACAATCAAACATCCCACCAACCTTCCATATACGTACGAAGATCTATTGTATCAGGCCGCTTCACATGCGGCACTAAATCTGCGTCCAGGTATTGTTCTCTTCTGGTCCAGCCATTACCGAAGTACGCGAATCGATTGCCGCTAGGGTTGGTATATGCGTACTCCCAATCCTCCCATCGTGGCTCCCGTCGGATAAAGTTCACTGTGGCAGCGCTTCCAGGGAATAGACCATGGATTCGTCCACCGGGGCGGCCACCGTTATACCAAGACCGACAGTTCTTCTGTCCAGGGGTCGAATCATCGTTGCCCGTCCATACGGTGCGAGGGTAGAATGTATCAGAGTACTCGACAAAGTCGTCAGTGGCTTGTTTAGACGGAGCCATCGACTTGATACCCTGGCTGCGGATCTTTCGCAAGAGCTTGGCGATATAAGTGACCAGGTTCTCCATACTATTCGGGACACTTCCACTGTGGCCTGTGGCATGAGGACCACCGATCCAAAGAAGATTCGGAAAGCCTGGTGTTGCGATACCTAGGTAGTTGTAAGGGAATCCCCACAAACCATCATGTTTCCAGGCTTTCTTGAGGTCGATTCCATTCGCAATAATCGGGAACGGAGGCGCGTGGTCAACATTGGCTCCAGTGGCGCAAATCACGACATCAACAGGCCTTTCAACACCATCTGCTGTCACGATACCTGTCGCTGTGAATCGTTCGATAGGCGTCTGTATGTAGTTCACGTTATCTTTGGTCAAGGCTTCTAAATAACCAGGCCCTGGTGTAGCTCGTCTACAGTTTGGCGGAAACTCAGGTATAATCTTATCTGCCAGTTCCGGTTTCTCAGTAATACGCTGAAGCATTAATTGTGTCCACGTGTCTCGCTGTGCCTGATTTTCCGGCGAGTCCTTGAAGATTGCACCAAAACGTGAGAAGTACCCTTCTTCTACACTCTTGCGATATCTGATATATGTGTCAGGGTCTTTGAAAGATTCGAGCTGTTCGGGAGAGAACAGATTCGGTTCAAGTCGGCGTACGCCAGTCGTGCCAAAGGAGTCTGCGACCCAGGTGCGGTTACGGGCATAGTGATCGACATGCTGTGCAATCGGCTGGATTGAAGGCAGAACCTGGAGACCGGAAGCCCCATTGCCAATAAGAGCAATTCTCTTTCCTTTCAAGTCGGCGTCATGATCCCAGTGGGAGGAATGGAATATGGTACCCCTGTATTGATCAATGCCGGGATAGTTAGGTAGTTGCCAATCGTTGAAGTGACCGATCGCATTAATCAGGACATCAAGATGTTCGACATATACCTAGTTCCAGTCAGTATTATTACTTTAGTGAGGACTCTGAAGAAGCGTTCGCACCCTTCCTATGCCGACATCCTGGACGGTGACACGCCATTTTCCTGTTTCAGGAACCCATACAGCTTCTTCTACCTTGTGTTGCAACCGTATGTATTTGTAGACCTGGTACTTGCGGGCAAGCCCCTGCCAGTAATCCCGTATTTCGTGTCCCTGTGCAAACTCCTCCGTCCACTGCGTATTTGGTGCAAATCCAGACTGATATACATGCGCTGGAACATCGCATCGGACACCAGGGTATGTGTTTTCATACCATGTGCCTCCCTGTACTGGTCAGTATTTCTCACACTGTGCTACACCGAGGGTATCGTCTTAGAAACACCTACCACATCCGCATTCTTATCGAAGATCCGGAGGTCAAGGCCTGGTAACTTAGCCGGCAAGAGAATGCCAGCAGTAATACCACCTATGCCGGCACCGATGACACCAACTTTGATATTTCGAACTTCATCAATCGGATGATCCTCTAGCTCAAAAGCAGGCCTTCCTTGCGGGACAACCTCCTCCGTTTTCTCTATGACAGTGGACGCAGCCGGCCCTTTGAGATCTGTCGAAACAGCGACCGGTGTATGACTTTGCGCATGGCCATTTAGCAATGGGATAGTCCTATCCGATACGACAGGTACATCAACCGCAGCCATTGTGATATGTTAACCCTCTACAATAAGCTGATTAGGAAGGAATGAGTCTCCAACTGCGTGTTTAAATACGTAGCCGAGGTGATGTTGCGCGAGTTGGAGCTTAATTGCGCTCATCGTCGCGGGGCTCGAATCCTGGGATACCCCTCAATAAGAGCACTAATTATAGACCACCTGCACGCCATCGACAGCCACTATGCGATATGTTGTTTGGTGTTGCATTTTGACAAGCATGCCGGGTAGCGGCGTCACATCATCGCCGGAGACAATGGTGTCAGAAACCTTCCAAGGAATAACCCGCAGATCTCCGTAATTTTCAAAATGCCACTGTATTTTTATCGGTGTCAAGATAGGAGTCACTAATAGAACGACTATTATTTGTAATTTATATCTACGACAATTGCGGGGGCTTGGAGTTGACCCCAACAATCCAGACTCGATATCAGTTCAATTTTAGGTTACCTTGACGCAATAATATGACCACTTCATTCATTATAGGTACCTAATATAAATCTCGATGTTAAACTCCAAGTAGTAGAGACTAACTAGTGAAGACATACTAAACTATTCTATCCATTCTGTCTCAGATCCTGCCTCAGCTAATGGTTCTCTACATCAAATTCTTTCCATATCTTATCGAGCGCCTCATGCCTCTTCAACGCCCAGTCAAATGTGGGATGCCACTCATTTTTGCGATAGGCTTCATAGAGACGGGCAATATTCTGCGCCGGGATTGGTAGCTCGTCCCACTCATCTGTCTCCGGTAGTATCTCCTCCACCGTGTTTGTCTCATTTCTCGCGATCTCCAGTTTGATTCCCGGGCCGCCAACATTCAAAGACACCAACGGGGAGGACAACCGCAACCAGCCCTTTTCTCCTTGAATACGCCAGTCCAGTCGGGGTTGGCCTGGAAACTCCTTTCCGGCATGATATTTGATAGTCACTGCGGCATTGGAAGGCTCAACGGTGCCATAAGCAAGAATCTGATCCGGGACAGTATTGCGAGCCCCGGCTTCCACGACCTTGCCAGTATCTCCAACGCTGTAGTCCTTAATGTCTATCGTAGGTCGGCTAATTGACGAAAAACTCCTGAGGGTTTTGAATTCCCCGAGGACTGGAAGCCGTATTAGTGTCCAGCCGAAACATGTCTTTAAAGGCTACTCACCAGCAGCAATGGACTCCAAGCTGTGACCAACATGGATAGTAATAGGATTTCCTCCAACCTCCCGGTCAAGAAAGTACCGTACGTTCTTGCTCTCTGCATCGATGTTGTTGCCAAAAGATCCGGTAATCGTACTAGCTAGAACACGTCCTATCTCCCCTCTTTCGATAACAGATCGCATCTTGCGAATAATTGGGGAGAAGGCGCCCTGTATGCCTACTATGGTGCGCGCATTGTGCTTGGACGCTAGTGTAGCCATCTCCCGGGCCACCTCGAGATTACGGTCTAGTGGCCATTCGACATAAACTGCCTTGCCAGCGATAAGGCTAGGACGCACGGTCAGAAAGTGTCGGTCAACGCGGACACTGCAGACCACGAGGTCCACATCAGGGTCGTTGGCGAGATCTATTGCTACCATGAGTATTTTCTCACTCCACGTGTATTAGAGACTGACCTTGCGGATCACCGTAGGCCTTGGTTTCGTTCGGTAGGCCATATTTCTGGATTGCCGTTTTTGCAGACTCCACGGAGCTATTCAGCAGCGCAACAATTTCATAATGGGGAGACTTGGTGAGGAAGGGCAAGTGGGCGTTGACAGACCACGAAGTGCCCTCATAGTTCTCTGCCGAAGCACTAGGCAGTCCGATTAAACCGACTCGGATGGGAGACATGTTTTGTTAATATCCGAGTATTTCCACTGTAATTGTAAGATGTACTCTGGGTCTTCTAAGTTCATGCTACATGTAAACCGAAGGAGGAATTCCTCAACATTATATACACGCCGAAAATATCGGGGCTCGGATAGAATAGCTCTATTATAAATCAAACTGAAGCATTAATCTACCCGGGAAATCTTGCATGATCCTTCTGCTTAGAAATCAAGGGTACTGAGCTACGTTTACTCCCTTATAATACGCATTCAGCTATTGTCACCGGGCTTTTACGAGCGACCGTAGCTTTCCTCTGCCGGATTCCAATGCTTTGGTAAGTCTAAAGGAGTAACCACATTATGACCTCCAACAGTCCGAAAGTTCATCAACCACCCAATCAGCTACATTCTAATGTTATAGAAATTCTTTTTAGGCTATCCTACCTGACATCTATCCATTTTCAACACAGTGCTTATCGATTACCAGCTGTTATGTACAAGTCCAGCCAGCGACACGTCTGTTCGAAGCCCAACATCCGCTTCATCTTCCTATTAGTGACCGGAGCCTCTCTAGCCTCCATCTGTCTCGTAATCGGGGTATTCGGACACATCTTCTCCAAGAACGCCATAGTCGACTTAGCGAAATTAGTAATCTCATCATTGACCGCATTAAAAATCTCAAACCCTAACCCATCCGTCACCAGACATCGTTCAAACATCAGCCCAATATCCCTTGCATCTGTATATGCCCACCCATGTACTTTATACTCCTCTGGCCTCTCCACATATCCTTGGAACTTCTCCTGAAATTCCTCCGGCGCAACCACCGCACCTATTCGCATCACGTAGATATCATTCCCAAACCGTCGCGCAAAGCTCCGAGCCGTACGCTCCCCACAGACCTTAGACAAAGCATAGACATCCATCGGATTCGCATCAACATCCTCATCCACAGGGAAAGATAGATAATCGACATCCCCCTCTGCATAGGTAACACCGTACACGGTTATGGAGCTCGCCAGGACGATCTTCTTCACGCCAATTCGACAGGCCGCCTCGATCACGTTGTAAAATGAGAGTACATTTCCTCGATATGTCTCCGTATCAGGGACGATCATGTTGCGCGCGTATCCCGCCAGATGGATGACGGCATCGGGGATTTGCTGGTGTGGTTCGCAAAAGGGTTCGGTGAGGCGGAAGTGTGAAAGGAGGGCGCCGTGGACTTGGCCATTGTCTGTGAGGTCTACCTTTAAAGTGTGGACCTTTTCATTTAGTGGTGGTGGGAGCGGGTTCAGGTCGAGGTTCAGGATGGAGTAGCCCTGGGCGAGAAGATGGCCGATGATATATTGGCCTGCTTTACCGGAGCCGCCGGTTACGATTATTCGCTTCGACATAGTATTATGTGAGGTGGTGACTGTAGAATCAGGAATATCGGTTTGGTTAAGGTTGGTGGAGGGATTGTGAAGGTATCGATATTATCAGAGAGGTCTTGCTGTTCGCTTCGATGGTGGATATTCGCTTTTCCATCCATTGCGGGGCAGTGCGGGGAAAAGAGCTTGGGTGGATATGAGCGCTACGTTGCTGTTAGATCGACGTACATCAATGTAGTATATTCCAGTAGTTAGGGGATCTCCATGTTTATGGGTCTTACGATACATGTCAGGCAAACCTGGACTCCTTCCTTTATGGCACTCAATTCACTTGTCTACATACATGCCAGATGCGTTCGTATTACTCACTGGAAGAGGGCCATAAGGCAAGTCCATGGGAATGAATGAGAATATAATAAAGGCCAAATGAGTGTGAACGAATTACAACAAATCTTCCAGTAGCAGCCACCTGCTGATACACAGTACATGTGCTTAACACAGCACTGAAAAGCTCAATACTCTCCGCCCCATTACAACTCTATTCCCAGCCAATAGAATAAAGTTTATATAGACACGCTTAAACCTGAGGAGTCAACTCTGTATAGTCTATATGTTTAGATATATTATGTAGAGCTCAACGGATTTAAAATAGTATATTATTCTATTCAACTGCGCACGTGCATATATATAATATGCCTGTGTCCCACTTACTATTGTAAAAATAGTAGGCGGTAGGACGGGTACACCCCGCCCCCCGCACTACGGGCGTGCCAAAAGAATATTACCTTCCACGGTCCTTGACGTCTTCATCTGCAGATTGGCAGAGATTACAACATCTTCATAACTTCTCAAATACCCACTCCATAGTGCTCGTCGCCAGCTGCCTGATCGACAATGTCCACTTCCACTCCCACACTGACCGTCTACGACATCCTGATGCGCGAGCCCGTACAGGAGAACGCCTGCTCCCCCAACCCAACAAAAACCCGCCAAACTCTAAACTTCAAGTCCATCCCCTACAAAACAATCTGGATCGACCTGCCAGACATCGCCAAAACCCGCAAATCGCTGGGGATCCCCGCAGGCCGCAAATTCGCCGACGGGAGCGAATTCTACACCCTCCCTGTACTTGTTGACAGCGCCACAAACTCCAAAATCGGCGACTCTTTCGATATTGCGGTATACATGCACGAGACGTACCCCAGTGCGGGCGGGGACTTGTTTCCTCAGGGTGTAGAGCTGGATTTCCGGACTAGTAATACGGTTATGCTCGTTCCGCTTTCTGAGCTAAGTGAGGTTGCGAGACGGGAGAAGTACATCCGCTACGCTGAATTCAACACGCATGTTGACGCCGCGTTTACGGCGCACACGATCCTCAACGTCATGGGGTTACCGTTTAACCCGGAGACTGCGGAGGCGTCGAAGGCGGAGTTCTGTCGGCGGGCGGGGATGCCCTCGTTTGAGGCGTTCAATGTCACCGGCGAGGCGAGACGGGGGATTATGGCCTCGTTTGAGAAGACGCTGGGGGATCTGGCGAGGTTGTTTGTTCGTGATCAGACGGGACCGTTTATCCTGGGGGATAAACCCTGCTATGCGGATTTCATTGTGGGAGGTTGGTTGAGGATGTTTAGTGTTTGTTTGCCGCGGGAGGAGTGGGAGGAGGTGAGGGGGTGGCATGGAGGTGTTTTTGGGGAGTTGTTTGATGGGTTGAGGAGGTTTTATGAGATTCAGTAGGAATGTAGCTCTAGTAGATATATCGCTGAATAGATTGTAGTATACTGAGAGAGCGCTGACAGTTACTCTATTTGGTGGTCAACTCAAGCAGGCAATTCCACTTGCCCTGCGGCCTGGGCGGTAGCAGTACCTATGACTAGCTATATACGGTTAGTGTGAAATGTATGAAAATGGAAATAGCATAGAATGAATGAAAGAAAGCATCATTGGTACACTTGCTTACTGATCACCCCCTTACTTTGAGGTTGACTGATATAAGCATTCTCGTAGAACCTCAACAAGGGATATGCTCATGGTGCAACGCGATCTGAGATTATAGCCTGAGCCTTTCCCTCCCCCAGTCGATTATGCTGTCTTTACGCGTGCTACGCACGCGTCTAGCTAGTCCCGTGACCAGAACTTCCCTCTCACAGACCCAGGTCAGGAACTTCAACTCCAGGAAGGACACATCTCCAGCTATCAACAAGACGTGGAGGTCGTTTGCAATTGCCGGCGCGGTTAGTGCACCAGGTCTATGGTTATTGACATCTACTCACGACGACGATGCGCCTCGTCTCGAGGCTCCGCCAACCGGGCGCTTAGTGGCCGAGCCAGGTCCTTCCGAAGACGAAGTCACGCGTATCATATCTCAGGATGCATATTCATTTCCGGTCAGGAGTGTTACTGGAGTGAACAGGTACGATGGCACACAGCTGGCGTCCAATAGCCTGTGTGAGGACCGGTTCACCCATGGCATATTCCCATCCCCGTTGAATGATGGCACTCAGTGGATGGCCTGGGCTGTCTTCGACGGACATGCTGGCTGGCAAACAGCAGAGCTGCTGAAGGATCAACTCTTGCCGTTTGTGCGACATAGCTTGAGTAATGTTAAATCAGCATCAACCGGTAAAAAGTCCATACCCGACGAGGTGCTTCAGCACGCAATCGCCAAGGCGTTCGTGGACTTGGATGATTCAATTGTACAGACAGCCTTGCAAACTGCCCAGAGTAGTGAACCGCTGCAGGATAAGCTGAAGAAGTTGGCTCCTGCTTACGCTGGTTCATGCGCTCTACTCTCCATGTACGATTCGGTCACAGGCTCATTGCACGTGGCGTGTACTGGAGATTCCAGAGCGGTTTTAGGCCAACAAAAGCCAGATGGCACATGGGAGGCAATCCCATTGTCAGTCGACCAGACTGGTAGCAATAGAGATGAGGTTGCGCGGATTAACCAGGAGCACCCGGGCGAAGAGAACATAGCGAAGGATGGACGGATATTAGGGATGATGGTCTCACGAGCTTTTGGCGATAGTCGGTGGAAGTGGTCTTTGGACCTACAGCAGGATCTGAAGGAAAGGTTTGGGGGCCCATCACCCCTGACGCCAAAGTACGACGTTCGCACACCACCATACCTAACTGCCGAGCCTGTTGTGACCACTACAAAGATTGACCCGGGTAAGCCTTCGTTTGTCATCCTTGCGACGGATGGAATGTGGGATACACTGTCCAATCAGCAGGCTGTAGATCTAGTGGGTAAATGGCTGGATGCACAAATTCATGGGCATCCAATCAGCCAACCGAAAACAGAGTATAAACGGGTCGACTTCGGTGACCTTGGGAACGGTGTGGACTGGGAATTTGAGGAGGGGAGAACGACAATCCAAGATGATAACGCTGCCGTACACCTGGTGCGCAATTCCCTCGGGGGAAACCATCACGAGCTCATAGCAGGCCGTCTCGCTCTCGGTTCTCCATTCTCCCGTCATATACGGGATGATGTGACCGTGCAAGTGGCCTTCTTTAACTGCCCACATCTACTACCAAAGTAGACCACAGGCGACATAGTAAAGAATTCACGATTATCTTTCTTCATAGATGTTTGCTCTCGTAGGGATGGTTGAAGTCTAGAAGCTCAAGCCTCTACATATCTTGCTTACTCGCTAAAAACAGGCATCATACAAGACGGCAGCCCATCGCATACACGTTGGTATGACTCTATAGAAGGAGTCTCCCAGTACGATATCAACGGCAACGAGCTTGTCTTTACACAGTATACAATAGGCTTTTCAGCATTAACATTCCTGATAGGTAAGTTTACCTCCAATGTACATGGAGGTTGTTTAGCTGATGCTCTCCACACAGAAAACAAATAAATGACAAGGCTCTAAGAGGAATACAGTGATAGACGCTAACAACAAGTCAAATAAACATTATGATGTTCTGACTGGATTTAAGGGTCTTTTCAACGACACAAAAGCACCTTCACCCTTCGCAAGATTTCCCTTGATCAGTTCAGAACTGTACTTGTCAGTGAACGAGCCATTCTTGATGACACCGTATTTCACAATATAGAGTTTTGGATCACCGGCAACTTCCACGATGCAATTATGCCACGGTGTTGGTATATGGAGAAGATGCGATGCAGTCACAGCGCTTTCGTCATCACCGTTATTATCATCACTGCCCACTGAATCCAGTTGTCTAATGGCGCGTACTGTCGGAGTGTCAAACAGTCTGATCCCGAACTTGGGGCCGGAGTTATTGTGGGCATGGATTGACAGGCGCAGACAGTCCGGGAACATCAGCTCAATTAAATTGGAATACGCTTGATTTCGCAAGATCATCTCGAAAGACACTCTAGTTGCTAGTTTCTTTCGCTGAGAGCGCGACAGTGATTGTGTGAGTGGATGTTGATCCAGATCTTGGAGCATGAAGCGTGAAAATCCACGATATAGAGCCAAAGTGGACTCGTCCCCGGATTCGATTTGCGTGCGAAGACTCCCTTCTGAAGGCTGACAGCCAGCTACTAGGATACGACGACAAAATTCAGCGGTGTTATCGAGGCTTGTGGTAAGGTAATGCTGCAGTTCGGGCAGACTCAGCATTCCAACAGGATTTGGGGAAGACAAAGGTGAGAGCGATGTCAGATTGAACAGGTCAACAAGAGATTGGAACTGAACTCGGCTAGTTTCTTCACCCATGGCTAGAGAGATGGCTCTATCAAGCACTTTGAGATGATCACCATATTCATCTACTGTCTCATCGTCAACGCCGACTACCATGGTTATTAGTTATAGGATATCACGCGGACATGAATGATTGACAACTGACTGCAGTCGCTAAAAACGTGACCATCACTAATGATCAGGATCCTAGCCCCAGGTGGATAAATTTGTTCAATTTTCTGCGCAAAAGCATGCAGTCTGCGCAAGGCAATTTCCTCGCCCCTATCCGGGAGGATGCCCATGACCTTCTCCAGATTGGATGACTTGCATGGGAACGCTGGAAGGCATAACTGCAATGTGGAGTTGTGTTGTACGAAAAATTGCACTTTTGTTGCAAAGTATTCTCGACCCTGAGTTTCCCATTGATCATTTTGCACGCGATACCGGAGCTCTTTGTCGAACAAATTGACGATCCGTTCGACTGTTAAATCTACCGGAGGCTCGACTACTACTTGAAAAGCGGTAGCAGTGACATTTATACGGTCCAATATGAGGTCCGCAAAGAATTGGTCTATCGACAATGTGCCAATCATCCAACCCGGTGGAGCGGGTTTTAGAATGAAGCCAACTATACTCTCCGTATTCGCTCTTTGTCTTTCGTAAATGTCGACTTCCTGCAACCCAAAGTCGGCTTCACTACCCGGTAGGCAAACTCTAAGGCAATGAGCCTGACTTGAGCTTTTTGCCGTGACTGTCGACCGGATCGCTGACCAGGTATTCTGGATCCATTGTGAATGCAGTCCCACGCAGCGGATGAGACTACCGCCAGGAGTTCGTACATATGCCCCCAGCGCTCTTTCATGGATTGAGGGCATCATGGTTGCACTCTGTATGAAGTTTGTTCTCGCCATATTGACAACAAAATATGCATAAGTCTCTTTCATAAGAATAGAAGGTGAAGGGTGAGTAAGTCTGGGTGGAGCAGGTACAATAGCAAGTCACGGACTCTCCGAGCGTCTCTGGCATCTGCTGCCAAAAGGGGATGCTTGGTCGTGCCAGAGTCCGATCCACCTACTATTGTCTAGCTGATGCTCGTATTATTACGCAACTTGAACAGCTGCTAGCGAACAACAAAGTCTTTTATTCCCGAGGCAGGATTTAGAACGAACGTGAATCTGACACCGGATCCTTAGAGGGACCGCCTAGTGGGGATATGGGTCCATGTTATTTACTTGGCTTTCTCATGCATGATACGAATAAAACCTACACAGTGGTCAGACGGAGCCCACAGTGACCACACTGGGGCTACACTTGAACGAAAATAGGCAACTTCGTTATTTGATAGCCAGTCACCATGAGGCTGTTACGCATTACTCCCGCAACAAGCAAGCGTTTACGAGTTCTAGGAGGACTAATGCGGTTATCCGTTAATTCTGCTTCAATATTTTGGTACCCCAGAGGACATAAGCGCTGCGTGTTCTTCCCAATATCTGAGCAACCAACGTCCTGCAAGATGGTCATGCACGGCCTCTGTATCATTATTGGGAAAGCCCTCGCGGTAGGGATCCTGTTTCTAATTATCTGTATCCTCTGGAGGATTTTTCCCCCTCGTTACCCTCGGAATATCCCCGCTGTCCCTTTTTGGGTGACTTTGCTTTCCTTGTTTCGTGACATTGACCAAGAGGATATCTACAGAAGGCATATTCAGAAGCCTCTCCAAACACATGGAGTGATTAAGATATTCTTTGCGGGGCAATGGAATCTGCTTATACAGCGTTCAAGTTATCTCAACGAGATTTTCAGAAACGAGGACGTGTATCAGAAAAGCGGAAACCAAAAAAAGATTCCTCACAGCGTACTTGCTGAGTTCTTAGGTCGATTCCCCGTCTCTCCCCAGTTCCTCTATTGCTGACACTTGGGCCAAAAGGTGATAACGTCATATCATCCCGAGGCACAACTTGGCGATTCTATCGAGACATTATCACGCCGGGTCTTCAAGGGCACTTTGACGCAGGTCTTATAGCCGCAAATGCAGGAGAGCTGTGTTCTTCACTTTTAGCATTCCAGGATACAGTTGGGAACGGGGGTGTGCCTGTTCAAGATCTTCTGCAACAGTTCACCGTAGCCAATGTTTCCCAAGTACTGTTGCAGGCAAACCATGTCTGTCACCCTGTCTACTAAATGGGAAGCTTATTCACCACTGACTCGAAAGGTATAGAAACCCACCAAAGGAGACGAGCCATCGCTTCATCAGCTACAACTAGCTGTAAAGAGAGAGATCTTCAAACCCATCTTCATGAACTTTCCAGTTCTGGACAGATTCGGTAAGCTGATTCCGTGCCGTGTGAGAGCCCGAAACGTGGTGGAACAGTTTTCAGCCGCATTGGAGAATAGCGTACGGCATGGACAGGGAACGCCCAAAGCTGGTAATCTAGGGGCACGTCTAATGGCTGCAAGAGATGGTGGGGTACTCACAGAGAAGCAATTCCGGGACAACCTGAACGTGCTTTTTGTCGCCGGACAAGAGAACCCGCAACTGCTCCTAATTTCGATGCTGTATTTGCTTGCGAAGCATCCGGTAAGCGTGCCGTATCCTCTGAAGCCGATGTAGCTAATGTCATAGGATGTCCAATCCCGGCTGAGGCGAGAAATCGACGCGTGCAGTACGCTCGATCCCTCGAAGGTTGCTTTCAGCGAGCTTCCCTGTTTGACATGCGTCATTTACGAGAGCCTCCGCCTCCTGCCGCCTATATCGCAACTGATCAATCGCAGGACATCGCAAGACGTCATCTTAGGAAATCAGATCTACGTACCTAAGGGCACATATGTCGGATACAACTGCTACTCTACCAACCGTGACCCTGTAGTCTGGGGACCGACAGCGGACGAGTTCCGGCCGGAACGGTGGGGTCAAAGTAACACGGAGATTTCGCAGTGCTACCGTCAGAGAAGAGCCCGTGCGGAATTCGTTTCTTTCCACGGTGGCAGCCGAGCCTGCTTAGGAGAGAAATTCGCGCTCCTCGAGGCCCGAGTGGCGCTCTTTGTCCTGGTCAGCAGACTCTCATGGTCACTGGATCCAGAATGGCCAGATCGGAAGACTCCGGTAAGTCGTGTTCCTAATTCTTGAGGCTGAAAACAAATCATACTCGAGGGAAGAAAGAAAGGAACAGACGCTGACTCGTCGTGTTTCAGGCCGGTCCGCTGTACCCACGAGCTCTCCGTTTAATTTTCACTGAACGGAAGTAAGCTGGATTGATATCTAGGAACAAAGTCAGAGAGATTGTCTTTTTCTTTACCTTTCTTTATTTTTAGTTATTTTCTTAGGGATAAAGAAGTCTGTGCCTTCTGCAGGCCAATTCGAAGAATAGCTTATTTTACGTACGAGAATCACCGGAAATTCTCCGACGTTCAGAATTGGGCAAACAAAACCTTCTCTTTTCTTCTCTTTTCTCGTGTTCGTCCACTTTTGATTGTAGAAAAGCATGAATGGCACCATAATTAAGGAAACAAACAATGGTCTGTGCGACGACGTGTCAAAGGAAATGTGCGCAAAAGTTCTCTGGTGCTTATCTTTTAATATCGAAAGGTGGTGCTTGTGTTCCTTCGCCCCAGACTTGGACAATGCTTTTGCTTGCCAAGCGACACTATTATGTCAAGTTCTTCCTGGATGCGCTTCTTGGCGAGCGATTCATGCCCTGCCGAGCCGTCCGATGGCAATTTACTCCACTGATCCGAGTCAGTGTAGGGAAGCTTTCCAGGTTGACAAGTGGTGGAAGAGTGACACCAGAGACAACAGGGAGATTCCTTTCATTATGGCTTATGATCTGGCGCAGCTCAGCGCAGATAGAGTCATACAAGAGTGGAGGAGAATATCCTTTCATTCCAATCATCAAGCAATACAACAAAACAATAGAATTTGCATCTCACAAGACGCTCGTAGCACAAATTCCCTGGGTATCCTATTAGTTGCTTCCTCTAGCCTCGCTCAACGGCACCTTCGCATCCTCGATCCCCTTCGGGATATCCACCCAGATGTACAGTAAGCCCGCCACAAAAATAAGCAACACGTTAGGAATCATGGGAAACCGTAGATTATGCGTATGATCTTGGATCACGCCCTGCACGAGGGGATTAATCCATCCAGTGGCAAGATCTAGTGTAATTTCCATGCCGAAGAACTGCGCTTCGGATCCACAGGGGATGAGCGACGCAAACACCGTCCTGTTATAGGATCGCAGGGCGCTACTCGTACTCATGAAGAGGACCTGTTCCACCCAGAACTCCGCGGCATGCTTGTACCCGATCGTGACGTGGTTGCTGATCCCGATACATCCCCATAGAACACACAGGAAGTTGACGCTCAGGAAGAAGTACGCCCAGCTTTTGATCGGGACACGGACATGGGGATAGAGAAACAGAAAGCTTAAGCTACCCATGCAGGCAAAGATTACGTTGGTAAAGGACCAAACTTGATACACGCCCGACCCTCTCGCGATGCCGGTGACCTCGAGGAACAGCGACTGAGTCAGGCCGAGGAAATTGCTGTAGCCCGTGTTCCACAGGATCCAGCCAATGCAGAACTTGAAGGCTTCGGGATAGTGACGCGCTGACCCGATCATGCGGATCCACCCTTTCACGGCCAGGAGTAAGAGATTCTGGCCCTTGGGTCGCTCTTGGCCCGGAACTGAGGGAAGGAGAAATTGGCCAATGGTCCCGAAGACAACTGCGCGGAACGGTTTAGATACGTGTTCAGGTGTGGAGTGGAGATGGACTTACTCGTAATGCAGCCCGCAATTGTAATGGCAAGGAGGTAGCTGAAGTAACCTACTTGCACATACGACCCGATACCGTAAGACAGGATGACGCCGATGAGCAAGGCAACAAGGCCTCCGACGTTGCTTGCAACCATTGCCAGAACACTAACGGTGAAGCCCTTTTTCCATGTACGCTTTGTGTCCGGATCTGCTGCTGGAGATGCAGAGTGTAAACCACCCACCGAGCGCATGAAGATCGGGATATACGATGCCTCAATAACGGTATATACGCCTTGCACTGTAGTGAGCAAGCAGTACAAGGTCGCGAGAGCATTGAGGTGGCTATATTCGGCCTTGGTTAGACCAGCAAATGGCAGCGCCAGCGCGCCAAACAGGAGAATCGAGCACAACATCATGGTTTTGCGGTATCCTAGTTTCCGTTGAGTAAGTCAGTGAGTGCCTCTCCATGAGGCCTGGTGAAACATGGAGTGGGGATATTCTTACGTGAGTAGTCTGCTACACCAGCAGTCATGATTGTGACAATCCCTTCCATTGCGCGGCCGATCGAGCGTAGATAGAGCCTGGTACGTTCAGTGGTACTCCCAAAAATATCACGATACGAGACATACACATAGCTGACATAGTCGATCTCTCCTGCGCCGAACTTTACCAAGCATTTAATATGCCCTCGGCGAGCGCAGGGCTTGTCTGATCCCGGCTGATGGCCGACGGTATTTGCTGCAGACTGAATGGCCGCTGAGACATAGTTGAACGCCATTGAACTGGTTGGACCCGTCTTGATTCCATAGTCAGTAAAGGAGGTACTATACAGTTGTACTAGAATATCCTCACAGAAAAGCACAGAATTAGGTAAGCCCATAGTGCCTTTTTGGTACTGAGGGAGGCAACTTGTTGGTTGTTGATGGTGGTCTCGCGTGCGTACTCTTCATCAGAGCCAGCATTCTGTTCATGGGCGTGGACGTTATCTTTATCCCGGTCTCCTTTCACGATGCGATCTATTGAGGACATTTTAATATAATGTCATATAGAGAGTGTAGTGACGAGCGTTCACGGTGTCATCTATAGACAGATCGTAGAATGCTAGACCAGGAAAGCGACTGACAAGGCAATATATGAAAGATGTTTGTTTGATACTTGAATGGTCAAGAATGCCTTAGTCTAATGAGATAGAACTTCGAGAAAGAAAATAAAGAAACAGACCCAGCCAACTACAAGAGGCCGTAGCTGGCTGGCTAGGTGTATGTGCGCGGGATTGAGCACATTTTCATGGATACGATTGTGGAGCATAGCCCTTGCTATTATACCCTGCCTTTTCCATATTGGACTCCACTCGTGCTACGAGGTTGGAGGTGACTAACTAGTTCAATATTATGATTATTATTACCTATTCCCTCCCTTTCATTAGTAATTCAGGCCTTCACGACCTTCATATACCTAGAACACGAACTGCTTTGTTTGTGTGCGGCGTGTGGGTTGGTTCTTCGATATTATGGCCATGACGAGTCCTACCACCAGTCCACCAAACGAGCCATGCTCGGTTGCAAAGGAGGAGGAGCAATCAAACCTTGTGACTACACTGGGTAAATCACCAGCAAGTGCAGTCACACAGCCGCCGCCCTATACGGCCTTCTCTCGCCCGAAGAGAGTGTTCATTCTTGCGGTGGTGACAGTGGCCGGCTTCTTGGGCCCACTGGCAGGAAACATCTACCTTCCTGCTTTGCCTGTCTTAGAACATGAGTTCCAAGTAAGCGCTGCAGCTATAAATGCGACCGTCTCGGTCTTCATGGCCGTGTTCGGGTTTGGTGTAAGTCTTTTGGCATGATCCTAGGTTGCCAGCGGCTGTGGGCTAACATTTGCATAGCCCCTTTTTTGGTCAAGCTATGCGGATTGGAAGGGGCGAAGACCGCTGTACTTGATATCTCTAATAGTATATATCATCGCTAATGTTTTATTGGCTGTGCTTCCGACGAACTTTGGTGCTCTGGTATTTTTGCGCATCGTCCAAGCGTTCGGCTCATCGGCTGTCGTGTCGATGGGCGCTGGTACAGTCGCTGATGTATGAAATGCCCTTTTCTTTGTTGCCAAAGAAAGTCTTCTACTCACCCTATAAGCAGATCACAGAACCCAAGCGACGTGCCCGGGCCATGTCTTATTTCATGTTGGGTCCTCAGTGCGGTCCTATTCTGGGTCCGATTCTTGGGGGTGCAATCATTGGACAAGCAAGCTGGAGATGGATTTTCGCATTCTTGGGTATGTGAGTCCCTTGCCTTTGTATTCCTTGCGGTTCTGATACAAGCCTAGCAATTCTGTCTGTTGTGCTTTGGCTCATCATGCTTCTATTCCAGCCGGAGACTCTTCGAGCCCGAGTAGGCAACGGAAAGCCGTATAGTGATAAAGGCTGGATCCTATGGCCACCCAGCCCCTTCTCTTGTCTTGCCCCCGAGTCCGAGCGCGGCCCTCCTCCCCCGAAGCCTACTTTAAAAGGCTACTGGCGTCTCTTCACCTATCCTCCTATTGGCATCGTTTCTGTCAATACCGCCATTCTCTATTCGTCATATTTCGGAATCGCGGTCCAGCTTCCTACAGCACTGGAGAATGTTTATCACTGGGACTCGACTGAGGTCGGAGCTGGATACGTTGCTGTTGGCATTGCAATGGTTGTGGGCTCCATCGCTGGCGGTCGATGGTCTGACTGGCGTCGCGCTCGCATGGCCAAGGCGCTTGGACAAGATAAAGTCACACCGGAAGCTAGACTTCGGGACCAAATTGGAGGCATATTACTCTGCGCCGTTGGTCTTGCCATGTTTGGCTGGTTTGTGCATAGGGCAATTCATCCGGCAGCAGTGCTAGTTTCGACATCTTTAGGTATGTCTACCTCCCTTGACGTGGCTTGCTGTGTGTAAAAGAGAAGAAGAAAAACTAGGCTAACGGCTATGATCTGACCGCAGTGGGATTTGGAATGTCCTGGATCTTCGTGACGACTAATGCCTTCCTTACCGAATGTATGCGCCAGCAGGCTGCCCAGGCCTTTGCATTGGGAAATATGCTTCGAAGCCCTGCGGCGGCAGTTACTGCAGCGATCATTCATCCACTGACTGTGAGAATGGGATGGGGTTGGTGTTTCACAGGGCTGTCGATACTAAATTTCGTTTTAGTCGGTTCAGCAATGGTTATCCTGCGTGTCAAGTCTCCCGACTGGAGAAGGAGAAGGTCTGCTCAGATGGCAGGGAATTAGATATTGTGAATTTATGACCATGAAATGGATGCATAACGCTCAATGACAAGCTAGAATTAATTTCATATTACTCCAAATTCATTGCTTCCTTCCAAGACTAGTGTATGCATATTGCAAAAACGAATGAAACAGCGATGTTCTTGTTTTACGAATACCTTTAGCTGTCATCTTCGACAAACTGCCGAGCCCGAGACTTTTATGCGCACGCCATCCCGTTTATAGATCACCCCATAGATAAGGCTTTAGCGACACGAACTGACTCGTATTACTTTTCTCCACACTCAATTAATTTCGAGCTAGACTCGACAGGTCGGGTCTATGAGTTGGAGAAGAATAAGAGAGTAATTGTGTGATAGCCACGAGGTATTGTTCATGCTGTTTAAGCCTTGGCGCATGCCATTCTGGCCTTCACGCATGATTCATGAATACCGCCGTATTTCTTCAAGCGTAGTAGCTGGTAGTTGACAACCCTGTTTTCTGCTTTCTCTATCTTCCCCTTCGAGCTTCTTCACTGTTGTTTACTTCCTCGCCGTGTGCTCAGGGCCATGGAGAAAATCACAGACTCAACAGTGTTATCTGACGCTGTAGAAAGTAGCTCCGAGCTTGGATCCGAAGATGAGAGAAGAAAAGCCCTACTTCAATCTTTCACGCCAGAGGAGGACAAGCGAATCCGAAGGAAGATTGACAGGCGGTTCTTATTTTTAATCGGCATGATGTACATTATCAAAACTGTACGTATCCAGCGTTATCATCTCATGTGCGAGAATTCCTGTTTCAATACTCATGTTAATTTGCTTTTAGATTGATTATACCAATGCGGCCTCCGTCAAGGTGTTGCAAGTTGGAGAGGACCGCAATATTCTAAACGAACTTAGAATGACATCGGACCAATATAATTGGGTTCAGTCTATTTATTTTGTTGGTTCACCTCTCACCCCCCTCACAACAGCCTAGCTTAGCTATTTTGAGCTATATCCACAGCTATCGGGAGCAAAACAGGAACGAGGAGTAACATGTTATAGATCAGCTACATTGTCTTCGAAGTGCCAAGCAATCTTTTACTGAAGCGGCTCACGCCTCGCTTATGGCAGTCGCGAATCATGTTAACTTGGGGTATTGTCCTCGCCTGTCATGCAGCAGCCAAGAATAAAGAGACTCTCTGGGCTCTGCGCTTCCTCCTTGGGTTGTGCGAAGCAGGCATGTTTCCGGGCATAGCTGCGCAGTTATGCGGCTGGTACCGCAGTGATGAGATGGGGAAGCCCATCATGTGGATGTTCGGCTTTCAGAATATGTCTGGAATCGTAGGTTCGCTATTAGCATATGGAATATCATATATGAACGGGTTATGCGGGATGAGCGCATGGCGATGGTTAGTATCAGACCAAACTATAAACGCGTTTAACTAACTAGTCACAAGGGTCTATTTATTAGAAGGACTATTCACCATCCTCTTTTCCGGAGTCATTTACCTTGTCCTACCAGACTGGCCCAAGTCACCTAGAACAAGAAAGTGGCTTTCGGAGCGAGAACAAGACTACGTCGAAGCACGACTATCCGAGAACGCACCCAAAACAGCAGACTCCGACTTTGCCAAAGAAGAAGTAATCGCATCACTCAAGGATCCGCGAACCTATGCATTCATGCTATCCCAGGTTCTCGTCAACTTCTCAGGATATGCACTAACATGGGAGCTTCCCACGATCACCACCAGTCTTGGATTTGCCGGGCTTCCACGCAATCAGTTGCTTAATATCCCGCCCTCCGCGGCGGCTGTTCTGGCGATTATCTTCTCAGGCTGGTTCCTGAAACAGGCATATCTCACTCGCCCTGCGTACACCATGTTTTTTATCATGGGGCCGATGCTTGTGTTTTTCATTTTGCTAACAGTCTTGGAATCCCGTGTTGGTATCTATATCTCTTGCGTCTTGGGCAATATGTTTTATTCGGTATATTTCATTCCGTTCTGGGCATGTAAGTTTCTCTCCATAAGTTCTACATTATTTCTTTCTTTTCTGTTTTTATAGGCCGACGAACTAATCCTGGCACAGGGCGAACATCCTCCCTAAAAGGCACAACCGGTGCCGCGTTCACCTTGGCTTTCCAGTCATGCGTTGGTCAAGTTGGTGGCGTTATCGGACCGCAACTTTTCCAGTCCAAGTTTGCGTACAACGGATACAAAACACCGTTTGGAATTTGCGCCGGTGTCATTGGTGCAGCCTGTCTAGCGAACCTGTGGACGTGGTGGTTGACCAGGAACGTTGAGTGGGATGTCCGTAGAATCCGTCGGTTGAGAATCAAGGAGGAGAAGCGAGGCCGTATATACGCCGACGATGATGTAAAGGTCTATCAGGAGCGGCAGTTCTATAATGGGGTTGCAAAGAAGGGCTCTGAAACGAATGCGGTTGAGACATTATAAAGTAGGGGATATTTCAATGTGATAGCTACAATGGAGAGACTACCATAGCCGCAATGTCGGGATTATAGTGTATTAGCAAAGATTTCCGATCCTTTGCAAGCTGGAAACTTTTTGTTCAAAGAAATTAATGACATTGACAGCCCCAGCTATTACTAGAGCAACTGATTCAGGGTAACTGATGATGTGATAGAAGTGGGGCAGAAGCTAATGAATGCCGTGCTGAACTTCCTATTTTGATTGCCGATAACTAAGACTAATGCATTAGTAGTACTTCGGGCAAAGTCCGCAGAGGTAGCTGCAGTAGTATGAACGTGCTCTGATCCCTGAAGCACGTCAACCGGAGACTATCCTGCATCTGTGTTTGCGGTCGATAGGCGCTGTTGGGGTAGGAGAGGGACGAAAAAGTGTAATAGTTTAATTCAACCAAGGGCATGCCGCTAGAAAATGCATGCAAACATCGTAGTAAACGTGTATAAAATTCCGATTTCGATCTTGTTTCCATATGTTCGACATTCTCTTGTCTACCAATTCTTGCTAGAATACGTACAAGAATGGGGGATACGAAAGACAAGGTCGTCAGTGAGCAAAGCTCCATCCATGAGGACAGGAAGGACAATACTCTCCACTATGCAAGTCGTGGCCAGGCTCTCAGCGATGAGAGCACTGGTGCTGGGAATATTGCGGGATTCGATGCCGAGTGGATGAGGGCACGAACCTCCCTAACTGCCGACGAAGAGAAAAAGCTGTTGCGTCGGGTCGATTGGCACATTATGCCTCTTTGTGCAATTATGTTCCTGTTGAAGAATATAGATTCCGAGAATGTATGAAAGCATTCATTTGGTCAACGAAGGCAATACTAACTTTACTTAGGTCGCGAATGCGAAGATCATGAACAAAGGAACAGATCGAAATATTTTGACACAACTCGGCATGACCACTGATCAATATAATCTCGTTACGGTTCTTTATTATGTATGTATTATGATAGGGTGGCATTCTTCGCGCGCTTTGTTGACAGCTTTAGATTCCATATATTGTTGCAGAAACCCCGTCAAATTTGTTATTCAAAAGACTGCTTCCCTCCAGGTGGCAGTCTCGGATCATGGTAAGCGCTTACCTAGTATTGCTACATGATACGAACCTGACAGCAGCAGATCAGTTGGGGAATTGCCCTAGCCTGCCATGCAGCAGTCAAAAACAAGGAGGGACTATACGCAGTGCGCTTCCTCCTGGGTTTGGTAGGCCCCCTGGTGATTTGATTCAGTCGTCTGTATTGCTAACATTGTAGCTTAGTTTGAAGCTGGGTTGTTTCCTGGAGTTATTCTGCAATTATGCTACTGGTATAGGCCTGATGAGATGTCGCTAAGATTGCTTTACTTTTGTAGGTGAGCCCCGGTCATCTGATGGTTTTGCAGCTCTAACAGAACAAGATATCCTTGGAAACTTCTCTGGAATTATCAGCGGCGTACTAGCATACGCATTCGATACAGTTTCTGGATCTCATGGACTATCTGGTTGGCAATGGTACGATTTCATCGTTCCTATCGGTTTCTCGTTACTGATATAAAGATCTTTAGGCTCTTTCTAACAGAGGGTATTATCACCGTCGTGTTCGGCATATCACTGGTATTTATATTTCCTGATTGTATGTATATCATCCCGTACATAGAAACGATAGATATCGATATTAACTATGAGGTGACAGTCCCTCCTCAAGCCAAATGGCTTACCGACAAAGAAAAAGCGTTCATCCAAGCCCGATTACCACGCAATGCCCCCCGAGCCGAGGAGATAAACTTCAACTTCCGTGAAATCCTCGACTCACTGAGAGACCGCCGCTTATGGCTTTTTACCCTAATATGGGCCTTCTTTACCGTGGGAACGCACGGTCTACGGTTCTACCAACCGACGGTGATCGCCAACCTAGGGTTCACGTATGTTCCCTTGACTTTCTATAGTGACGCTAAACTGACCAAAACCAGGGACATCGCAACATCCCAGCTTCTCAACATCCCTACCTCCGTCCTCACAGTCATCTGCATCGGCGTTTTCGGTATTTGGGCTGACAGCTCCCGTCTTCCCCGACCTCTTTACCCACTGTCTTTTCTGGTCGTCATCCTAGCCTGTTACGGTGTCCTCTACAGCTTCCCTAGCAATGGCGCCGTCTACGCCGTCACTGTCATCGCCAATGCACTAGGCAGTGCGTGGTACCCGTTGATGTGGCCGTGGCGCGTACAAACCACGAGCCGTGCGACTGGCTCGGCCTTCTCCATCGGCTTTGTGAATAGTTACGGTCAGATTGGGGGTGCTATTGGACCGCAGATATTTCAAAGCAAATATGCGCCGCATTATACGGTGCCGTTCGCCGTTACGATGGGGTTAATGGCGGGTTGTATTTTGACCACCCTTGTGACTTGGTGGATAACCAGGGACACGGAGAGGGCGACGAGGAGGTTGAAGCTGGCTAGACTAGAAGCTATGAGGAGAGGGGAGGCTGTTTTGGACGACGTTGTTGATAACGACTTGGCGAAGAATAGAGGTGTGGAGAGGTCAGGTGCATAATGGTCTGTCGGCAAGTCCAACAATTGCCCGGTGAAGCAATAGCTCCTCCATACAACTTATCTCTCGTTCGATAAGACCAGCGTCAAATATAGTTCCAGGTGACGTTCATCTCCATATCTTTGCCATCAGCTCCGCCTAGCAGTAAGTATTAGGAAACATGCATAGGATATTGGGGCTCTCTTTTTCAAACGTATAGTAAGTCTACAGATATCTGGAAATATCCAATAGGAAGGAGAATCTCTATATTTGATAAAATTGGTCACAGAGAAGTTCGTAAAGACTGAAGGATGAGGCCATTGATATCGGGGACCCAAAAGGGGCAAGTCCGATAATGTAAACCCCGCAATTGAGAACAAAGGCATGGAGATAAATAGCAGAAATGACACCATGTTGTAGCAACTGTACTGCACATTCACCTTCTACTTTTTATATTATTTTGTTATTTTGTACTCCCGTTGAAGTGTTCGGATAATGTCTCAGCTTCAAGACTACCGTCTCCTGACATTTGATGTCTACGGCACCCTGGTCGACTGGGAAGGAGGCATTTTGGCTGCTCTCCAAACGTTTCTTCATGGAAATGACACTCAATTGTCCCGTGAGCATATTCTTCACATCTTCCATGAGCTGGAGCGGGATCAACAAGCCAGAACTCCGGACATGCAATACTCCGATCTTCTCTCTACCATCCACCCTACACTGCTGCAACAACTGGGCCTCCCCACTCCTACCGCTGAAGAAAGCAAAGCCTTCGGTGAATCGGTGGGCCATTGGCCAGCCTTTCCTGACACCGTCGACGCATTGAAGCAATTATCGAAGCATTACAAGCTCGTGGTCCTGTCCAATGTCGACCGTGAGTCGTTTGCCAAGACCAATGCCGGTAGTCTTCAAGGCTTTCCCTTCGATCTAGTCATCACGGCACAGGATATTGGATCATATAAGCCCGATATCAACAACTTCAAGCACATGCTAAGCGCTGTCAAGGAGAGGTTCGGAGTTGAGCCCAGTCAGGTGCTCCAAACCGCGCAGAGCCAGTTTCATGACCATCACCCTGCGCGGAAGGTGGGCATCAAGTCCGTGTGGATTGTACGTCCAGGAGCCATCATGGGCAATCTTGATGAAACGGTCTATGATTGGAAGTTTGACACGTTGGGAGGCATGGCGGATGCAGTAGAGGCAGGCAATTGAACGTACAGCGCGATTTGATGTGGGGACTGTCGCGGGAATATATATCGAGATGGAAGTTAGCTACAAATTATGTTGATGTGCCTCGATGGGTCTGAACACTGCCCGGAATCTTGAACTATTGTAAAAATAGTGACATAGTCCTAAGTCTATCATATAATGCCACAATACCACGAATGCTTCAGAAATCAGAGGCAGAGAATATAGAATAGTGATAAGCATGCTGACGGATGACGTCACTTCCCCAGACTCCCAAAACAGAGTCATCGGGAAAAGTGTTAATCCGGACAGGAAATCAGGTGCCAAATTGACCGCTTGTTTGTCTTCATCTTCTCATTCCAAATGCACACACACAGACTCTCTCTCTTCATGAATTAACCTCCCTCCCCTGGTTTGATGTCCCCTCCACCCCGCAAAAAGTCTTTACGCTTGAGGCTGTACCAATGGCTTTGGCGACTTCGGAATATCAGCACACCCTTGCGGCTCCGAGGCAGCCTGGTCCGACTACGCCGATTCCATGAAAGCCCCCTCCTCGCTCTGATCCGCCTATTGATTCCATTCCCACAGTGGAAATTTCCCGTTCCGGACCCGGTCGCGCCCATTGATATCCTCGGCAATGTTGAGCTGGAAGAAAATAAGCTAGAGTACTTGGACGACCTACGGAGTATCCCACTATGGCGTGCGCGAGACACCCCCATGCGGTCCCTCTACCGAATGTATGAAGCAATGTTATCCGGCATGTACGAGGCGCTCGGTCCCGAAACGGAATACTTTTGGTATCAGCGGAACTGGTCGTTGCAGGGTATTCGCGACCCACGGGATGTCGACCCGGTGCGATATGCCATTCTAGCGTGTCTGGTGGAAGAACTTGTCGTTGCATTCAACTGGCGTCTGAGTTTAGGTCTGCGCCGGGACCGCAACCATATTATGCGAGAAACGGGAAAGGATTCTTTGCCTCCGTATGCGCCCCTCTCGGGGCCGATCTGGACAAGTTCGGTGCCAGCAATTTCCCCTAAAGACCTCAATCAGTTTCCTCCCGACTATGTTTCTGACGACAGCAAGCTCGTGCTGGAGGCAGATGGATTGAACAAAGTCTTTGCTCGTCGAAATATTGTCACGAATGTTGGCTGGCTTTACACCATCTGAATCAGCCACGTCCAATGCCTTGAGACATATACCACACATATTAGGACTGGTCATGGGATAGAATCTGCGGGTCCCTTACCACACATTTTTCCAAAGAGGTTGTCAGCACCCACTGCCACGGGGGCATCCGGTCAACAACACGTGACGCATCTGGCATCACTATCGATCTTGATAGGATTAGAAGAAGACATCATCGTTGTATTTTGCCTTGTAAGCGGCCGACACGCGTTGCATCGTCTCGCGATCCGGGACCACGTCGAAGCCGTTGATGTTCAATGTGCGATAATATTCCATGTCCAGTCTTCCCCCTTTGTCATTCTTCAAGAGATTCAGCATCGCCAGCGCATCAGATAGATCCAGTTCCGCTTTCCGACCCCGGTCTGCCGCGTAAATGCGTCGCAATTTCCGTTCCAGTGCCCATTCGACCGGTGCCGAAAGAACGGTAATCTGATTCCCGGACCAAAGGACAATATTCTGTTTCAAAGCCAGGTCCATCAGCAACTGCCTCGCTTGCTTGGTTACGAACAGCGCAACATCGTCATTCGCCCAGTTCTGTGGGTAGCCCAGCTCATCTGCCACTTGCACAATTGCCTCGCGAAGCGATTGTTTGATGTCGTCATCATTGGCCCAGTCGGGTTCCAGCAGGTAGTCCAAATCCTTCGTGGTTTGCCGGTTCTTGAGATGTGCCACGGCGAAAAATCCTCCGGCGGCAATGACTTTAATGGGTGCGAAAGCGACGATGATCGGAATCGCTGCCAACTTGGAATCCAACAATCTTAGACCTGGCATAGGGTTAGGGACAGAAACTTTCATTGTATTGAGAAAGGGTGCTGATCTCTTGCCATTGTAGAAGTCTTCAGCTCCTAGATATTGTTTTCTCTTCTGCATGGTTAGAAGCAATTCCGTTTCACATGGCGGGAACGGGGGCCTGGATGCTTAGTTATCGTGAAAGCCATGGTGGAGTCTCCACGGATTGCCACGGTGAAGCATGTTGCGTTGGCGACTGCTGCTGACGCACTGCTGCCCATCTTGTCGGCAACCAGTTTCCCGCGGGGTATTACTGATCCGTACTATAGGCAGACAAAGGACTCCACGCTCTCTCGTGTCGCTCTCAGGAGTGGCGCAAAGTATGTCATGTGGGGATAACTCAAACCCGTGAAGCCTTGGATGCCAATCCCTCTCAGAGTTGTCGTAGCAGGGAAGACCCCCATTCATCCTTCGCGCACCGACCAGTCAGTCGTCTCGGCTGGATCTTCCTAGCTATCGGTGCGAGCAGGACTCTTGTCTATCGTGGTGGAAGAGACTTGCGAAGTTGCCGACTTGGCAGTGATGTTCGCAGACCGAGAGTGCCATTGGAAAGGCAATGAATCGGAAGACTCCACGCGTTAGAAGAGATGTGTTGTCCGACGATACTCCGGTCGTTGGTTGGTACCGATCTGTAGGATCAGGGGGAAAGACATCCGCGAAGTTTTCCTGAAGTCCACTCATGGTGCAATCCTACGATTGGGCACTGTAGACATGCATGTAATGTATAGAACCGCATCAGGCAATCCATTAGCAACCCAGCCAGCGAATAGGAAGATTGCACGTACCCTCTTGCCAAGGGATTTTCGACGGGACAAAGACGATCTAGACTCTTGGTGGCTGATTCCTTTCGTCTCACAACCTTTCTCTGAGGTAGTACTTATCATCTGTCCTGGGTGGAGAGACGTTACTAATTGCGTCTCATTAGGCACATTCGATCTTCATACAAACAATAACTTCGAGCGATGTTTTCCTATCTGCTCTAGAATCCTGTCGAGTCCGTTTCATCTTTCATCTGTGTCATGGTGATCGGGCCAACAGTCTCGACAAAACAGTGGCAGTCGCATCCACCAAACGCGCCTGGGTTCCAAAGGACTGTAGTCTTCCAGTGTCAATCGCTGTATCTAGTTTATTCGCTGTAATTCCTCTCTGGAAGCGTCAAGCACTTTGCGGCCATATGATTCATGGGTACGAATCAATGGTTGAGCCTGCGACTCCATGTCCGCGAGGACAAGGGTCATTTGTCCATTAGGACCAGTTCGAAATTCGCCTTTTTGCAAGGCTAAGACCCTATCAACTCGGAACTACAATCTCAACGAGAGTCTCGTAGAAACCACGGGGTACCAGCCTGGCCTGCGTGAAAATAACTACGACCACGAGATGATTTTGTCTAGCTCTGACCAAGTCCTAGCGTCGGTCTACGTTTCATTTATCGAGACCAGATGCAGCAGCTGTCAGGTACAGAAACCCTCAGCGTGGCGTTGTCTCCACCTAGATGCTAGTATACGAAGATGAACTACGGTTCCTGCGCAAAGGATATTTGTTCCTTTTTCCTTTTCACTCACCGACAAGACGCTGGACTTCAGCGTCTAGAGTCAACAATATGGTCCGGTCTACGTAGGAACTAGGACGCTTAAGAATAGTTTGCATCATCGGGGTTTGCTTTTGTTTTTAATATATTTATTATGATTATGACCTCCTCTTCAAAATGCTTATTTTATGGGAACAGAAAATTTAACTCGCACCCGATGTGGATAATGGACCTCGGCACATGGCAGGGTCATTAGGGCTGGATGGACGAGAAACGATTAATGATCGATTAGACCCACGCAGACCCTGAGCTGATTTATTTTCGGGCTCAATCTGTTTAGTGGGGTCTTAATCCTCCATTCCAGGCCCCCGTCATGACGTCAAAATGGGCTAGCCCATTGGATGATATTGAGCTCAGGGTTTTATGGTTGCATTTCTTGACTTCCGAACTTAATTCGCAGGCGGCCAGGGCGTCCCACGGCTCCGTTTCCGACTTCTCGCACTTCGGACCTGCATTCCTCGTGTCCTTCTCCGATTTTTCACAATTAGAAGCCCCCATGTCGTGAAGAAAATGCCCGATCCTAAGTCCTCTGATGCTGCCGACAACCGTAGCGGCAGCCAACAGGGCCGTCGCTTCAAGCTCCCGGGCTGGTTGGACCACTTCAATGCGCGGGACTTGAAGGTACTCTTTCGCTGCTGGGCCGCGGCCTGGGTGGCCTCGCTGCTGATATTCATCGGTCCGGCCTTACACGAGATCGGCATTGCGACCTTCTTCGGGGCTTTGGTGTTGTACATTGTACCCCCAGCAGGAATCCTGTTCGTCTACTTGCTAGCAGCGCTGTCGCTCCTCTTTGGTATGTGCCTCGCATGGGCATGGGGCCTCCTCACTATGAAAGCCGCTTTAGCGGCACGACCAGACGCCCAAACGAAGGCCATGGTACAGGCGTTACAACAGCAAGCAGTCGCGATCGGCAATCAAACAGGCACGAGTCCAGCCGCGGAGGCTAAAATCCTTGTGTACAATGGCTTCATGCTTGATGCCCGCGTCACCGTCGTTTTCTACGTGATGATCTGTGTTTTCGTCTATTTCATGTCCCGTGTCCGTGTCGCCAATCCGAAGTTTGCTTTGGCACAGATCTTCGGCATCATCATCGCAGACCTCTTTCTCCTCTTCGGGCCAAGTTTGACATCATTCACGTCTTCCCTGCCAGAGGTCCTCATTAAACCAGGTGCCATCGGCGTTGGCCTGGGCTTTGCCTGCTGTTTGGTCTTCTTCCCGCAGTCGACATCGTTTGTGGCCCTCACGCAAATGGAGCAACTCGTCCGCCTGGGAGAAATCCCACTGAAGTGCACCCGGCAAAAGTTTGCAGGTGAATCCCTCGATCTGCAGCAGCTGACGGCCACCAAAGCGAAGATCATCGGGGCATCTAAGGCCATGCAACCGTCATTGGCCTTTCTGCCCCTTGACTTTTCCCGTGGCCGCTGGAGCTCAGGCGACATCAAAACTTTACAAGAGCCTCTGCGACAGGCTATTCTCTCTAGTGTGTCATTGCTGGACTACCACATCACCCTCCTAAGAGCTGATCAAAAGCTACAAGAAATCCAGCCTCTTTCTGAACAGGGGTCCGACAAGAGTTACATGCAGGAAAAGCGAATCCGTGAGGTCGGACAGTATCAATTACAGGAGAGCGCAGATTTGCTACAAGCATTGAACAGTCCTGAGCACGGAGTTTCTAGAGCCCGCACACGCGAGGCATTGAGAAAATCAACTAACGAACTGCTCGAACTCTGTTCGGAAACGAGCGAGCTCATTGTGCAGTGTCTTCACGCAGTCAATTCTGGCCGGTGGTTTCGTCGAGCCGCGTCGCGAAATCACCTAGACGACCTTGTGACGAGAGCGGATACCATATTGCAGACTCTACAGTCAACCCGATCGTCATGTGCGACGGAGACCACCGAGGCGCTTCTCGACAGCCATGCCGATCTTTTTGATGAGAATGGTCATCTAAAAGCAGCCGAACACCTGGGACCCCATGCCCTCCGCGGGTTAATACTTGGAATGGTAATGGAGGAACGCATCCTCGGCACCGCAGAGACCTTCCAACGACTCCTGGCCCAGGTCCATCGGTTGATGCAATCGCGCACTCAGGAACGTATCTGGATTCCTTCGGGCCTGCGCTATGCTTTCAGCTGGCTAGTGAACCCACGCCAAAAGGCTCCCGCAGACGATCTCACCGCGGCTCCTGCGACTGACCCCGACGATGCTGATGAGCAAGCCAAGGAGGCACATCGGCGTCTAAAGATCAGCCGCGGCTACGGAAGACCTATCCGACAAGGCCTGTTGGTGAGAGCGCTCACCGGCTTTTATCACTGGTTCACAAATCCCGGCGGAATGTATGCACTACGCATGGTCGTCGTCACGATCGCGACGGCAATACCTGCTTCTATTCCACATAGCGCTGGGTTCTACTACCGGGAGAAAGGTATCTGGGCTCTGATCACCGCGCAGACCACCTTGCTTGTGTACATGGGCGATTTCACCGTATCCCTCGTCGGTCGCACGATTGGCACGGTCGTTGGGGGTGTGATGGGCATGGTCGCCTGGTACATCGGGGCTGGCAATGGGCCTGGTAATGCCTATGGCCTGGCTGCAATTACGGCGGTGATGACCGCTATACTGATGTGGTGGCGTCTGTTCCTGCCTCCAATCCTCACCATGGCGGCAATTATGGGCGGTGCCACATTCACTTTGGTCGTCGGATTCAGTTACGACGACACTCACACATGGCAATACGGTCTACCTGGACACGGATATGAAGCCTTTTGGAAGCGACTCGTCACAGTGCTGTTAGGCTTCGCCGCCGCATTCATCGTTCAGATATTTCCCCGTCCACCTTCCGCGACACGACATATCTGCAAGACATTATCCAACACCATCCGCACGCTTTCTGATCATTATGCTCTCTTACTATCCCACTGGGGCCGGCCAGAAACCAACAGCCCCATAGGTGCAGTAGCTGAGAAGATCGCAGTCGAGGTCGCAGAGACCCTCCTCTCCATTCAAGGCTCTATTGGCCTCCTAAAATTCGAAATGACGTTCGGTCCGTTCCACCGAGAAGCATTGGCAAATATGCACGTCCTCTGCCAGGACATGAACCAAGCCCTAGGTCGATTACTCATATTATCTACCAGTCTCCCACAACACCTCCAGGAGCGGTTTGCCCAGAACGTGAGCCTGCTCAACGACCACCACATTGGCGATATCATGGCAGTATTGAGTGTGATCGAGCAGGCACTGAAATCCGGCCTTCCCCTGCCGGAACGCTTGCCAACACCGTTGGTGAAGCGGTGTTTCGAGCAGTGGTATGCTCAGCACCGTGCTGCAGAGTTGAGTACGACGCTGGTGCGGGATGAGAACTATCGGCGGTATTGTGTGGCTATCAGTTCGTATTTGAAGTTCCTGTCTGCTGTCGATGACATGGTGTTGGTATTGAAGGGTACTTTGGGAGAATCACATTTGATTGAGCGGTGGCAGGATGAGGTGCCGGTTTGAATACTTCTAGTCTGTTCTTTCAAGGCTATCTTCATCTACCTGCTCTCATATTACATAGTTACGGCCTAGATTCCAACAAGTTGGCATCAAGCCCACAATCATAGTCAGTCAATCCATTTCTTGGGAGCTGTACATAAGTCCTGGGAGGAAGTACCGGGCGTAACACTGGACTTTGAGCCTATCAATGAGCCCCGACGAAGCCTAACAGACATTGTAAATTCAATTATACAATACAGATTGAGAGCAAAAATGGCCCTGAGAGTGAAAAGGAAATCAAAGAACATATTCAGCGTATAACACAAAGCCCATTATTACTTATTTACTTCCTCCCAGGCCCAGAGCATCTGTTAAAGTGCCCAAGCCAAAGCCCTCCAGCACCTTGTCAATCCCAAGACTACCTAACAGCCCTCGAACAAGTCCCCCAAGGCCGAGACCGTCCAGAAGATTGCTAACCAGACCCAATACACCAGTAAGAAGAAGACCAACCGCGGCAATGATCTGAAAAAGGGGCTCCGATAGAAGGGCCCACAAGGGGTTGAGTTGCTTCTTGGCATGGGGCATATCGGCGATGAGTCGGCGTCCCTGCTCAATGGTCTCAACAACAGTTTGGGTGAGTTCCTTGAGCAGGTTTGCTAAGGAGTATTGCTCCGGCGTAGCTTCATGAGCCGCGTCGCGAGCTTTTGCCGTCGCAGCAACTTCTCCTGTGGGGTCCAAGGCCCGTAGAGCACCTTTACACTCCTGAAGCATGGACGCAGCTTCTTCAATCAAGGGCTTCACCGTTTTGACCAACTCTTCCTCGTCGAGCTCATCTTTAGGCGTTTGGTTGGCCTTCTCTATGTTCTAGGGTGAAAGAAGTGTCACTTATTTTTCCTTGACATAGGGGGAGGGGGAGGGATCTCATACCTGCATTATCTGCCTACAGATCGGTTGGACACTGTCGAGCGTCTGCTGAAGGATTCCACACATCTTCTTTGCTAAATCCCGGTCCTGCTTTTCTTTCTCCAGCTTTTCCAGTTCCTCAGGCGACAGCTCCGGCTCCGGCTCCGGCTCCTCCTCCTCCTCCTCTGGTAAGTTTTCGAGCAGGGTGCATTCACCAATCTTGTTCCCATCATTATCTACTACATAACCATTGTCATCGATCTCTTTACCAATGAGTTGTTGGAGATTCCCTTCGGTAAGCTTGCCAATCAAGTTACCATCCCCATCGCGCACTTCACCCTCGCGGTTAACCTTATGCCCTGCCATAGGGTTCACATCGCGCTGCTTCTCTTCTTGGGTCCATGGTTCTGCCCGACCGATAACATTTCCAGCCTTATCGAGCAGTTCTCCATCCTCATCGACCGCTCGACCTGCAAGTCGTTGCGGGTCACCCTCGACCAACCGACCAACAATCTTTTGCTCGGGATCAATGACCATGCCATCCTTCGTCAAAACAAGGCCCTCTAACCCGTAAAAGGGTCCTTCTGGCCGTTCTTGTTCATTATCGGGAATCAGTTCAGCCTGCCCTATGACCTTACCACTGTCGCTCCAAATCTGGCCTCGTGCATCGACCTTCTTGCCAGCCAAATGCTTGATATAGCCAGACGCAACCCGCCCGAAGACAGTTCCATGCGTATCCACAATGTTCCCAAGTTTATTAACAGTTTTACCTTCCAAAGCAGAGAGGTCCTGCTCTTCCACTTGTTCCTCCGGCGGGTCATATCGTTCAGCATGACCTTTCACATCTCCATATTCGTCGATAATATTTCCTTGCTCATCGACAGTTAGACCACGTAGGTTACTGAGATCGCCATCTTTGACCCTGCCAACGATCACCGAATCGGCATCATCGATGAACCCTTCCTGATTGACTTGCAGATCGCGGAACCCGCTGAAGGGTCCTCGGGTTTCACGCTCACTTTCAGGGATGATCTCGACCCGTCCGATAACCTCGCCGGTATCACCCCAAATATTTCCCTCGCGGTCTACAGGTCTTCCAGCGACGGCTTTCAAGTTTCCCTCGACAACACGAGCAATGGGAACACCGGAAGAGCCCATGATATTCCCGTACTTGTTGCTTCTATATCCTTCTAGCATAGAGAGGTCAGCCTTCTCGGGCTCAGGCTCATCTGGTTCCTCCCAGGGCTCTGCATGACCCAGAAGATTGCCACGCTTATCGACCACATCGCCATCGTCGTCTACTGCTCGGCCGATGAGCTTCTTCGGGTCGCCATCAACGATCTTGCCTACCCGCCTTCCATTTGCGTCCTGAACCCAGCCGTCCTCCACGACAAAGAGGTCATCCAAATCAGCAAACGGGCCTGGTGGGCTTTCTTCGACAGGCACCGGTCGGGCTTTGCCAATAACCTTGCCCCGGTTATTCCAGAATTGGCCCTGATCATCGAGCTGGAAGCCACCGCGGCAAAGGATCCTAGGGTCACCCTCAATAAGTTCACCGACGGGAACGCCGTCAGCATTGACAATGTTACCGAATTTGTTGCACGTCAGTCCTTCGAGAGTGGAGACATCAGGCAACTGCTCGGTAGCGGTGGCACCAGCTTTGTCTATAGCGGCTTCGCCCTCGGCAGCTGTATCATCTGCCATGTGAGCGGTATCGCCGGCCTGCTCCTTGGTGCCTTCCAACTTTTCGTCTATAGCGGCTTCGCCCTTGGCAGCTGTATCATCTGCCATGTGAGCGGTATCGCCAGCCTGCTCCTTGGTACCTTCCAACTTTTCGTCTATTGCTCCAGTAGCCTCCTCTGTGGAAAGAGGTTCCACGCGGCCCAGGAGCTCGCCTTTCTCGTCATATATCTGGCCTTGCTCGTTCGGAGTTTTGCCAACTAACTGCCTGGGATCACCGTCAACGACCTTGGCCACCGGCTGTTCATCATCATTCATAACGCGTCCATCTTCACCAATGCTGAAGCTAATGTTGACTCTAGCGGCTCCGAGGCTGGGTGCTTCACCAGCATCTGCCCCCTTTTCCTCAACTACGTCTCCAGGCTTACTCAAAAGATCGACACGGCCGACGAGATCTCCATCTTCATCTAATATCTCACCATCGGATCCAATAGTCATACCGACCAGGTCTGCAGGATCCCCTTCGACGACCTGACCAACGGTTTGCCCATTCTGATCCAGGATATGTCCTCCGTCGCTAACCTGCAGTCCCTCCAAGGCAGAGAGGCTCGTAGGAAGGTTATCGGGAGCCGATGAGGCGGCCTTCTGTAGCTCCTCTCTGGCTTGCCCTCCAGAAGGTTTGAACTGCTCCACATTCCCCTGGGAATCCAAGCCGGACTCATTCATGGCAGTCTTCCCAATTGGGCCACTGCCGCTTGCGCTTTGCGCGGGGCTAGCAGCGATGCCACCAAGCTGTACATTGCTATCATTTCCTTCGGATGAAATTGGGGTTCCACCAGACCCAGACGCACGTTGTTGACCTGGCATGGCTTGCTGCCTCTGCTCGCCCCCGATCGCGTCGGTGCTGCGTTTGAAGGCTTTTCCATGCTGAGGTGTTGCCTTTGCTCCCTTTGTGAAGGGTGATCCAGGCAATGTTTTGGATGTCATATTGACGCTTTCCTAAGTTTCTTGCATCTATATATAGCGCCCTCTATAAATTGGGTCGCCCGCGTTATGTTCTCCTGTTACTTTGCCTTCTCAACTCGTGAAGTAATGAAAGGCTGGGGGAGGAAAATAATATTATGAATAGTAAACGGTCATCGAGAAATTGATAAAATAGAGGAGTAGGTAGATGTCCACTCGGAATACCAAGCGCCTGAGTCTTCTTAAAGAATTGGTATGTTTCTGAAACGGTGATAATGACATCTTAATCCCACTCGACCAAAACGCCAATGACATCAAGGTCGCGCCTTGACTACCAACATGACATGTTATGGTCCTATTTTCATCATGATGACTGCATCACCGGTGAAAATTCCAGAATACATTGCTTGAGCAACATATCGTATCCTCCGCGACGGATGTCCTTCGACATTGTGGTTCCATGGTACCTCAACATTATACGGAATGTAGAACCACGGGCGACCCAGGTCATGACATAAATGCCCCAAGTGCATAACCAAATTCCATTCTGATAGACTGGGGCCCCACTCCGTATCTTAATGGAAACTCCTTCTTGATTCTCTATCTAGATAAATTAGGCGGTCGGGTTCCTGGCCGCCAATAGAATAGGAACCATTGTGGTATGACAACGTTCACTTCCTCGATTATCCTGGTAAGGGTCCAACATATCTGACACATTGTATGTACATTGTCGAATCCTGTGTGGTCGACTAAATTGAGAAACCTTAAACTATCATCATTTGTGCCGGGATTTGTACCGAAAGGCAGGATGACCCATGATACCTACACCCTAGAGTTCTCTCTATTTCACGTCTCCAAGCCTGGCTGGGTGTATTTCCTAACACGTCCAAGAATCCACTGCATCATATAGACAGGTCTAGAACAATCGAGGACTACCCAAAGGACCCTTGAGCTCAGCCTGGGTTCAGACGTAAGCTAGGAGGCCACTTCAGGCGTCAGGTAGAAAACTTGGCATGGTGAATCATAGAAGTATATTGAAAGAATGTGGTCTATATAGCTCGTTCCCCAATGAATCAAGGTGTTTGACTATGCTCTATCCGAGGGACTATTATAACTGTCAAATGTCGCTGGACTAAAGCAAGATTATAAAACCATAGATACTATTTGCATTCTAGCTAGCATGAGACGTCGCGGGCTGTATAGTCTGACGATTGTAAATCATCTGTACAGGGCGAGGGTATAAACAGAACGGTACTATAAGTTTGCACCAGGAAAATCATATTTGAAAAAATTGATGCTTGACGGATCGACAGGGAACATTGCCAAGACGGTCTGTAGAGATCCTCAACATATATGGGACCATTTGAGTTCCTTGTAGGTGCAAAGGGCAGTTGTCCTAGACCCGATGAGACGCGCATTGAACCCATGAAGACAACCATCTATGTGTCGATATCAAGATCTGCAACTTTGGTTAGCGCAAATACAACAAATCTCGCAAGTCAAACCGTGCACTCACAATAGAGCCAAGGTCAGGTCACCGTGTATGGAGGCCTTCAATTCCACTTCTATATCGAGATTCAGATCTAAGCGCAACTTTAACCCCGTGTCTTCTTTCTCCTCATCTTTTGTTTGTATGCCTTTCTTGTTCTCTCTTCCAAGCTCCCCGCCAGCCCCGCGTCTATAACCAACCGGACCAGCTGTTGGCGTGCCCTTTTGGTATGGCTCTAAAGCTGTCGCATTCGGATCATGCGCTGGTTGACGTCTCCCTTGTTGTTCTCTTTGTCGCCACGGTGCGACTTGCGTCTTAGTTTGGGGCTGGGTGTCTGGCTCAGACTCGCTTTCGTATTCAAAGGTAGATTCCGTGTCGGAGCTTCGATTCTGATAGTACTTGTCTTCGTATCGGGGCTTCGACTGCTTTGTTTCAGGTGTAGCTGTGGCCATCGTGTGTGTATATGGGTTGAATCAAAGACAAGAGCCTAGTTCAACTTCTGGGAAAGATTATATTCAAAGGCTTATCCACAGAGGCAATGCACTGTATGCATAGAAGGAGAGCTCTGGATCTACGTCATACTGTACGTAAGGTCTTCAACTCGGCAGGGAGGAGGTCGATCCCTGGAAAAGGTGGGTACCTCCCTCTGGATGAACTCGAGCATACCCATCGCCACTAAGAGGTTACTATACGTAAGCGGAGGAAAGCAATATCTATGACACTTCGCCCATATGGAAGTCCCGCGGATATAGGGATCCTCAGCCACACTGACACAGTCCTGTAAGTCTGACCCCGCATTGTGCATGAGGCAAATGCCCAATGGCAAAATATGACAGGACTCGCCAGGCCTTTCCATTCCTCAAGTGAGGGCACCGGGAGCGCATCCCACCACTCACGCTTGATATATACATTCGCTCGTATTGTTCGTGCTCAATGACATGACAATGCATGGATGCGGCGAACTCGTCTGTCATTTTTTTCTAGGTTCAGATATTCTCTATATCAACGCCACCAACCCGATCTTTAGCGACGCCACAAGGCAATACATGATATCATTGGCACCGATTTACTCGTCTTCCAATGTGCAAATGTATATCCCACATCTCCGGGAATGCGGGCACCTAAACTCTATGCCCGTACACGCGTCCAGAAGGCGATCTTAACCGACTTAAACCACGGATGGCAAGCGCCCTAGAGCATTATTCCTATCGGGGCGACATCATGATGACTGGTACGCGTGCCTATGAAGAGGTGTTTGTTGACAGACTGGTAGAGGCGGAACCACCGTTTCAGAGAGTTCAGACAAGGGGCTGAACTAGGGGTCACCTCTTATTCGGCTGTAGTAGCCAGTTGTTTTGACTCGCTACCTATACGTCTTGATTCATATCCTTAGCCCTCGCCCATTAAAGCCGGATTCATTGACATCACAGTGACATTTTTACTACTAGCCTTTCTCGAAGATGGTTGTGATTTGCCCCAAGGATGAGAATCCCTCCGCCTCCTTCTAAGTATCTAAAGCTGCAATACGGTATCGCATTTTCACTTCACAATGATTATCAGTTGAGATGGCTGAGCCACCGAAAACGAGCCATATCGAAGATACAAAACCAGATTCCACTACCCAACAGTCGCCTGGCAGACGTAGACCACCCAAGCTACGAAAGCAACAGGTTTCGGCCGAAGAACCAAACAAGCAACAGTCTGCTAGTCCTGGTACAGCAAAGAGCCCATCACCGGATAGACCACAGACCTCTCCGCCAAGTCAAGCCCGTGAGAAAGAGAGCATGGAAGCCAACCGGGAAGATACCGAGAGTGTTGATGCTCCATCCTCGGGGCCAGAGATGCAGCCCGAGCCACAGCCAGCAGCGCCACCACCCGACACAAGGGTGGAAGAGCGGCCAGCTCAGAACATCCCACGACGTAGACGACGCAGGCAGGGACAGCAAGAGATGGTTCCCTTGGGTAATGTCGGGGATGTGGGCAATACAGTGAACGAGGCTGGTGAGCTTGTACAAGCCGCTGGATCCAAAGCTGTCAACACAGTCACCGATACCGCTGGAAAGGTGGTCGGTGGTGCTCTTTCTGGAGGTCAGTCGGAGGACAAGAAAGGCAAGGACGAGCAGTTACGTCTACGACTTGACTTAAACCTGGATATCGAAGTCCAACTGAAGGCAAAAATCCATGGCGATCTGACTCTTCAGCTACTGTAAGTACTTATGCTTTGGTTCGTGGTGGTTGGTGTCCGGTGCTGATAACATTGCTGAACAGAAACTAGAAAATGAATTGGACGCTGTACTTGCCTGTTTTGTTACCTAGTCGCGTGCAATTTCAGCAGTTGATTTTCTTCACAATATATACAGGTCTTCTGGCCACTGGCTGTACACTACATGGTGGATGTGTATGTATCGATTTTTGAATAATTGCACTAAGCAATAGTCGCCTGAACAAAAGTGTCTGATTTAAACGGAGGAAGTAGCTAAACTACGGCGAGTCTCGTTATAAAGCACACTTATTACACACACACATACAATGTATCTTAACCTAGATGGAGAGTTGTTAGGGGAAGAGAGAGATGCTCCTAACCCGAAGTCTACTGGACAGGAGTCTAGGCAGCGATTGGGGGCAAAGTCGCTGCAATTAGTATATTTAAGGTTGCATTTAGAAACACAAGAACGCGAAAAGTGAGAAAAATAAGGACGACTACACTATAAGCTTCTCGTCAAGAGAATACCATTCATATTAAATCAGATCGAGGTCCCCACATATCCTAAACTCGGGACTACAATATGGGTACTCGTTGGGATTTATTACTTCTAAATTGCCAATCTCTGGCAGTAATAAGTATCCTTTTGCCTACGGGGCTTTGTGCTAGAAGGCGTCGTCCACATTGTGTCTCTGCAAGATCCATCGAGTGACACCCTAATGTATATCCGATCCATCCACCTGTGCAGCCATGGAATCAGTTTTACGCTCGATGTTTTCTTCCTTATCGCGCAGGAGAATCTTCTTCGCGGCCTCTCTTCCGATAATAGGAAGAGCAGTGATACCTTTGGCCTGCTCAGGAACCGAGTTACGGTCAATCAGGCCAACTTGGACAAGGACACTTGCTTGATCCCAGTATATGTGTTCCGAATATAGCTTTCCACCGCGGAGCGTCACAATGCTGACAAGTACTATCTCCACCTGTCTGTCGGTAGGCTGCAAGCCAGGAAGGATCCACGGCATTTCCTGAGTATGTTTGAACGCCACATATAACTCGTCCACTACTCTATCCGCACCGATTGTCCGTGAAAGTAAACGGAGACGCATAGAGGGTGGCCTACCCTGTAGAAAAGATGTTTTGTAAAATTGATGAAGAGCCTGTATGCCACTAGCACCTTTCAATGTCGGAATATATGTGACCGTGGGGGTTCCCTCTGTGGCATAATTGGTCATCGCGGTAGACATATCAGATGAGAAGTACTTCTCTTCGAAGCCGTCAACAGCCACTCGTCAATATTCTGGACATGGGCCCGAATGGCCCTGTACCGGACACTTACCCTGTTCAATACCTTCCCAAGTCTTTTCCAAATCTAGGTGCTTCTGAAACCCGCTTTGCAGAACGGACAACGTACGGGTCCACGCAATCTCAGTCGCTACCGGATCATAATTGTCCAAGTCACTTTCTGCAAATCCTGGACTTATACCAGGGTATGAGTATGCCGTGTATGCGAAGTCCAGCCGGTCTCCCGTACCCTGCCCTGCCCCGACACGTCGTTTGATAATATGTCTCTTGTGGTCCGTTCCGTGAGAAGCGGAGAGCACCTGGACTGTTTGGTCTGCTAAATGCACAAGGACGCGCATAGAGGAGGCGTAGCTGCATTCGGGATCAGGAATGCGCGACGGATAGTACGCTATGAGGGCGCAAAGCTTGCTCGTGTTAGTGACTTTGAGATAATGCTCGAGACAAAATGCAGCCGCATCGCCGAAGCCTCAACGCGTAGATTCATACATTTAGTCAAATCCCTGCCCAAGACGCATAAAACATAAGCTATACATACCTATCACTGCGTAGGATTCGGTGACCCTAAGCTCCTGCTTCAGGGCATTCAGCTCATGGATATAGTGGCGATCATCGTAGTTGTAAGGGATAAAAGTCGTATCAAACCCTTCAAGCTCACACCAACGTATCAACTCGTTATCAAAGTCAACGGTCGATGCGGTTATACAAAGCCGACAGGCCTTGTCTGCGAAAGAAAGCGAACTCATCACGGTGATCAAGGCTCCTTTGCCGCTAGCAGTCAAATAGGACACAAATCAATATAGAGTAATAGAAAATCACACGTACATTGTGCAAAAATTATGTTTGAAAGACGCGAAGGCGTTGTGCTCACAAACATTAGGAGCAGAAGCGTAATCTCGACAGTCGGTTAGTTGTGGCGTGATAGGAAATTTAGACTCTGAGCTGAGCTCTACCCAGGATCCAAGGCAAGCCACCACGTCACAGTACCAGATATCAGAGAACGGAAAACGCCGTCATGGTACCATACACACCCAAGGGCCTTTCTATTCAAGTTCCCTCTCCATAAAATCTAGCCAGTCAAGTACTGTTCGGCCAAGATAGCCGTTGTAGAGTGAACTTCACTCCCTCCCTGAGATTATTGGTACGGTAATAATAGCCAACAATTTTAGACTAATATGGTAGCTACTCTTGGACATAAACCGTAATTTGGCGAGAACCATTGCATAAGGAAATAAGAAAGCGAAGCTGATTTTATACTGGCGCTGTAGACATCGTGTTCCTCACTGGAAAATAGGTTGGTGAACTCTATTCGTGGACTATCTAGCATGGAGTTGCAAGGATAATCATACTACGATAATTATGACTAGAGGAATGCTTGTTGAAACAATTGTTGTTCCAGCAGGGGGAAGCTCCTAGGTGGATCTTATCGGTCACAATATTAAGACCAAGTAGAGCATGTTTTGTTCTCAAACATGCTCTCGTTCGGCGAGTAATGCGACGAAGTCTAGTGTATCAAAATTCCAGTTCACTAAAACGCGATAGTACTTACATAGGCACTAGTAAACAGGCAAATACTAAGCAATATCGATCTCGAGTGTCCCTAGTCACTCTTGGCTGTCTGCCGTTGCCCTCATCTTGAATATCGTTTAGAATGGATGCCCTTTTCTGCTTGTATCCTTTCGTGCTACATCTAGAGCAACCAGCTATCGCCCTAAAATTACATGTTGGGGATAAGGTGTTCACGGCGCGACCTTGATGCCATTGGCGTTTTGGTCGAGAGTGATTAAAATTACATATCCCTGCAAAACCCTGTCATCGCCACCCTTTATTCTCATGGGTCCCGGCCTCATGAGAGCAGGCGTCTATCATTGAGCATTAGGACTATCGTCATTGTGCATAGCACCTCTGCGACATGTCACACTCGCGTCACATGGTCACAAAAGAAACCCTAGTGACTCGCATAGTCACTCAGACGTAGAAGACACGCCACAGTTCAGTTCTCAAATGCCAAGTCAACATCAAGAATCCCGAGATTGGAATCAGTGATCACGCACAAAACCCCAAACTCAGCCACCACGCGAGTACCCCGCGATCCAGTAAGTTCACCGATACATTCCCCAGAACTAACCCCTGCTGCACTTAGGACGCACTGACTATGCATTCACCAGCGACGCACGGTCCAAATTTCACTTGGACACCGCCAATATCGAGAACCCGACTGGTCAATATCACTCCCGCAATATCCGCAATACCCTACCTACTTTCCACCGAATCCTTTCCATCCGCTCCATGCGAAGCCAACGTAACTCCCACAAGCGCTAATTTCCACTAAGGAGAAGGCTAGACAGGGGTAGGCCCCGGATTCCTGGGTCCTGGGACCGGGAAAGGTCTTGCCTTTCTTTCTACCCCGGACTGGAGCCATGGGCGGATGTGGTAGTGATTAAGACGTCATGCTTGTGACTACTTACACTATATAACTCTGGTTTTTGTTTCCTTTTACTATTGTTTAAAATTTACCCGTATATTTTACAATCCAATTAGTTTCCAACACCATGTACTCCAAAAAGAACAAGACCGTCCTCCCATACATTTCCCCCGATCAAGTCTCCAAACGGAACGGAGTGGATAGCCCTGAGATTTGTACGCCAACTACTCTTATAGCTATTATCATTGAAGCAAAAGTAAAACAAAGCTAACATAAGCAGGGTTGGTGATTGATGGGATCGTCTACGACTGCACATCCTTTCTATCAGGACATCCCGGCGGCGAGGCTGTGTTGAGAAGGTTCGCTGGGTTCGACTGTTCATGTATGTTTTCCACCTGGATATCTATCTAACCTTCTTTAGTATACTTTGATACGGAAAGATTAAGAGCTGATGCTTCTAACAGGGCAATACCACGCTATTCATGGAGAACGACGAAAGGTCTTTGCAAACAAATCATTAGAGAAATTAAGAGTAGGATGGACGGAGGGAGTCAGCAATCCATATTCCAAACCAGATTGGGTTGAATAACTTATACTTTACATAAATATAATCAAATATTTTGTCTCAGAACCGTTTCTGTAGTATAATGTCTTATTACATTCTGTAAACATTACTCATCAACAAGAGAAAGAATCAATATTCCTGCTCCGCCAATCTGGGAAACGTAGTCGAGAAATTCAACGCATCACGCACAAAGATATCCCAGTCATAGCTACAGTTCAAGGAGCTCGGATCCATCGGATTAAGCAACGTATCTGCAGACCAGGTATCCTCCGTAGCGGCGCCCTCCAGCGGTGATACAGATCCATTCAACTGCTCTTCGGCCGTAGGACCATCCAGCTTACCTTGGCTTGATCCTACCGATTCGTTCAGCAAGACGGCATCCTGTTCTTTCCGCTTCTGAGATAATCGGACTAGAAAGTCGATATTTTTGTAGGCTTTCCGTGCCTTCTGTGTCGCAAAGTGGTCGGCTGCTTTTTTCAACGTAGCGAGTGAATCCTTCACATGGACGAGTGATTTTCGCGTATCCATCGCGAGGAGAATGCAGGTAAACTGGAATGGAACATTACTGACGTGCCACCAGGGACAGCTGGCATCGATGGATCGGGACGAAGCAGCGAGGCCTCTACAGCCCAAGCGAATGACCCGGTCGACGACGGATGTCATATTAGTGGTTGAGTTCAGTATTTGCAGACGGCGATAGATAGTAAAGGCAAGCACACTCTGCGAGAGGATAACAGCATCGGACTCAAATTCAAATTCCTCAAGTCGGGCAAGCGACTCTTCCAATTCCAACACTTGAACCGTCTGGTCCGGGTCCAACTTTTCCGATAACTGGAACAACGAGATAAGGTCACTTGTAGGATCCCCAGGTTTTGGCGTAGGAGCCGGGCACTGAGCCCCTCGAATAACCACCTGCGATCGACCATACTCGAAGGAAATCCATGTATTGAGCAACTTGGCAATCCAAAAGAGCCGTCGCCTACATTCCACGTTTTCCGGCTGGCCGCCGTGGTTAATCTCCGGATAAACCAGTGAGCCATGAGTGGACTCACGATGTAACCCAGCAGCCTCGACAATATGCATCGTTGTGCACGACGCAATCCACGCAGCATGCGGCGTACTGTGACATCTCAAATACATGGTGCGAAGCAACCAGCCCTCGACATCGTGCACACCCGGACTGACAACCAGCGTACTCGTCGTCTCAAGAATATCTTTCGCGCAGTCAATCAAATGTCGTTCCTGTTCACTTGCTTTTGACCGCGACGAGAACAGTGATCCCAGTGCCCCCACCCCGCACAGGACGGCATCATACTCGTTGGACGCACAGGGATCCTCCCACCTCCTCCCTGCCTGCCCAGCCACAACCTCCAGATCCAAGAACCCATACACAGGGTGAATCTTCTCAACATAAACACCAAACAACTTCTGCCACGCAGCCTGCGACAAAATCCAGGTAATGCTCTTTTCCGAACGATGCGGGCTCCGACGCACACCCAAGTTCCACCCGGAGCCGTGCTGCATAGAAGGCGCATGGTCGGGACTCAGCTTAAGGCCCAGTAATTGCGGAAAGATGACACCGGCGTTGGCTTCCATTGATTTCTCCTCAGTCGGTCGCCGACTACTGGGTTCCAGAGTCGTAGAAGGGGGTACTGGACCGGGTGATGGCAGTGTAACCGGTGGCGAGATTGTTTGTCCGGCGGCTACGGTTGTGAGTCGCCTTTTGCGAGGAGGCGGCTCATAACAACATCGGTAATCATATCGACTACAGGATTCACATGGTGTTTGACCGTCGCATTTGCGTTTCCGGATCTTGCATGCCTCGCAGGCGAGTCGGGTGCGGCGGCGTCGGGTTTGTGGAGGCTGCTCTGGGGGAGGGTTGGAATCCATGGTATATGATACTGGCTTGGAAATCACTGAGTCTACCTTTTCTCCTCAAATATCACTGTTGGGGCAAGCCATAGAACGTGTAAGTCGATAATATGCGTAACCACGAAAGAGAGGGATAGGGTTGGTCAGGGCAATCGTATAAAAAGTACGGGCGGACCCACAGGTTATAACAAGGATCAATGCGGGGAAGACAAGTTTATTCCTTTGTTTTCCCCTCCTTCTCTGCCCCGGATTTATGGTCAACCTAGCGACTGGTGTCAGAGCCGAAGGATCATTAGCATTTAAACTAGGCCACCATGACGACGCTCGCTATTAAAGAATTACGAGGGGGAAGTCCAGACCGCCCGTTTGCTCGGTACCCTCGGAACGTGGAACCTGCATGAACACTTTCTCGTTTCGAGTAATGGGATCCCAGTAAGGGGTGGATTGTACGTCACTTTGCAGTCCGAGTCAGGGCTTTACAGAATCATGTGCACCAGCTGCATCATAGGGATTGTTACGGAATGGAGCTCATGAGTACTATACATCATTGGTCTCAATTTCGGATAAAGAGAAAAGTGAAATACAGCAGTATCGTCAATAAAACACAGAAATAGAGAAAGCCAGAGAATATACACGCAATTACCAAGCAAATGTTTTCCCATCTGTGGGCATACACAAGTTACAACCGCCCCAAGAACCTGTTGATAGCCTCTGCAGTTCCCTCCAGATCCTCAAATACATGCCAATGACCTACGTCCTTCAGCAATTCCACCTGCGAATTGGGGATCTTGCTTCGGTAACCCTGGGCTAACTTGACTGGAGAAATCGCATCTTCCTGTCCGGCGACAATCAAAGTCGGCATTCGCAGATTCTCCACTGTGATAACTGTACCCCTGGATCTCGCAAGCGCGATGCATCCCTTGGCATAACCCTCCGGATGAGTAGACAGCAGGGATTGGCGCACCGCGGAAATAGCTAAGGGCCGCGATTTAGTCGCACCAGAGGTAGCAGCCGTGGTCACAGCGTTCGCCACTCCCGACGCTTCCATGCCTTTTTCGCGAACGAGAGCGGCACGCTTGGTGAATACCTCAACGGCAGGTTCTGGGAAAGGAGTCGGTCCTGGCCCTAGCAGGATCAAAGTCGTGACGCGAGACGGGTGCTTTTCTGCGAAGAACATAGCAATCAACCCTCCCAGGGACCAGCCAACGAGAGTGGCAGAAGTGATAGATTTGGCGGCGAAAAGCAGGTCAAGGTCTCTGGCGAAGGTCTGCAAGGTAGCAGTTGAGGACGCTCGGGCGGGCGTTGCGCCATGTCCCTCAAGGTCGTAGAGAATGATACGGTAGTTACTTTCTAGTCCTGCGGCTTGGACAAGCGGCGCGTAGTATTCCAGGTTAGCACCAAGGCCGTGGATGAAAACGATCGTTTCTGCATCGGGGCTCTGGGATCCCAATTCTCGGACGTTGATGTAATGATCCGGCCCGACTTTGGTTAAACCAACACCGCCCCAAGTCCGATCAAGATTATAAGTTGGAATACTCGAAGGCTTTTGGAGGACACGATCGATAGTAGGGTTCTTGCTACCGGAATCCGCAATACGATTGGAAAGCTTTCCAAGGCCAGTGACGCTCACCTCGACTGAAATTATTCTTGTTAGCTTTGACAACCAGGACATGTTCTGACCGGACTTACCCAAGTCGCCTGGCTTAAGGAACTTCGGCGGATGGTGGCCAACTCCAACGCCGTGCGGAGTGCCTGTTGCGATTACGTCGCCCGGCTGAAGGGTGATGCCACTAGATACCGTCTCAATCAATTTAGGGATGGAGAAGATCAGGTCGGCTGTTGTGCCATCTTGACGCTTTTCACCATTGACATAGGTTTGTACTCGAATATCTCCTGATAACGCTGCAGCTTCAACAGCAACCGGTCCCTGACAAGAGAATTATCACTAAAGTGCGCATGGAGTAGAGTAAGGAACTCAACATACCATAGGACAGAAGGTATCCGGTGATTTCCCCATAAAATATTGTCGGTGATCTCGCTGTCTCTCGCGGGCGGATAGATCTGGATCACATTAGTACGCAACTCCCATGTCGTCCCAAAGACTTACCATTTATGATCGTATAGCCCCAGATATAATCCATAGCATCTTTCTCGTTGATGGAAAAGCCTGCTTTTCCGATGATGACTCCCAGTTCACCTTCGTAGTCCATCGTTTGAGTAAATCCAGGATGGGGATAGATGTCTGTTCCACTAGCAGTGATACTAGTACTACGCTTGGTGAAGACAGTCGGGACTTGGGGACCTGTATACCATTAATATCTTTCACACATAGTTTCTTCGAAATGATAGTATCGCTTACTATCAGTGACTTTGTTATCAGCAGCAGCAAAACCACTTTCCCGGTATTCCTTGATGTGCTTGCGGTAGTTCTCGCCAATACAGAGAACATCTCGATCTGCGAGCGGCGGCAACAGCTTCACTGAGCTCAGCGGGAATGGAGCTTCCGCAGCGCGGACAACCCCCTCATTGCCCAGTTCAATGACCTGGCTCAGACTGGCAAGGGGAGAGCCAGAAGCCATCGTCAACGGTTGGATTGTGGAGTCACCAAGGTCGAGATGGCCAATGCGAGATCGTCCCAAGTCATCTTCAAAGGCTACGAAATTGAAGTAGCTCTTCTTCTCTTGCAATGATGGAGGAACTGCAGAGGTATTAAGGAACTCTGTCGGCTGAGCTTTGTGGATACGGCCGTTGATCATAATAACGTCCAGCTTTGAGTGGTCCTGAAGCACAGCGATGTCTTTCAGAGGATCACCATCGACCAGGATGCAGTCGGCATAATACCCGGGGAGGATCTTGCCCAGCTCGTCTTCTTGCATAAACAGCTTCGCGATTCCGGCTGTCGCGGCAACAATGGATTCCATAGGCGTGAAATCCAATAGCTTCACGAAATGCTCAAGATCGCGAGCGTACGTCCCATGAGGACACCAGGCAAAACCATAGTCACCTCCTGGAAGGACAGTAATCCCCCGCTTGTGCATTTCCTTCAATGCTTTGATAGCTGTCTCCAGCTCTCTCCGGTATCCAACTTGCTCAGCTTTCTCCATGGAATACCCGAAGGGTTCCGCCTCATAAACTGTAGCATAGAGCCAGTTGAGCGCAGGGGCAACAACAACCCGGTCCTTGACCTTTTCGAGCATCTGCATGCCCTCTTCATCGGTATATGACGCATGGTAAATGACGTCCACACCATGTCTGGCACATTGGATGACCGATTCCCGAGCCCGTGCATGGGAACAAACCCTAATCCCATTGCGATGGGCTTCATCCACACAAGCGGCTGTTTCCTCATCGGTGAAGAAACATTCCTCGGCCGATACAGTTTCAGTGATGGCTTCACCCGACATACTCAATTTTATTTGATCGACACCGATCTTAGCATGATGTCTGATCACCTCTCGCATCTCCAGTGGCCCTTCAGCAAATGCAGTAATTCCGGCCGCAAGCTCACCCTCTCGCTTGGCGATTTCCCTGCCATTTGCCAGAAGTCTCGGCCCGGGCAACGTACCGCGATTGATAGCATCTCTGACAACGCAGTCCAGACGATCTTTGGCAGAGGCGGCGCCATAGCACATGGTGTATCCGGAGTCCAGATAACAAAGTGCCGAGCGTGCTGTAATCAGAGTGTGCTCCTCGACGCCAATGTCACCCAATAGCTCAAGAGCAATATTGTTCCAAGTCCAATGTGTATGGGCATCCCCTAGACCAGACATGAAAGTGCGTCCACGACCTTGGACGACACGGACCTTCGGGTCATGGCGAAGCCCTTCAACATCGGGGACTGACCCAACCGAGACAATGCGCTCCCCGTGGATCAGCACATCACCACGATATGGATCATTGCCTGTTGAGTCGAGAATATTCACATCCAGGAACAGTATCTTTGAGTCCGGTGAGGTGCCGGTCATGCGATACGACTTGGGTTTAAGTTTGGGATCGAACCGGAGGCCTTCATGGGGATACGGGCGTCGGCGCGTGGGAAGCGTCGAGGATGGTGTAGTACGGTCATGGAAACCATTGACCAGGATTCCAGGAGCCATGGTGAATTCTGTTTCTTCCGCGTATAGTACAAAAAATAAGTTATTTAGGGCATATAGATCGAACGCGACCTAAGAGGAAAGGGCGTGATTGTCTCGATTTAAATGTATACCCCTCCATCGACTTCGAAGTCATGGTTGAAAGAGTCGTAGTCTCTACCCCATGCATTGTACCGCAGCACCCGTACTCTTCACACACCGTTACCGGTGATGATAGAATTCAAAGACGGATATCGGAAAGAGTGGCAGTTGCAGGCCTTTGCGGGTAATGCGGGAAGTTGTGGCTCGTGACCTCCCGACATCCCGGACATTCCAACGACACTCGGCAACAGAAGCAAATGACAATGTAAGTACTGCATAGACTTTGCATGCTATGGCGTAAGGAGCTAGCAAATCTTGCAGCACAAAGAACTACGCGCTCCTGTACGTCATCCCTAACAGTCTGCTTGTCAGCGTCAGCACCTTACTTCCGACCCTTTCTGCGGAGTACTGAGCCCTAACTAGATCCGGCGCGTCAGGTCTCGCACCTCCGTTCAATAGGAAGTGGTTTGATTACGGATCCGAGTCGTATCCGCATGAGCATTTCCTATCGCTTGTGAAATTCGCAATCCAGCGAGAGGCCTATGCACGCTGGGTCATAGCCAGCAGGCAAACTGATAGGATGGATGCGAGAGAGGCGCATAGCGCTGACAGGGATAAAAACTAGGGTAGGCACAAATACAACCCTCTCAGAGCGGTTCTCCAGAGCTGTCTGTACTGGAACACAGTATTAGTGATAGCAGACCATGACCCACCCGGAAAGTGGGTCACACTTAACAAGACAAGAGCAAAAAAGCAGGAGAAGGCAAGCTTCAATTCAACGTCAGCGACAGGATTTGAACCTGTGCGGGCGAACCCAACAGATTTCTAGTCTGTCGCCTTAACCACTCGGCCACACTGACTTCGGTTGAATTACAAATCAGAATTTTTGTTACATGAGGGAAGGCCAGGGTCGCCGGGTATGAGAAGGAAAACAGCTGAAGACTCAAGAAACCGGCCAGCCATACGTACATTTCTATTTATTTCAAAATAGCACATCGGGTAGCTCCGTTCCGGTGCTTGCAATCCTCTATCCCGTCTTATAATAACCAGCTACAGTAGAATCAAATTTTTGCTTGGGCATAATGCAGATTAAGAGGTATGAAGCGGTGCGGTATATGTTCACCATGCTGGAACATGGACGTTCGCGTAGATTACAATCAGATCATGCACGATGCGCTGGTGAAGACGATCGACCTTAGGCTTTGACGAGCAAGGGATCCACATTAAACAAGACGAAAAAAGAAAAACACAAAAAGAAATATCTTCCGATACGGGGAATCGAACCCCGAGCTGCTGTGTGAGAGACAGCGATGTTAGCCATTACACCATATCGGATGGCTGTTGAAGTGTTCAGCCGAATATGTATATAGATCAAAGTATTATCCAGTAAAAATTCAGCTTCCTGGTCACTCCAGGGGCTGAACAACCACTTGCTATCGACAACCTTTGGGGATATAAATAATTGAATTGACCAGTTTAGAAAATATATCACATGCTGTTACGTATTAGTATTGATATCATCGCTTATGTCGAGCTGGAAGGATGTTTTAAATGACTTCGTGAATATATATTTTCGTGGACAATTATATGATACCAAATATATAAAGAACCGACAGCTCGCCTTTCAAGGCAACATCAATCACTCTAGGGAGTTAAGAAATTATTATGATATAGAGATCATGTACCTAGCAAATTAAGATCTTTAGATATATGTTGTTTGCAGCCTTCCGTGTCAATCTTTGCCGTTTGTCTGTTAAAGGCTCAAAATGATACCCACCGAGTCACTCTTCATTGCAACAGATGCTTCGCCAGAGGAGGGCCACTACACTTTAGAATGTGAGCAATACTTAAATGTCCAAACTATGAGATTAAAATAATACGTTAATCAAGCGTTCCTTGTCAACTATTTGTTGAATTGACCTACACTGTTGTTGAAATTCTCTTCAATCTTAATTGCCTCATTGGGACATTCCTAGGTAAATCTCATCAACATCACTACAAACTGCCGCCTCATGAGATTGATAGCCGTGGAAATAACTTCATCGCATTCCCGAAATTGATCATTTCCCTCAACTCCGGATCCATTTCATACGACTCCAGCGCCTCAAGAAAAGCCGGATAGGCGGTTATCGGCGCATAGGGGAAATCACTCCCGTACAAAATATGGTCATGGGGAACCATCTTCAACAGCATATCCAGAACTTGTGGTGACGAACTTAGGGCCAAATCGAAGTGGAAGCTACGGAATGACTCCATTGCTTGGTCGTGTGTTATTCCCATACGATGGGAGACTGCAAAGTCTGGTGCCTTGCTCATAGGAGTCGTAACGCGCGAGATGATATATGGTAGAGCTCCACCTGCGTGGGAAAGTATAACTTTGCAGCGGGGATACTTGAGTCGCGTTTTGTTGGTGATCATATCCATTGCCGTGCGTGTTGTTTCATGAGGATAGTCGATAGACGGCTGCGGTAGCTTTGAATTCACGGGGTTTGTATCAACGGGGTGAGTTGGATGAATAAAAACGACACAGCCTCGCCTGTTCAGTTCAGCCCAAATGGGCTCAACATCAGCATGGCCAAGATAGGTGTTGGTGGCGCCGTAACGAGTAAAGAGTGTGACCCCGTCGGCATGAAGAGTATCTAATCCATATGCAATCTCCGCCAGTGCATCCTCGGTGTCAAGAATGTTGGGCAATGACACGAAAAAGGCGAAGCTCTCCGGGTCTTTGTCTCGAAGCTCGGCAGAGTATTCGTTCAACTTTCTCGCCAGCTGCGCTCGTTCCGAACGACTTGGCATTATACAAGCCCCTGGAGCTGTAACAGAAAGGACTGCTGTTTTAACTCCCACGCGCTTCATCAGCAGCTTGGAAGCCAGCGGACTCCAATGAGGAGTTGGCCAACCACTCGGATCGCCCCCCTGCTCTTCAACCGCTATAACAATGTCAGCTATGGGGATATAGGAGCTGAGAAATAATCGATATCCTACCCTTGGCATAGAATGATGGCACACAATGGTGGTGAGTGTCGATCTTATTCCTAGGAGGTGTATGGCTCCAGCCGATTGCCTTGTCTCGGACCCAGTCGAGTGTGTGTTCGCTCATTGTGCTGAAGATGCTGGGTTTGCAACGATAAAGAATGAGGAGAACTGCGACAGGAATGCCAATAATTGCCCACATGGCAGCAAAATGACCAGAGGAGAAAGGTTCCAGTCGGCTTGCTTTTGAATAACGGGATAACGGCCATTCGTCATAGAAGTGGGACCCGGATGCATTCCGGTGGCGGGTACATTCCACAGCTAGATGGCCCGTATTATCCGTAGTGGAGGTCCGCAATGGAATAATGCAAGCAGCAAATACTTATGCGATATATCTTGGTACGTAGTCTTGTTTCTCGGATCACTCCCGATTGCAATCGTGTGGTTGATATAAAGTCAAGGGTGATGGTAAATGAATGTGCGCACATCCCTAATCTGCCTACCTAACACGGGAGCTATTAAAATGGGAGCATCAATCCATGCACATATCTCTGCAGCTGCAAACGAAAACCCAATTACTGCGGCTTTTGTTAGTATTGCTGCTTGCCTAGGATTGATATTCTTGATCATTCGAGAAATCTTCAAACCCGTTGGAAAACGCAGACCACCCCTAGGCAAGAAATGGAAGCTTCCCCCTGGTCCCCGAGGGGTACCCATATTCGGCAGTCTTTTATATCTTCAGAAGGTCCGGGAGGACAAAGAGTATAGAATAGTGAGATTACGGCCATGGTCAAGATAGCTCAAAGACTGACAGTAAATAGCACAAGGACCTCGCGAAATATGGCGAAATGACCACGCTGCACCTTGGCTCCAAAACCTGGATTTTGCTGAATAGCAAACGCGTGGTCTCGGAAATTATCGCAAAACGCGGCTCCCTCACTAATGGACGAAGCCCGATGCCCATAGCTAGCGGGATAGTTAGCCGAAACGGGCGCTCATTACTGCTCCCTCCTGCGCAATGGATGGAAAAACGACGTGTAATGCACTCTCTTCTGAGCGGAACCGCCATGAAGCAGTATGGCTCGTGGCAAGAGCTTGAGAGCACTCAGATGCTTGCAGAATACCTGTTCCAGCCAGAGCGGTGGTATCGCCACCACTATCGATATGCAAACTCCGTGGTTCATCGTATCGCACTGGGTGAGCGACTAGTGAAATCGGGAAAAGAGCTTGCGGAGTTACAAGACGTGGTTACTCAGTTTGTTGGCAGTATTGGAACCAGCCTAGTCGACTGGTTCCCAGAACTAGATAAGTTACCTCACATGTTGCAGCCGTGGCGGAAGCACTGGGAGAAGCTTGGGGATTGGAATGAAGAGGTCTACAAATCATGGTGGATTCCAGCTCGAGAGAAGGTGGAAAACGGGACAGCGCCTCCATCATGGGTACGGGACGTTCTCTTGCACCCGGATACTAAGTTCACGGGCAATGACCAGGAGGCCATGTACGTTGCTCTACAGCTCCTCGAGGCTGGATCAGATACCACAAGAGAAGCGCTCAACATCTTCGCTATGGCGGCACTTTCTTTCCCAGACAAGTTCCAAAAGGCCAGAGAAGAGGTGGATAGCCAATGCAGAACGACGGAGAACTTCCGCCTACCTGGAATTGATGATCTGGGGAACATGCCCTATATATGCGCTATGATCAAGGAGCTACTGCGTTGGCGGCCTATTTTCCCCTTTACCCCCGACCACGTGCTTACATCCGACATGGAATTTGAGGGTTATAATTTCCCGGCAGGCGTGGGGTTTGTGATCAACGAGATCCCGGTGTGCAACGAGTGTGAGGATCCAGAAGACCTCAAACCTGAACGGTGGCTTGATGGACATGAAACCGACGCTGCACATGGCCTTTGGCAATTTGGAGGCGGCCGTCGTGTTTGCGTTGGCTATCGATTGGCGTTTCAGGGCTTATTCATCAATGTTGCTCGCTTGGTGTTCTGCTACAACTACGAAGCAGTAAGTTGAGAACAAGACGATACAACGGTAATAGCTAATACATAGCAGGCTGGACCCTACGACTCGAAGCGTTTGAATCACCACAAGACGGTTGAGCCTTTCCCTGTCAAGGTCACCCCGAGAAGTGAGCAGCATATCAGCTTAATACTGGAGGAAGGGGCACGGCTAGGTGTTTTAGAAGATGCTAAGCGCGTAATTTGAGATTTATAGTCTATGAAAGATTCAACCGCTTTGTGAATCGCTCGTTAAAACCACTGAGATGGAGACTTCCCCTTGGGTTTGTTAATAAGTTCCCTGTCTCCCAGCTTAGCCAATTTATCAGTCTTTATCAATGTTCAATCTCTCTATCTACCTAAACTGTGGTATTTATCCTTTGAAGCAAGATATCACAAAGGCTGTAATGGTCTTGGTCGTTTCACTGGGGCACCTGCCTGATATGAAATCCATCAATGGTGTATCGTGAGTTTCGTTGCCCATATGGAGCGTCACAGACCCTTGGCTTTGTCTTTTTAGCATATTCCCCAGCTGCTGTATGTGATCACTAAAGACCTCTTCATAACCACCTGTCAATAGAATACGATCAACAGCCTTAAAATTCTGCCACCAGCTTTCCGGCACATCCAGTGCCATTCCCCAGCCATTACCTGCAGAAATCTCTTCTAGCCAGGGAGAGTTTTCCACAAGGTAGTTTCCCCACTTATGCACAACCTTCCTGCTTAAAATATCGGCATTGAACTTTCTCTGATACGCAGCAGTTGTGAAATCGAATGATGTCAGAGGAGACACAAGGAAGCAACCTTTAACAGTGCCATGCAGATCAACGGGATTCTTCATTCCGTGGTTTGTTGGTCGAGGATGATGGAGATGGGACATGAGACTCAGTGACAGGTGTCCCCCTGCAGAGTCACCTCCGAAGACAATCTAAAAGAAAGTGATATTAGATCAGTGACTAACAGGTACTGTGTGGCAAATCGCTACCTCAGATGGTTTATAACCCAAATTCACAAGATACTCGAAGGCGAAAATGCCTTGCGACATTTGCCTTGGATACGGATTGGCGGGGATCAGGTCTGGCGAATCTGTTATTAATTTTTTCCTCACTTTCATTGCATTTTCTTTTTCACTTACCGTATTCTAGGATACACACACTGAGCTGAATCCCAGCATCGAGGGCCTCCTTCTTCACGTGTGCCATCCAGTCTAAATGCCCTTTGGAAAGGGGCATCACATAGCCGCCCCCTAGATGGTCAGTGAAGTCCCGAAGTGAAAGTGATGTATCATACCGTGGAAAAAAAGGACTACATTCTTCGCCTTCCTTGGACCAATCCACAGTAGCCGAGTTGAGTTGTCGGCAGCCAGAACATCTACTGCATGAGCAGCCCCATTGGACGACACCCATGCATTATAGGTGTCAATCGTGGATGGCAGAATGGCCTGAAGCTCGGCTGGGGGAGTGTTGTCCATCAAAGCTCCAACGAATCCATTCCATATGGATGGCCCAAGAGGCAGCTTTTTTAATAATGCTCTAACAATGGCTCCGGGGATTCTGAATGCCGCGCTTGGCAAAATCCGGAAGAAGAGGGTAAAAAGGAAAGAAAATTTCCTGTATGCTGCAGGTTTGTGCGTCATTCTTTTAGTTGTTCACAGTTTGAGATAGGGTCAGGCGGTGATTTAGAAGACCTTCCATACCGCGGTATTCATAGGGACAACGGCAAGTGAGCCGACCGTAGCCTTGGCTTTGAGACATATGGGATGTCCCTGCCTCGGACTCAAAATGATGGCAGAGGGTTGCCCAGCCGTAGCAAAAGAGGCCCAAGGTCAGCTGTTCAGCAAAGAGCCGACTCCTCGATAGCCACAGTCGGTCGGTCTGCCCACGGAAGGAATCCGGTCAATGCCTACGGCTCTCATTGACAACTCTGACCTAGCCGAAATACTTATTGTTATTGGCTGGACTAAGCATATAGACCCACAATATGGTAAAAATGTGGAGACAAGACCGGAACGGACCCGTGCTTAGCAACAACGCCTTGTAAAGCAATTTAACTCCTCTCCGCAAGGTTGAGACCTGACGAGTTGATTACTCTTAGCAACTAATCGAACCCTCGGGTTTCCATACCGGCAAGATGCCTCTAAAAGCTGTCGACAACGGGAAAAGGCGATCTAGAACACGCTCCAAGATCGCCTTGGCGTGTAACTCGTGTAGGGAGAAGAAGATCCGCTGTGACGGAACAAAGCCCATATGTGGACCATGCGTGAGGCGTTCATATCGGAATGATCAGTGTGTCTATAACCCGGAGAACTCCCGGTCCACAAGCAGGGACGAGTAAGTCTACTCTACATGCATACGCCGTCATAGGTGATGACCTCTTTCTTCTAATGCATACTAGATACCTCCATGCTCTTCATCAGCGAATCAAAGATTTGGAAGATATCTGTTCAAGGGCCGGAGTAGTTGTTCACAATCCCTCAACTCCACAAAGTGGGCTGCCCCTTGACTCCACCGGGCAAGGCGAGACGCCACCACAAGGGGCCAGCTTGTCCTCGGCTCCCCGCCATTCAGATCATGAAGCTATAGGGCAGAATCCGACTCCTGTAAGGTCCAATACCGGGCTGGCTCCGGAGTGCATACTGCCAGGCATTCAACGTGAACATGACAACAGCCACACTAGATCGGTAGAAGAAGATGCTACAGATATCTATGAATCTCCATTATTTGATGAGGGCGAAGGCCACATAACGGGTATGGGCCAGATCATCCTGTCAGGGGCAGGAAATGAAGAGCAGCGGGGGTCTACCCGGCTTCAGTTCTATGGCACTTCATCGACGGCCTCCCTCATGCGTTTTGCATGGCAAAGGATGCCCGCGCGGCCAGCAGACAATTCAGCCGAAACACGATACAGCAGGCTTCAGGACACCTCCGATAACTACGGGATCGATGATTTTTTGTTACCGCCGCGAGCGTTTGCAGATCAACTTGTAAAACACTTTTTCGATAAAGTATTTAATCTCTACCCATTTTTCCACCGTCCGTCCTTCGAAGCGGCCTATCGGAATCTCTGGCGCTCAGAGGACGAGCCAATCATCGCAGCTCCCACGGCTTCGCAGGTTGGACTGGGATCGAGCACGGAGTCGGGACCTAAATCCATCGTCTTCCAGTGTGCCCTGAATTTGATCTTTGCTTTAGGCTGTCAGTTTGCAGACATTGCCCCAGAAGAAGCTGAGGCTGTCGCAAACTCGTTCTTCCTTCGAGCAAAGAAATTCATCGGGCTCGATTTCTTGGACATCAACACCATCGGCGTGGTCCAGACTTTACTGATCACGGCACTTTTCCTGCAGAGCTCTCCGTATCCTAGCCGTTGCTGGCATTCTGTTGGGAACGCCTGCAGGGTGGCTGTCGTCCTCGGACTACATAGATCAGATATTCTCGCTACATTATCACCGTTGGAGTCTGAAATTCGTAGGCGGACGTGGCATGGATGCGTGATGATGGACATGTAAGAACCTGAGTTCCCTATTTTGTCTTTATATGATGCTAAGGTATAGTCTGCAGCACGTTGAGTATGACATATGGTAGACCAAGCATGACCTCACACCTGGCCCCTGTTCCCAGACCAGACGGGTTGAAAACATATGAACGTCAAGAAGGGGGCGAGGAACCTTCCTTGATGGCATTTTACAATGAGTCGATCAAGCTTTATGATATATTGGACATCATTCTAGCAGACATCTACCAAGCTTGGTCTGGCCGGCTACGCCGGGATCAGCTCCAAACCTCAAAAATGAACCTCGGGAGCCTCGACATTGTCCTCAGAGTCGAGAAGGAGCTGGCCTTGTTCGAAGCGAACCTTCCTCCTTTCCTGAAGTGGACCTCCGGACCACCTGAAGGACTTTATTGTCCGGAATCGAACACAGCCATTTCCCAGCAAAGGAATGTACTACGTGCCAGGTGCGCTTCCTGTCGTTAGAGTCTAGCTGTCTACCTGCTCATTAGTTTGTACAGATATATCCATCTTCATCTTCTCCTATACCGCCCGATCTTCACCCAACTCTATTCGAACAGAAACTCCTCATGTGGGCTAGAGATGCAAAGACCCCTCTATTCTTCCATGTTTAGCAAATGCGCGACCGCATGTGTGACGACCGCTATCGACCTCACGCACCTAGTCCAAGAGACTTATCAGACGAAAGCCACTGATGCATGGTGGTACAACGGGTTCTGTATGCTGTCGTTCGAATCCATTCTTGCATTTACGGCTGCTGATTCATTCATCGCTAGATGTCTCAACCGCAGCTATAGTCCTTCTCATGGCCATGTCCGCCCCGTCGATGATGGATCAACCTACATTGAGTAAAACACGGGATGCTTGGAAAGAGGCCATAAGTATTCTGGAGTCCATGACTACATTTTGCCGCTCTGCCAACAACACTCTCCAATTCCTGCAGGCTGCATATCATCAAGCAGTTCCCAATGGCCAACGACAGGTAGTTGTGGAGGGCGATGCCTCACAGATTCATCAAACTAATAACTCATGTGATCTTCCGTATAGCGATCCAACCCAAATCTCCACCTTTGACTGGGAGGAATTTGCGGAGAGTATGGTACCTGGATTGGATGATTTGGGTTTCTTGACAGAATTCAACTTTCATGGCACCTTAGAATGAGGTAAGACGAGGTTATTTAGGCTGTTCTGCAAGAGAATTTGGCTCGAAAGTTCGGCCACAACATGGCCACAAGCAACATACTTGTAAATAATCTAGTGTTCCTGTAAGATAAGCCGATGTACTGCACATAAGTCTTTGGAGAGAGGAATTTGTGAAATATAACATGCCAATATTTGTGATTTGTTTGTAGAAAGCCAGGAAAAGGCCTCGTAGCGTGGATATCTCAGATCTAGCTACTTAGCCTTGTCCACCCTTTGCCCCTTGGGCCGGTCCCAGCCCACAATATCAACCCCACGAATCTAGTCCACCAAGCCGAAAGTCCCATAGTGAGCCCGGAACCTCTTGGGATCATGCACATGTCGTGCCTCGCTTCGGGTGCATCCGTCGGCACGGAATGGATCCGACGTAGTTTGCTTTGATATTCAAGAACGACTAGTGATATCTCATACTTAAGTCAAAAATGCCGTCTGGGTTAGAAGGAACAAGATCTTCATCATTCAATTCTCATCGCTGTCTGAAATGGCTTCCAAGTCTACCGACGTTCCCACTTACAGCCAGATAGCCTGTGTTGGCGCCGGGTTATCAGCTGTGGCACTGGGCGCAACGCTGCAGAGATGGTATGGCCTCGGAGACATTCAGTTCTTCGAGCGACATCCCACAAGTGGCGGAACGTGGTACATCAACAGTTATCCAGGTGAGCGAGGATATGCACTGTCTCACTCCAGCATTCGTACTAATACACTCGTAGGATGCGGCTGCGATGTGCCGAGTGCTCTTTACAGCTTTTCCTTTGCCCCAAACCCCAACTGGACAAAGCTTATGCCATCAAACAAAGAGATCAAAGAGTATATCGTTGATGTGGTGAAGACCTATGACCTCCTCCCGAAAATAACTTTTGGGACGGAAGTTGTCCGCACTGTTTGGAGAGAGGATGCAAACCGCTGGCTTCTCTACTTGCGCGAGTTGAAGACGGGACGCGAATATACCCACGAATGCCAGATTCTCTTTGCAGCTACGGGTCAACTGGTCGAGCCGCGCCCATGTGAGATACCTGGTGCGTCGGATTTCCGAGGCAGCATCTTCCATTCAGCACGGTGGGATCACAGCGTTGATCTCAATGGGAAGAACGTTGTTGTGATTGGAAATGGGTGTATGTAATTGGAATCTGAGGTACTCGACAGTTTTTCTGACAGGCTCTCAGGTACTGCTGCACAAATTGTGCCAGCTCTCGCCAACAGTGGACAAGTGAAGTCTCTCACGCAGATTGTCCGTACAAAGCACTGGATATTCCCAGCCCCCAACTTTACCTATCCCAAGGTACTGCAGTGGATCTTCCGTTATGTCCCACTTGCCATGAGACTCCACAGACTCCACATCTTTCTGGTTGCAGAGAATGACTTTCGCTTGTTCCCGATGACCAAGGGTGCAGCTAGACTGAGGGAAAAGAGACGGAAACAAGTTGAGAAGTACATGCGGGAAGCGAGTCCGCGTAAATACCATGATCTGCTTATTCCAGACTTTGATGTTGGATGCAAGGTATGTCTGCGGCCATCCCTTCTTTGTGACATGAGTTGCAGGAGAAATGATTAGTACTCATTGGACCCTTAGAGGCGAATCTTCGACCCCGGCTATCTTGAATCACTACACCTGGATAATGTCCTTCTGACGGACGCGAAGACTGAAAGAATAACTGAAGAGGGAATAGAGACCGACAAAGGCTTCATTCCAGCCGACGTGATCGTCCTCGCTACAGGTTTCCAAACCAATAAATTTATTCCGTACATGGATGTTGTTGGGCGGAACGGCGAGACCGTCTCTAAGCATTGGGGCAGATACGGAGGTCCTGCGGCCTACAATTGCTCTGCACTGAATGGATTCCCAAACTTCTTCATACTCCTTGGCCCCAACGCCGCGACCGGTCACACGTCCGCCATGATGGCTGCAGAAAAGTCGGTTGCCTGTCCATTCCATCTCTTCTACCATTTGCGTCACTAACCATTGCAATCAGCTCTATAAACTATGCCCTCCGTATACTCAAGCCAGTTCTGGATGGTGATGCCGCCTCTGTTGAGGTCACTGCCAAAGCTGAGCATGATTATGCGTACTGGGTACAGGACGCACTGAGTAAACGTGTTTGGAACGCTGGCTGCATGTCGGTAAGTCGGCCCAGTCACCGCCGTTTGCTGTATCTTAGCTAATAGCTTCGTATAGTGGTATCTCAACGACCAGAAATGGAACTCCATGTCCTATCCATGGACTCAAGGCCACTATTGGTGGAGAAGTCTATTTCCCACATGGTCTGACTGGACTATCAAGGTTCGACAACCAAGCCGCGTGCCGTTTGATCAACATGCCCTACTGACTCTTAATAGAAAGCTTCGAAGCCGGCAAAACGTTCGTCGTCCCGAGTCCTGCTATTGGCTCTGTTTTGCATTGGAATTTTGGGGGCTATACAAGTTTGTGATACTCGAAATGTCTCCCTCGAAGATCTCAGGAGCTATTGCATCGCAGCGCTACCTAAACTGCAGAACAAGTAGATGAGACTGGCATCTCACACTCACTAGCCGTTGTTCAAGAGATCAGTGTATATTCTAGAACTTTCTGTATAGTCAAGAAATCTCCAATTTACTTTTCTTTCTATATATTTATCTATTTTGAAATGCGTAAGTTATGTATATTCAAGTAAGCAGGTGCCTCAAGACGAAACCCTAAAGGCTTTCTGTCCAATTGAGAGATTTGGTCATGACTAGGTGCTCCGGGCAACGAGAGAAATATACTTTAGCTTTGAGCTCAGTAATCAAATCTCTAACAATTGATCGTGGGTATCTGTTAGCGCCACAAGTGAGCTATCAATAACGGGCGTCCACATTTGCACTGACAGACTGAGATGGGACAACGTTTGGACGAACGACTGCAACACGAAATGCATTGAGCCCAACCTCGGGTAATCGGCAATAGACTATCTTCGATCTCAGAACTATTGGGGAGACTTTGTAGAATCCACCCCGCCGGAACGTTCCGTCTGTATACTATAATGCCACAGTCGGGTAGCTTCCGGGCCTGGGAAGTTTAGAGAAGAGGAGGAAAGTTCTACTATTTCAGGTCTGCGGACTCTAGTCATGTATAAGAGGTAGTGTTAGCTTTCTTTCCTGCCAATCGAAGTTCTCTTCGCCTCCAACTCTTGTGTATGATGATGATGCTTCCCCGCGAAGGCCTTTATATTGACCCCATCGTCAAGATTCTACGGAAGACGATTCTCCATCCGATTTTCACTTTAACATGCCTTTACTTCGTTAAGTCAAGCGCTTGTGCGCAATATGACAAGCCCGCTCAACTGATCGCAGGCACAACTGTTCTACTGTGGCTTAACGATTGGCTAAGTGCCAAAAGCCGAAACAATTGGGTCGTGGATGATAGCTGGGATTGGAAGAAAGAGCTCGTCGTGGTGACTGGAGGGAGTGGCGGTATTGGTGGTGGAGTTGCCCAGCGCCTCGCGACAATGGGGGCTCGGGTTGTCGTTCTGGATATTATCCCTTTGAGCTATGAGCCTGGTGTGTTGAGTGAATTCTGCATACAGAACCTTTCGAAAGTGTGATCTCTGCTAATGCAAATCTAAGGAACGGAACGCATCATATATTACAGGTGCGATCTCAGCGATGAGAAAGAGATCGCAGCTATTTGTGAGAAGATCAAATCAGAAATTGGCCATCCAACTGTTCTTGGTCAGTAAAGGAACACAAATAGAAAGCAATATTTGGTTCTCTGGCTGATAGTTGTAGTCAACAATGCTGGTCTATCTCGTGGTCAGACAGTGGCTGAGGGCTCCTACAGTGACAACATTATAACCCTGAAGACCAACCTGCTGGCACCCTTCCTACTCTCAAAAGAGTTCCTTCCATATATGATCCGGCAGAATCACGGCCACATTCTCAATGTTTCGTCGATGAGTGCTTATATTCCACCTCCAGGCATCGCGGATTATGCGGCGTCGAAAGCTGGTTTGATTGCATTCCACGAGGTATATCTCCAGTATCTGCTTTCATTCCACTTATCTAACGGATTCTCGTAGTGTCTTGGTCAAGAGCTGCGAGCTCAGAATGCGCTGAAAGTTCGTACTTCAATTGTAGTGCTGAGTTTTACCAAAACGCCCTTGTTCAAAGGAGAGACCAACCAGTCCCACTTCTTCATGCCGCTTCTGCATGTTGATACGGTCGTGGACGCCATCGTGGACACACTTGACAGTGCACTTAGCCGGACTATTTTCCTCCCGGGTATCTTTAGGTTTCTTGCAGGCTTGGTGAGTCGTTTCTTCATGGGAAAGGTATTGTCACGACTGCTAACAGACCACGCAGCGAGGAGCCCCTGATTGGGCGCAGAATTTGATTCGTGGCGGTACCAAATCTCTGAAAGTTGAATTCAAAGGGCGCCAGAAGATTGATCCGCAGACCGGAAGACTTGTTACTTAAGGGCTCAGGTGTAATATCCAAGGAACTTTTGTGCTGTTGATGAGAATCGCCCTTTCTGGCTCGTGATTCTTGTATCACCGTCATACTATCGGCAGGCCTTCAAAAGTCTTACTGTCGGTGAAACCTCTTTTCTGTTGAGACTTTTAATATCTACACGAGCTAGAAGATGCCTTTAATGTTACTTGAGGCCACGACTCGTGGTTTGAGAAATGCGTTCCCTTCCGATATCATGTCTAAGGATATGATACTGGAGCGATCAGCACTTCCATGACGCGGGAAATTCCTCGTCGGGCATACAACTCATACATGTATGAATAAAGGAAAACGACCGATGGTCTTTAATTCAACACCTGACGTGCTGGTTGCAGAGAGAGAGAGAGTTCAAGATCTCTGGTCTGGTCCTCACAGACAGGCCAAATGCTCGTGCATCTTTAATTACATTTCCGCCTTCTTTAGATAATAATTTCAAAATGATATGCGTAGGATATGACTAAATTTCCGATAAACCTATCATTCATATATAAAAGGCAAAATCGGGGCCTCGAGGCGCCTAGCCACCATTTACTGTCAGGAAATTACACTCTATATCACATATCGGAATCCCCCTTCGCAGTTCTCTTGCAGTGTCAATATCAACATCTTCAACAATGGCTAGTTGACGCAGTTTGTCCATTTCAGTCTCAGGCAATACTGCCTTCTCATCTTCAAATCTTGCCAACAACTTGTTCTCGCGGACCAAAAGAAATCGCAGCCACAACGCAAGTCCTGCGGCGATAATTTGAAGGCCGGCACTTATGCCAAACGCCGTCTTGTAATATGGTGCTTCGCTAGAAGAATATGTGAAGGGTGTCCAGATCGAAGCTGAGTTTCCCAAGCTATTAATGATCGCAATAGCCGCGGCCCTTTAGCAGGAGGTCGAGGGATTGAGGTCCTAATCCAGGTGAACAGCGTACTGTTCATGGCAAAGACAAAATGACAAGGAAGAAGGAGAAATATTTGGGACCAAATCCATCCACCGTCATAAATATTATGAGGCCGGCGACTGTGAGGGGAATCGGGTACATGAAAAACCTCATCTCATATAATAAGGTTAGCAACTGTTTTGATCATTAGGCTTGTATTATGAGAGGGGGGATGACTCTACCAGAATCGTTTCTCCAACCGGTCAGACAAAGCTCCATGCACGTAGCTCCAGAAGGTCATGAAGATATAGGGAGGTGCAACCAGTAGCAAAGAGATAATATGACTGTAACCTAGGGTAGCCGTCAACGTAGGAAAGAAGTTTTGGAACCCGGCAGCACCGGTAATGGCCATATAGGTAAAAGCCAGGATTCAGGTCTTGATATCGGTGACCGCCAACTTGAGTCCCTTGAGCTGGGACCTCGCGCTCTCTTCATCGACGTTCACATCTGCTGCATCAAGAGCCATCCGTCGGTTGGCCACGGACTTTCCCTCTTCGGTTAAAAGACACCATGTGTGAGGGAAATCTGGCAAAAAGAATAACACAGTAATTCCAAAAAACATGATAGAGCCCTCAATTACATAGAGCCATTGCCACGCGGCTAACCCTCGCTTTCCCGATAGTCTATTGAGGATACCCGCGGCAATCAGGTTACCAAAAGCTCCAGATATGAAGGAGCCAGAATAGAAGATGGCCATTCGCAGATTTAGTTCATCCTTTTTGTACCACTTTGATAGATAGAATAGAACCCCGGCCATGGAAGGTGCTTCGACAAGGCCAAGCATAAATCGACAGATAACTATACCCCCAAAGTTGGTGGATTGGGAAGTCAAAGTTGTGACCAGACCCCAGCTGAGAACGAAGAAACCGAGATAGAGGGAGGGGCGACCGAAATAGTTTAACAAGAGGTTTGAGGGAACCTGAGCAAGAATGTAGCTGATCTACATAACCGAAAGACCAATTTCGCACTGTTCCCCTGTAAGACGGAGGTCGGTCTCGAGGCCCTGAAGCCTTGCTGAGGCATAGTTGTTTCTGTTGAGCCTCCCAGTCAATGTCTACTATGCATAGGATGAGGCAAGAATGCCATCCCTACCTATCCATATAGTTCATCAGATAGACCAGGATCTGTATGCTAAGCCCTAGATCCGGACTGGTAGCCATGTTCTTCAGCAATCACGGGCGGAAAATGGGTGCGGAAAAGAAAGATTTTCCTCGCCGACATTTCCGATGGAAAAAAAAGGTCCTTGAATTCCGCCGTGGGTGGGGAATGGGATTTCTGACGGATATCGTTTAATATAAAGAATCCGCTAAACCCACTGTTCTTAGACTTCTTCCACTAAGGATTACCTCATTCAGTCAATTTACGAGCAATGACGCCTGCTTTTGAAGATCTCCCATTGGCTCCAGAAGGGCCACCAGGAAATGCTTGGGGCAGATTCGGAGATCAGGATGAGCTGGGCACATTGAACCTAATCACACCGGACACTATTGTTCGTGCAGCAAAGGAGATCCAGACTGGTGTACGCATATCGCTCGACTGGCTTTTAAGTAAGCCATCACATCCGAGTTTCGGCAGAAAGGGATTTCAGCAAGAGATTGTGCATAGAAGCCCGAATTGCATTAACGACGATATCTTAACTTTCAATACACAAGGTTCTAGTCAATGGGATGGGTTTAGACATTATGGTAAAATCGGCTTTATTCACTACATTGGGTTCAATTCCTGATCGGTGTCACAGCGCATCAAAAGTCTCGTCGATTCTATAACAATGTAACGTAGGAGCAGATAGAATCTTCTGATGTGATTGGTCTACACAGTAAGTTATTGTACAGCAGGCCACTACATTTGCCTGACACAACACACTGACCTTCGCAATCATCAGCTGTTGTGGAAGCAGGAGGAATAACTGGTCGTGGCGTGCTCCTTGACTACGCTCAGTGGGCGGCCACCAAGAAACTTGAGATCCAGCCTCTGTCATCGACCCCAATCACGGTCGAAAGTCTAGAGGCTATGGTTAAGGATTTCAAAATCGAGATTCACCCAGGGGATATCTTACTCATTCGCAGTGGATTTACCGCCGCGTATAATGAATTGAATGAGCAAGAAAGAATAAACCTCGCACAGCGACCGTCTCCGGATTTCATTGGGGTGGAGGCAACCGAGAATATGCTACGATGGCTCTGGAAGTACCAGTTCGGAGCAGTGGCCGGGGATGCTCCTAGCTTCGAGCGAGCACCGATTCGCGGTCCTCATGCTGATCCTCGGTACAACCTACACGAATGGGTACTTGCCGGCTGGGGCTGTCCGATTGGAGAGCTGTTTGACCTCGAGCGGCTATCCCAACATTGTAAAGCAACCGGGAGATATACCTTTTTTCTCTCGAGTGTGCCACTCAAGGTGCCCGGTGGCGTGGCCAGCCCCCCAAATGCAATTGCTGTATTCTAGAATGTCGAATCATCAAACAGGATTGCAGCATTGAAACTTGCTGTCACGTGTGAAGGCAATTTATATAAAGCCACTGCGTATTACTTAGTGACTACTATTGAAACTATGTATGAAGAGCTTTAGCGCGTAATACAAAAACTCACACCTGCGGTCCAGGCCTTGTAAGCTTATCGGCCACGAAGAATTGCAGTGGGTCGACATGATTAAATGGCGAGGCATCAAAGCCAATATTCATGATGAAATCTAAGTCGTCACCATTGACGATGTCTGCAAGTTCACCCTGCTCAGAGCCATTTAGCGTCCGCTGTGAAATGATCGCTGAGAGAAGGCTTACCAGATCGGGAGCCGGGGCTTCTTCAATGTTGTCCATTACGCCCTGGGCATCCCCCCATTCTTCACGCAGTTCTACCTGTGGGTGGACAGGGCCTGATGGCGGACTCTGGTGTTCAACGGTGACGGATGCATTAACATCACTGGGCATGGTGGTCGTTCTATCGTTGGCACCCGAGGTGCTAAGCCTGGTCCTGGATGATCTGAATGCCCGCTGCGCAATAGCCCTGGTATCCTTCACAAGCAACACAAATGATATTGTCAATAGCCGATGGAAGAAAATAGTCTGGTCATATTTCCGCGCCACAGAAAACTTACTTCAAGTAACCTTTGAGTATGTTTATTCATGCTGTTGTCGAGCTTCTGATGGCCCTCTATCGCCCGTTCCAGAACATTTTCGATGACAGCACGATTTTCGATCTCGGGGTATAAGGTGAGATACACGGTCAAGATTGAGATAGCACAGAAGGTAAAGTAAGACGTTGTCTTGGCAGATAGTCGAATTAGTTACTCAAATATCAATCCGAGAACAGAATCAATAACCAAGAGAAGGGAGATGGTATACCCAAAATACTGAGTTGTATGTGACATCCTCTTTGATCTCTGCGGCGAACAACGCCATTTGTAACGCGGCATGGATACATTTCTGTACCGGTGGTGCCGGGGTTAAGGAGAGCCGATCGTGAAAATTTGCTTGAAGGAACTCGTCCAACAAGTACCCTCGGTAGAGCTGCATGGACGTGAAATAGAAGGCAGCACGGACAGTGCGTTGTTGCCTATATGGAATCATTAAGAAGTTGCCTAGGACACCAGATACCTTTTAAATACCTTTTGAATATCCAGGGGACATCATAAAAGACTTCACTTTCCTTCTGGCCTGACGGTTCTTCTGGGTTCAAGAATCCTGGGGTTTCATCTAACCACTTGGAGAGCTGTGCTTCGATTTGGGAAGTCGACTCATCCCGGGCGACCTTGTCGTGCTTCTTAGAGCCATAGAGCTTCCTAAGTACTTGTGTTGTGATCTGAGCAAGCCTGTATATCGAGACTAATATAAGTTACATTAATCTAACATAATAACATGGATGTGCTAACTTTATGTGTGCGACGATTCCGGGGACGGTCTTGGCTTCATGAGGATCGTCTATACCAGGAGAGGATGATACCGCAGTCTCTGGGTACGGTATCGTGATGTCGTCGTCATTTATCATCATGGGACGCCCAAGAGCGGCAGAGAGGTATCTCAATACTTCTGTCAGCTCATATATGCTTGGGAGCTCTCGGGACGCCTTACCGGTCCATAGTATACAATGACCAAAACATGCCCCTGCGGGTAAAGTCCTCTAGACCATTGGAGCCTGTGGCTTTGGCTTTATGGAAACCGACTATCTGGCCGAGACGAACAGCAGTCCCTACTGCTAGCCAAGCACTGTTGAGGATATTGCCTGCTAGCAGAAATTGACACTACGTGCTGTTAGTACTTCTGACGAGACTTTGTCGCACATTGTTATACACTTACTTTAAGGCAGTGTGCTTGCATCACTAGAATCGAGGGAGGGAACATGGATGCTGTGTTCTCCAGCCTTGATAGTGCGGCTTCGTAGAGCCGCGAGCTTTGTGAGAGTTAGCACTGTTAGACAGAATAAAGCAACAAGAGAGCATTACGCTTTGGCCCTATACTGGAGAATGTCGCGATTGTGCAAAGAAGGGTACCAAATGCACCTGGGTACACCAATCAGCTTTTATGATAGCCCAAACATGGGTTGAGTATGGTTCACCCAACGGCGAGGATCAAGAAGATAACCGCCATACTGGCATCATCCTGCAGGAAGCTTTCATCCTCGGAGTAGAGCTTCCCGAGAAATTTCTTGCTCTGACTTCGAGGAATATAGCGATACGTCGCACATGAGTGACTATGAAAACAATCAATGTACTCCTCTGCCAAACGACGATCTAGGGGAATCAGAGATGTTTTCAAAGGATGTTTACTAAGGACCTCTTCGGCCGGGCGGGACATATTTCGTGGTAAGGAATGGCCCATAGATTTAAGATGACTGTATACCCGACTGAGGAATGTGTGTGTGCTCGCATCCCCTGTCCAGCCGAATGAGCAAGAGCGATCAGTGAGTGAAGGACCCCATGAACTAAACAGAGTATACCTTTGTCATCATCCTCTGGTTGCTGTTGTCCTTGTGTTCCCTGCGGACGCGCTCCATTGGTGCGTACCGGCTGCTCTCTTTCTCTGGGAGACGCATTCCTTTCCTACTCAAGAAGATGTGTTGGCAAAGCCAAAACAGATGACAAGGGAATATTCGAGTAACGGGAATACTGACATGCCGTTTTCGCTTTTGAACACGATTATATGAGCTGTGATATGCACAGTCTACCCATTGGGGATTGGCAAATCTTAGCGTTCCCACCCACAGCACCTATGAAATTGCTTATGCACACGGAACGTACCGAGTCCCATAGATACGCAACGATAGCAGGGCTACAAATGGTATTAGCATGCATTGCTGATGTCTTTAAGAAAAGTCTCAGTACCTCTAATCCGTCACATTTACATTTTCTCCTCTTGCATTCATCGCACGCACGAGTCACATACTTTTTAGGGGCCTTCTGCGCCCGGCTGGGCAGAATTCCGCTCCTAGGGGATTCCGTGCCACCTGTCATGTCTGTAGATAGCAGAGTGGGTGTGAAAAATATCTCTAGATACTCTGGACAGGAAACGGAAAAGGCGGCGACTTGGCTGTTGAATGTCGGAAAAGGTGCGAACGTCTACGTTATTCTACACAGTACAGAGGCATGGCACGTGCGCGGAAAAGCCCTTGACCCCGCAGCTTCTCCAAATTCCGCGGAGAATCTACTTCGGCGTTGGAGATACTCGGCATGGGTTACAACGATCGCCGAGGATGTCGTGTAATAGCTGCTCAAGTAGTCTGCTTAGACTAGAGTGCGGGGTCTCAGCCTGTATTTACCCCAGATTTTATAAAAATCAATCCACATCGAGAGGTTCTCCGATCTAGAAATTCTCGTTTGATCAGCCTAGCTGGAGCTTGTTAGTCAAATACTATTCAATTTGTCCATCTTCTTTAGAATCAACTACGCATAAGATCCTTCACCATGGCGCCGTCGGTGGTTGGAAATGACCCCATGCAACAGAAGACCCTCTCCGCCACGCCCGATAGCAAACGCGCAACCCCAACCCAGCTGCAAGTGCTTGGGAAGACCAAGGATGGCAGGGATCTGAAAATCAGAAGCTATCCCAAGTTTGATACGCTTGAAGAAGAGCGATTATACCGCAAGCAGCACTTGGCAGCAGCCTTCCGAGTCTTTGCAGACCGTGGCTTCGATGAGGGTGTCGCGGGGCATATTTCCGTTCGAGACCCAATTCTTACCGACCATTTCTGTAAGCCATGAGTCTTTGTTGGAATGAACGGCTTCTCGACATAATTACTTACGAACCTTCCAGGGATTAATCCCCTTTCAGCTCACTTCTCCCTGATCAAAGTGTCTGATCTGATCTTAGTAGATGAGGATGGCTTAGTGGTTGAAGGCGACGAGCCCATCAATGCCCCAGCATTTGCTATTCACTCCGAGATCCATAAGGCTCGACCCGACGTTCATGCAGCTTGCCACGCCCACAGCGTTGCTGGCAAGGCATTTGCGGCCTTTGGTCGTGAGCTCGATATGATAACGCAGGACGCTCTCCGCTTCTACAAGAGCCACGGTGTATACCGCGATTTCAAGGGTGTCATCCTGGATCGAGAAGAGGGACAGCGTATAGCCAAGGCTCTGGGTCAGGGCAAAGCTGCTATTCTCCAGAACCATGGCCTACTGACTGTGGGCCAAAGTGTTGACGAGGCAGCATTCTGGTTCATGAGTCTCGACAAGACGTGTCATGCGCAGCTATTAGCGGATGCAGCATCTGCAGCTGGTTATAAGAAAATTATTATCGATGACGATGAGGCTGCTTACGCAGCACTTCAGGTGGGTGGTCCCGAAAAGGGCTGGCTGGCATTCCAACCCTATTACGATGAGCAGCTTGCCAAAACTAATGGCAACTTCCTTCTTTAATAAGCTTTGATTTCCAATGTATGGACAATCATGCAGGTAATTTTGTAAATAAAACTATCTTTCTTCTCTGCTTTACGATAATTGAAAATCCCTTTTTATATTTGTGTAGTTGGACATGATCCTATAATTCTAACTATTATACGTGATGTTCATAGTATTGATGGAAATTGTTGGCACAGTGCCAATTTATTTACGATCAAGCAAAGGAGAGTGCTAGAGCTGTTGCGACTAAACAATGCTCACGAGTCATAAAATGTTACTACAATTCCCAGGAGACGGGTTTTAGATGTAGAGAACAAGACCCAGTGTTGTAGAGACCCTCAAGACAGAGTGTCTCACCGAATATATTAATAAGCCAAAGAGAATGGTGGTGATAGTCAAGGCAACGTCGTTATTGCTATACTGGTATTGGGACTTTTGCTCATTAGTCGGATGAGTCTTGGTACAATATGTACATATATCCACTTTACCGTTGCTGAATATAATTCTAAAAGTGACTACCATGTTCTCCTCACGGAATCATCTCCACTGTCTGTGCGTGGGCCGAAGAACCGTCCAATTTCCGGTTCTATTTCCGTTCCCGCTCGAGATTTTCAGTGCAACGCATGGGAGGAACTAGAAAGCTGCCATAGACCTGGGGTAATATGTCCTGGTTTAAAGTCATAGAGGCTATTTATGTTGCCTCACGTCAATGGCCAGGATTCAATCCCTAATTTTACCAGCTTAGACCTCCAATTTGTTTTCTGTCTCGAGTTTCCTACTGATACACCATCTCACACTATGGTCAACCCATCAATTGCAAGCAACCGTACTCATTCCATTCTCCATGCAGCGAGGGAGGGCAAATATGCCGTTGGTGCGTACAACTGGTATGCATGTCATATTCTTGCAAGATAACGCTACATTGAGATTCACCTAGCTGATCCATTGGAACTCTACACAGCTACAATGGTGACGGTGTGATGGCCGTTATTCGTGCTGCAGAGGCCAAAAGATCACCGGCTATTATTCAGCTTTTCCCCTGGACCTTGCATTTCCAAGGCCCTGAATTTGTCCGTTACGTAGTCAACTCTGCCCATGCCGCCTCAGTTCCCATTGCAGTTCATCTTGATCATTGTATCAAGCCCGAGGACGTAGAATTAGCCCTAACTCTTCCTTTCGATTCTATCATGATTGACGGTTCCACTATGGAAGAGGCGGAGAATGTCGCAACCTGTGCACGGAATATCAAGCGGGCACACGAGCTGGGCATTTCTATCGAGGTGGAGATGGGGCGGATAGAGGGCGGCGAGGATGGCCTGCCCAACGTGGACCTGGGGACTGTCTTTACAAAACCCGAGGATGCTAAACGGTTTATGGAAGATACTGGTGCCGACTTCCTTGCTCCAAGCTTTGGCAACATTCATGGAGGCTACGGACCTGGGGGCGCTGAAAAGTCGTGGGACTTATCTCTGTAAGCCGGTCTTTCCAGTACCGTGCGTGAACTTGATCTAACCCTGACGTTTTTCTACACTAGCCTCAGCAGGATATCAAAGACTGTCGAGCAGCCACTTGTGCTGCACGGAACACATCCAGTTGAGGATAAGCTCTTTCTCAAGGCAATTGACTGTGGGGTTTCGAAGATCAACGTCAATAAAACAGTGCGCGATGATTATACGAAGTTCGTCGCTGAGAATGCTGCCAAATTGGAGTTGACAGTACTTAAGGTCCAGGCTGTCGACGTTTATTCCAAGTCTGTCCAGCGCGTTATGGATCTTTTCGGATCTTCCGGCAAAGCATAACTGATCTAAACTCGATAATCCTCTTGTATAAGGAAAGCGTTATGGAAATGACATAGAATATATCTAGAGTAAAATTTATTCATTCGAATGAATATTTGTAACGATTATTGAAATATTTCCTTTGTCTTTTCATAACACTTGAATCGTTGGTTGCTGAAGTGTATCTGCAAGCCCAGGAGGCTCCCACCTTAACTAGGACCTTGTTCCTCGTGTACGCTGTCTCGTTGCTTCTGGTGACCTCTACAGAGCGATCTGATCGGGCGAAGATGATATCCTCCCTGAAACCTTCAGCCAATCTGAGTAGTGTTTTACCTCCACAATAGGCATTGTAAAATAACAGCTGCGAAAGGTGTACAGATAACCCTTACCCATTCGATCGATCTGTCTCTTAATCTCTTAGAATCTTGTTGAACTTCCGCGGAACCATGCCTCGTATACTGCAGTCACCTAGCAATGCGTTGAAACGAGGTGGTGACAGAATTATCATTTCCGCGGAATCTTGCCAGAAATCCGGACAAATTTTTGAACCCCGAGCTGGCGGAGAAGACGGACTTTTACCTGCCACAGGATTAATTTCTGGCATATACATGCCTGCAAATCTTACTATTATACTAGAATTACCTTGGCCCCTTGTTGTGGCAATGCTTATATATAATGGCCACCCCATCCGTCCATATACCGCTAGATTCCACTGATCACAACAATATATCGACCCAGTCATGACGGATCACATTGGCACATTCCCCGAACTCAAGGGCAAGATTGCCCTAGTCACTGGCATAGGCCAGATGGGCGATCCTCAAATGTGGGGAAATGGTGCCGCAACAGCACGAGTGTTGAGTCGCAACGGTGCTAAAATCTTTGGTTGTGATCTACACCTCGAGCCCGCCCTGCACACCAAAAAGCGTATTGAGGCAGAGGGGGGCATATGTGAGGTAACGACGGCGAATGTTACATCTTCTGAAGATGTGAAGCACATGGTCGAGGAGTGTGTGGCTAAGTTCGGGCGTATCGATATCCTGATCAACAATGTTGGGCGTTCAGAGCCAGGCGGTCCTGCCGAGATGACAGAGAAAGTCTGGTAAGTATATACAGCAAGCGAGGCGGTATAGGAAATGATATTTCTAATGCTTTAAGTTACAGGGATGCCCAGACTGATATTAATATTAAATCCGTCTATCTTTGCTGCCACGAAGTCCTCCCGATTATGGAAAAGCAGGGCGGCGGAGCTATTGTTAATGTGGCCTCGATTGCCGGAATTCGTTACATTGGCAAGCCCCAAGTTGCATACTCCGCCACCAAGTCCGCTGTTATCCAGTTCACCAAAGCTACTGCTGTCATATACGCCAATCGCAACATCCGTCTCAACGTGGTCGTGCCAGGGCTGATGCACACACCGTTGGTCAGCTATCTTGCAGACAAATATGCGAATGGGGACCTGGAAGGATTCATTGCGAAAAGAAACAAGGCCGTGCCAATGGGTCGCATGGGTGACTCATTCGATGTTGCCAACTGTGCTGCTTTCCTGCTCTCGGACTCTGCTCGCTACATCACCGGGCAGAAGATTGTTGTTGATGGGGGTATTACCTCTTCTACTGGTTGAACATTTGTAATTTCACTTGACATAGTCGATAAATAAAATTAATCTCTTGGAAATATGGAGTTTGGAACTCATATATCTAACGCTGAGGCTCGTTCGCAGTCCAACTGTCTACATTGGAACCGTCCCACGTAATTTCAAGGTTAGTTCTGCGAAGAAGTTGCAGCCTTTGGGCCTTGTAAAACTGTGAGTTAACTTGGCCTTTTTATCATACCCACTGGAACTACCTCAACCAACCCGTACCCAGAAATAGGGTGGTCACCGCGGGTGCCAGACACGGTAATGTATCCTTCATAGGCTCCAATGGTTCCTTCCTGAGAGCACAGCTCCTGGCCATCGCGAACGCTCGATAGTTCCAGTATGTTTCCGTCTACCAGAGTCACGACCCAGTCGAGAGAATAAGTAGCTTTAGAACAGGATGAAGTCCATTGGCGGCTTAACGGTTTGAATTCACTGACAGCAAGTACTTGGTGGATTCCTGGGTTCTTTCTGACCGTGACAAACTGGAACCGCTGTCCATCAAAGGTATCCCACGCCCAGATAGACATTTTCCTTTGGCCTAGGTGTACTTGAAACCATGTCCAGTTCGATTTCGCCGGCCCATCCATCGGGACGATCGGCCACATAAATTGGCGGTCATACCAGGTCGAAGAGCGAGAAGAGTCGACAGTGAGAAACTTCCTGTTGACAGTAAAATGGCCATTTGTAACTCCAGCAGGCATTGACCATTCAAACGTGATCTCATTGCCGAACGGGAATGTCCCAGTGCCTCCATCCAAGATAACGGGAGCAGACAGCTGAAAGGTGAGGTTAAACTCAATCTTTGGTACACCAAATACGCATCTGGTCCAGAGGATTGGCTGGATCCACAGACACAAATCCGAAGTATTTCGTAGCCACGCCTGGAGGCACATTCAGCACGTGCGCCGCCTTACTAGATTCGTTGTGTATCCAACTGACTTGTCGGTAATACGCGGTGTCATTGATATCCAGGATAGAGGCACGCAGTAGAACAGTAGAGCCATGCTGGCCTTGCAAAAGGACGTGCGAAATGATCAAGTAGTCGTGGTCATCTGACGCATGGACGAAAGATGATGACCACCACGAATTGGTTACTGTTGGATTGACGGTTTGCGAAGTGGCGAGGTCTTGAGTTAGCTGGATCAGCTTGGTCTGAGGAAGTAGGATCGTTAGTACCGTTGGATGTTCATTATGGCAGCCATTCCTTACCAAGCGTTCGTATTGCAAGCCACCCTTTTCAGGTACGAAGCTGAAGACACCCGCAACAAGAGCAGAAAGAAGAGCAAGTGCCACCATTAGATTATGCATCATAAAAGAGCAGGGTACGGAGCCCAAGAAGAGTGTTAATTGTGACTCTACCCGTATGCTTGAAGGATTTCTTATGCTGTGAAGGTAGTCGGATGCCTTGCATTAGGCTTATATCCGCGGATCGCTTAGGCTTACGGTCATACAGCTATCGCTCGCCTGGTTTTAAATACCTGGATCTGGCGGTGGCTTCTTTGTCAATATTCACCGGATGACCCACACGAGTGCAAGAAAAAGTGAAAGAGTTTCCATCTGATATTCGGTTCACTGAGGACATCGAGTTGAATGGAACGTGTCTATCAGCACCAATCAAAATACATATTTTAGACAACCTGTTGTAACCTTGAGATAGAAGACCAGCATTCTTCAGGTTAATATACAGTCTCACTTTGCTGTGTAGCTGCGGTCTGGACATAGGCCCACAACAAATCAAAGTGTACAAGCAACCCTGGCTTGTCTTTTCTTTTGCATATCATAGGTTAAAGCAGGCATAAGACTTGATGTGATATCACATGGCTTGGTAGATACGATTCTTTGGATATGTCCTCGCCTTTCAAGTCTTACCTGAAAGTCTTCTACGTCACAACTAGATGTTCTCTATAGGAACATAGGATGTCACGTCGCTAAGTGCTGAGTTGTTAAACCAGTCATCGTAAGGCTAAAGAACGTTTAGCTCAATACAAATTGTCGCATAACCACTCCTATCAGCTTAATAGTAGAAGATAAAATCTATATCAGTAATCCCTTAGGGGATCAAACCCTCTTGAAATGAGAGCAGTACTATTAAATTTCAATATGGCAGGCTAGTCGCATTTGGGTAGAAAACTAATAGAGTGGATCATTTGTGACCAATCTTTCCATATTCTCAACATTCAAAATCTCTCGTCATTGCGGAAGATATTTAGCTGTGGAACTAATCTTTTCACTCCACAAAGACCCAGGGTCAGACCCAAACATATTCAGCATGGGCTGTTGTAGTGGCAGAAATTGGGGTAGTATCCATAGATTGTAGGATGCAAAGAAACAGAGTAGTTAGTAACGAGGTGATATTGATGACAGTCATGGTATTCACAGGATCGTCTGGCGCATTCCATGGCTTGATTATTCGGGATTAAAAGAGCAAAAGCCATAGTAGACCTCGTCGTTGTTCACGACCTCCTGGATACGCTCCTGACAGGAAGGCATATTGTCATATACAAGCTGGCCAACTCGCTAGACAAATTCCAGAATTAGCCTGTTGCTTGAAAGCCTGCAGTGTAGACTTACCTGCCACACATTGTTATGAAAGCTGTTTTCGGGGTAAAACTGGTCGTCTAGCCACCCGGGAGAGTAAGAACTGCGGTCCAACGCGTGGCCTTCAATATATGTTTCCCATGGTTCCAAGACACCATTATCATTATATTTGTTGTAATGATCAAAAAAGGGTTTCTCCTGGGATACCAACTAATAGTGAAGTTTACGGTGGTTAGTCTACTTGGTCTTTCCTTACCAGCAGATAGATTATGATGGTTCTCACCTCTTCCAACTTTGTGACAATCTGGTCCGCATCCTCATTGCTCAGCGGCTCCTTGACCAGCTCCTCAAGATCGTCTCCAATGTGAGCAACGGTCTTGATAGCCCACTCTAAGTTTTCATAAACCTCCTAGCATTATTTTGTGAGTGGCTATGATCAGTATCAGCATCTTGGGCTGTAGTGCTTACATTATAATGTTTTTTATTTGATTCCATATCAGTGATTTTCTGGATGGAGGGAACGGCAAGATCCCTCCAGGCCTCGATAGAGTTCTGAATGACTTTGAGAATTTGCGAGTCAACCATGTTGTAGAATTGGATTTATTGGGTTGTGGTCAGGAAAAAGTACGCGAAAGGTTGGTGGTGGACACTCGACTGCCTATTAATAACCTGGTTGGGGCTTTCAGCCAGCCTCAGCTATGATATCATGTCAGTTCAGCTGTTGTGTTCACATTACTATATAAAGTAAGAATCGTCAATTGATGGAGGGGTTTGTTGTCAAATTTTCAGCTCCGACGTACTAAACTCTCCCGAGGTGCTCAGCTACTCCACAACAGCTGGATACTTGATTGATCTACAGATATAATGGGAAAGGCTACGCCCCTCCTCCCCCTCACTGCCTCCTGAGTCCTGACCGCTTCCTATTCTGGTCGCTAAGAAGCCATTCAGATGTGACAGCCTTTCAATATCATTTATTGGCCCTATCTATCGAGAATTCTAAGCATGGGGAAAGAAACAGAATTAGGTGCGGGGCGCGCGACGCGCCTGCAAAAGTAAAAGAAACATTGCTTAGGTAATCCCCGACTCGTGACCTGATTGGCCATCAGAAATGATATCTGACTTCAAGTCCTGCAAACCGTCACATCAGATAACTTTTATTGGGCAACTCTTCTCTTCTTAGAGCCTTGCTAGCAGCATGTAGGCGGACAATTTGCGGTCGTATATTCATTCAGCTTAATTCAGACAAGTGCGGTAAGGGTTGACTAGCCTGGCGTTTGGCCAGGTTAGGTTAGGTTAGGTTAACGGGGTCAGTTAAACCAACTGCTGGGTTATAGCTAGGTTAATAGGGTTAGTTATATCTAACTACGACCAAGCCGAAAATTGGATAATTAATCTAGATTAGCTATACTTGTGTTACGCCTGGGGCTTCATTGTCAAGTCTGAGACCTGTTAGCGGACCACGCGTCAAGGCTCACTAACCTGAAGTACGGTGGACTAAATCAAGCTTTCGGGCAATGACACTTCTGATCACTATAAGTAATGCTGGACATATTAGGAAGCCTGAGCTGAAAACAATTGTCTAATGAGAATGACAAAATTGATAAATCCCCAGCGGAATTTGGATTTTAAACTCCCATCGTGAACAAACAACAAAATGCCCAAATCTTTAGCCACATCGATACACGTGGACTAAGCCACGAAAAGCAAGAAACAAAACAAAATTACTAAATTGCCACCAGGCACGCCAACCTATCATGCTGCACCATTGACAAGCGCATACCCATTCTTCTCCCAAAAGGGGCGTTCCTTTTTCTTGTTCGAATCAAACCAACCAAACGGATCACAAAGTGTCACCAAGAACGGGCGCTGATCCTTCCAGCCAGGTCCCTCGAGTTCTGTCTCGCCGTCTTGCGCGAGGTAGATATTAGATCTCTCAGGGAGGAATCTTCTCGGGTGTCTCCAATTCCACATGAGAGTATTGACAAGCATGAGGCTCGCCTCGAACACATAGAAAAACCACTCGTGACGTAGAATAGGACTAAGGCCCTCGAGGTCTCCCAATGACGAGGGGCTGATCCTCGAGGCGCCAAAGTGCTCGACGATACGGTAAATGCACCGTACGAAGATAAGAAAAGTACTGATGTATAGGGTAATCAGAGGAGCCGAGACGCGGCGACTGCGGATGCCCGATCTGTAGCAGCTCCTTTGGAAGATTGCCGCTAAGAAACAGAACAGGGTAATGACCAGGACTTGAACTATTAGGGATATTTTCATGAGAATATAACCCAGCTTGATGGTGGATTCTGGCAGCTCTGGATTCGCGATATAGGATACGCCTAGAGCGTTCAGGACCTCCACGACGGTAGAGAGCATGCCGAAGGTAGTCAGGACTCGACCAGGGTGGATAGGAGAATGATACGGGACATAGTAAAGGATACGGCCGAGTACATAGTAGTTGGCGAGCTCCAGGAGAGGTCTTCCCATGTATGTTAGCTTGAACCTGATACACTTAGCTATAGAAGGTGGACTAACGGAGACATATAGATTAAACATGTGCTAACGATGTAGATATACAGATCTGGCTTGCTGAACGAATAGTGAAAGGCACCGTATTCTCGCAAGGCAAACCCAATCGTAAACATCAAGCAGCACACGAGGTGCAGAATCATCAACTTAAAACATTTGTAGTGGCTATTATTCGACCGTTAGTAATTTTAGATGTACGGAAGCAGAGCTAGGATCTTCGGTCACTCACATGCACTGCCAGAAGTGTAGGGCTAACGAGGCAGCAAATGCTATGGCAAAGATAATAGGCGCTACTTTGTTGGGTACGTAGATATATATGCTCTCCTCCGCTAGTGCGCTTTTAGTGATACTGGATCATTGGCAAGAGGAGACAGAATTGCTTACCAGCCATTGCCATAGAGCTTTCCTCTTGTAACTAGGTCAAAGCAGCAGTGGTGCTCAATCGGGATACAAGTAGGGCTTGAGGAAGATGATAGACAAGAGAGTGCAGGAGGGCCTACGGGAGTATTATATAGACATGATGTCCTGCATTCAACGACTCACAGATCCCATAAGAATAGCTCAGGCTGTGAAATAAGAGTTTCGAAAGGCTGAATCGTATAGGGCTGAAGCCTCCTATCTTCTCTCAATTGGCATTGGAATCTTGTCCGAATGGATAATCTTCCATCCAACCAATCAGCCCGCACAGACCAGCGGAGGGCGCTAAACCAGAAAGGGTTCAATCCATGGCCAAGACGTCCGCAGCTGGAGGAAGTTTGGGCAGCACTGCCCTTGTAAGGCTCATTGGCGCTACATCCATCCAAATCCGGTTAGGGCAATAAATACGAGATGTCCATTATGTTTCTATCAACACAATAACAGCCCCTTATGCTGACTCCCCTATTTATCTTTCATATTAACCACAAATCTCTACTACACGATGAGTAAAACTACTATCCCATCATCTGAGCCAGCCACCTGGGATTCTGCGCCTCCCCCCTACTCAGAACATAATTATGGAAATACGTCTACAGAGCAGGTCCCGCAATATGAAGTCCCGCATTTCAACAACTCAACCAGCGACTCAACACGATTGCAAGCTGCAACGAGCAAATTCCCGCCGACGATGAATGGCTACATTCCCATGAAACTCACCCTAGAGTTTCACTTGGGACCATCAGCTTCGGAGAAGTTGTATTCCATATCGATAGATGTTCAGCACCGTAGGAGCATACAGACGATGGTCTTACGCGATGGGCCGACCGATAAAGATCCGCCTCTTGCATAACTGCAGAGTGACCCATATTTCCGAGCAAAGCCGGTCTCGGTGACCTTTGCATCGCAGGGCGAGCTTCAAGAAAATTCTATTGTAGAGCCATTCGAGGATGTCAAGCCAGGCAGACGCATGAGCCCGACATTCTCCATCGCGGCAGACGGAAGCGGCAAAGACGCCTCCTATGAACAATTTGAGTGGCACTCAAGCCACGGCAAAGAAATAAAGGAGCTCGCCGGCCACACGTCCGGTTGGAAGCTAGTTCGCCTGTCGGAAACAGTGAGCGAGGCAGGCGGGAGTCGCTCACACCGAGCAATGGGGTGTTCCAGCGACGGGAAGGAGATTGTGGCTGTCATCGCCCACAACGCATCGTGGAGTCTGTCGAAAGGCTTTAAATTTGCGTTTGTGGGTAGTGGGCTTACCGGCGTCCTGGGAGAAAGATGGGAGATCATGACTCTTATGACCGCAGTGCATCTCTGGCTCATCGAATTGCAGATCGTGACAAAGGCCATTCCGATTGCATGAGGACTGGCTAATGAAAACCTCACTAACATGGCTTTGCTAGTTCCACCTATTGATTTCAGACGTACCTTGGAATATGTGCATACCTCTCGACAACTTCACTATCCTGATGTTATAATTCCTTTTGATTGGATTTTGTATTCTTGTTTAGAAGCGCCGTCGGTACCTTAGCTGCACTGAGCAACTTTCTGAACAGACCCATTTTACTTAGATATACTTATCTCCCTCCCATTAGACAACCAAATACATAGAGAATATGATGACTCAACTAAAGTTATACCGTGTTATCTGTTAGGCTTTCTGCGATATCAAGTAAAGGTAAGCGAGAAGAATGTAAAGGACGAAAAAACAAGACAAAAATGAGAGAGAGGCCTAGCGGAGATGCAAAGAAAGCTACTGTTCAAGACCTTTGTCAGTCAACAAACAGGTTTCTTCCTGTTAGAGCCGATTAAGATTCATTCCTGCTTTTCTGCAGACGGTAAGTCCCTGTTTAGCTTAACAAGCCACCTGCAAATTATGCATGGCTGTACCAGGCTGAGCTCCATGGGAACTTCTCAAAGTATGCCGTCAATTTCCTCTTGGGTACGCCTGGACAGAGTGACCAAGAGTATCGCTCCATAAAGGCGCCAATCCTCGCATCCATCTCTGCCATCTTAGACACTTTAAACTGAGTAATGCCGGACCTGGAGCCATCTTCCTGCTCTAGATAATATTCCAGTTCTACCTCGCCCACTGTGCGTCCAAAATTTGTAACGTCTTGTACAACTCTAAAGTCCTTGTCGGCTTTCCAACTTTCTCGCGTTGTTGTGAAGGAGGCCATGTGTTTCAATCCAAAATTATTGTTTTCGGTGTTTCTGACCCCAGTGAGCTCTTCCAGGTATTCAGATATGTGCTCTGGAGCTGACAGCTCCTCAAACTTCGAGTTGTTATAATCTCCTCCTCTTCGGATCTTAGCCTGCCAACAGCCATCCCTTTGTCGGACCCATACACCCTTTGAGCACAGTAAGCCTGTGTTATCGAGTTAAATATCGTGAAAGCTGTGTTTGCCGCAGTACCTCAAGCTCCGGAACGGTGGAAAACCGCCGTCAATCAGTAACCTTTTGACAGCGAGACAGCGAAACTTTCGTTCAACTTCGAGAATTGACCTCTGCGGTAACCCCTTAGATATTACCACCTGGGAAGCTTTAGATTTAAATACAGTGTATGAGACAGTGGGAATCTTCCTGGAAATGAAGCATAAGAAAGATTTGATGTAGCTCTGCTGGCGTGTCCTTCACGGATATAAAGTACAAGTATATCACTGGTAATCCTGAGTGTTTAGCTATGAAAAGGTCCATTTTGTCCCCCATTATGTTTACTCCTAAGCTTACTCTTGATCACGGGAAATGCTGGCAGGCAGCGGGGCGCGTAGTGAATATTTTGCCGAAAGTCCTACACGCGGTTGCGATCGAACCATGGAAACCAGTGGTAATTCTACCGAGGCTGTAGGTATGGCACGGTAGCCATTGACAGCTCTATTGTATTTACCCGCGCGATACTGCCATACGCAAAGGGGAAGTTAGGCGAGGCTTTGGTTGGATCTGGCTCCCCTTGTGTCGCATGGGCCGGTCTTTTTATAACGATTCCACCAACTGGCTTGGTTGCCCGTCGAAGACCTCACAAACCACGTATCGGTTACTCTGAATCTCCGATACTATGTAGACGAGCATCCATCTTGCCCTGACAGCTTTACGGTCTATTGGAAATTAGTATATGTCTCTCACCTATCTCTGTGGCTTGCGAATTTGATTGAATGTAACTGAGTGCTTCACTGCCTGCAACCATGCCCACGACCACCTGAACCTTCCCTGCACAAGTGTGCCTTGGCATAAAGGCAACCTGACACTCATATCTCAGGGGCAGGCCTCATATCAAGCGAAAAGTGCGGCTGAGTATAAATTGAACTACATCAACACTACGAACACGAATTGATTGGCAAGACTGTGGGTCGCTTCCATTCTCCCATCCGTCGATACGAAGAACATTGCTTGGCCCCCCCACAGCCAGTACACTTAATCGGGGAAAAGATAACCACATATGCCTCACTAGGCATGCTATCTGTGCCCTTGTGGAGAAGAGGACCGCAGATGAATATTTTGCTTCATTACTGTAGGTCAATTTGACACGACGATCGCATGATAAACATATTGAATACCCAAATACAGCCGAAGATCTAAAGGCTTTGGGGAAATTTTCTCCGCTAACGATGCAGATCTCTCGCAATATCCTACTCCTAAAAACGCGAATGGAAGCAAAACTTCATAATAAACCGCCTATCCAGCTGGGGTATAAATCCGCCTTCCTGTCCCTCCCCAGTATCAACTCCCGTCCAAACTCCATTCAAATCACCACCAACTAGTCAAACGTCATCAAGAACCATACATACTCTTCTTTCCATCCACACCAGATCATAATGAAAACCAACTTCCTCCTCGTCATCGCTACCGTCGCCGCCGGTGTGCTCGCCCACCCTGAGGCGAATGTCGATAACAATCTCGCCGCCCGATCAGGCACCTGCCACAAGCCCAGCTCCTGCAGCAAGTTCTGGGCTGGCAAATGCGAGCAGTACTGCGCACCTTACAAGTTCTCCCATCTGAGCAGTGATGGGTGCTATATGCTCGCCGAGAAGTGCTGCTGTGATACCACCAAAGCCTAAAAACAACAGATTGAGTATAATTTTAAAAGCAAAGAAGGACGAAGGGGGGAGTGTCGGTGATGTTGCTGACGATAATTATGCATCACTGAGGAGGATGGTTCAGGAAACGGGAGAGTACTTGAGTGTATTTGGTCACTTGAACTCATGATGTGTTCCATATGACCTAAGCTCTTGAATGCTGTCAGCCAGAAATATACCTATAAATTACACTATAAGACACCTCTAGGTGTCCAGACATTTTTAGGTAGTCGAATAGCATAATTTTGTCAAATAAATGCATACAGTTCATAAACAGGCGCAGGTTACCTCCGCTGCTGCCACTATTTCCCAGTATAGCTCGCAGCGGTACCTTATCCACAATATGAATGTTGGTGCCCGCTTTGTGCATCCTCTCGTAGGACTCAGTAGAGCCGCCAACTTGTCTTCAATAAGACGAACTGGTCAATAAGGCTAACATTGTAGAGTCCTGAGGAAGAAACTTCTCCGCGCCCAAAAGCTATGGGTTGTGATCTAAACACCACGCGCAAGTTCATGTATACTCAGGTCATTCTGTTAGGTTATGTGCCTTACCTTTCTCGTCTATCGTCACAGAGCTTGACATTGCACAATATCTAGACATACGATAGACAAGAATGGCAACTACTAGAAAAGGCGTTTTGCCCACATGCATTTTCTGAACTCTGAATGATCATGATATGCAGATTGTAATTCTGCTACCAACGACTAACTACTCTCAAACGAGAGGCTGGGGTCCTAATTGTGTAGCAAATGAAATACGAGTGAATTTCATCTTCAGCCTCATTGATCTCAGCTTTGCTTTCCATCTTGCTTAACCCCCTCAGAAGTCCCCTCAGAAGTCATTCTCCACACCAACAGCGAGCCGAGTCTGGATGCCTTATTATGCAATGCACGGGGGTAAAGCTTTGCCCAACTTTGAGGCAGATTCATCATATAGAGTCACGAATTTTACATACCCAGTGTACAATGCTGTGTGAAGGGGGACTACTGCATGAGCCATGGCATCTGTCGCTATACGTATTCCGGTGCATCAGGATACAATGTCGGCGATTGCACTGATAAATCGCTCCAGGATCCGATCTGCCTGACCCGATGCGGTAATTTTATGAGATAGGCGATCTGGGCGACTGCAGAAGCTAACAGTGCCCACGTTGTCATGTATAGGTGGCCTCCCTTATTCGGATTTGACGTACAACCTATCGTCAGGGCTCTGGGTATGTTGGAGCTATTATGATAATGATAAAGCCAATTGTACAAACCCGGCAGATGAGATATTCCCTGGTGGTGTTTTTCTGATTGCGACGGCTGGTGTACTCTTTTATTATTGACGTCGGAGATCATCACCACCATCAACGACGCCTGCATCTTTTCAACGTCTATGGGCCGGGCCATAATCGGAATCACATCAATTGCAACGACGCCATAGAGTTGAGCTTGGGAAACCGGAGCCCCATCCCCAGGAGCTTGCCTGAGAACTGTTTACAAATGGTTGTTGCCCGCTAGGCCCGCTTATTTGAACCTGTCGCGCCATATAATATGTATGGCCTATTCTTTCATTTATCAATAAGTCGGTTAAATTATATTATTTTCAGTTTGTTGTTTTTGATATATTTTGTGAAAGATACCCATTAGGGGTCAAATTCACACTTATTTTCAACGAGTCAATATTTCTGCCCCAAAGAAGTGTTGACCAAGTATTTTTTAGCCCCACGAATAAACTTCATATTATTTGAAGAGCCTCTTGACCGTTTCTTTTCAGCCCAAGAGTCTCGACCCTAGGGCTTGACAGACGCCAAGCCCTCACTCAGCCCCCCTCGTCGACCCAAATCTTGCCAAGTCAGCAATGCTGAATATCCCAGTCCTTCCTGCAGACTACCAGTATCTCGCTACCTTAAACTTTCATCGATGATTATACTCCGTATGATAACATGGACACCCGAGCGCAGCTCCACCCCGCGCCACATCAACGACATTGCTGGGAGTGTATGCGCCGTCGACTCGTATGCGATTTCGCGCGTCCCACTTGTAACAAATGCCGATCGGCCGGTGTTGCTTGCCCCGGATATGACGAGAAGAAACCACTTAGATGGCTAGCCCCCGGAAAAGTGACCTCTCGCGCTCAAAAGCGACGTTCTCCTCATGGCACAGACCACTCCTCCACAGTTAGTAGCGAAGGTAGCGAGGAGGCAGCTGACAAGGGGTATGTCCCGCAAACCAGCGTGGGAAGTGAACTACTGCGAATACCAATCCCACGCCGAGAGTTGAAAAGCGAAACATGCACAATGGTTGAGGCCGTGTGCTACTGTATGTCACATCGAGCTTCTAAATGCAACTGATTTTCATAGTTCTTCCTAGTCAACAACTATGTCTACCCTGACTTTCGCGCAATGCACGAGTTAGCGCCGAACCCTTACCTTGGCCAGTTTCCCCTCGATGCCCTGCACCAAATGCCCATGTCGATATGTCACACGTTAGTTTATCTTGCCCTGGGTCACCGTATACATCGCGTATACCCAGGGGATTATTGTCGCTCGTTGGCACGTTTGCGACCGAGCCTTTATCAACATAGAGGACTGGCACTTCGATCCTTGACTGAGCTGATGGGGAACCTGAACAAACGAACTACTATCGATCTTACCATTGGAAGCATTTTACTATTCTTATTTGTTGATGTAAGCTCGCCTTATCCTTCCTCATTGAGATGGGCCAAGAGCTAAAGGGAACGGCGATGGGGAAGGCTAGACAACTGCCGTCAGTGGACTGGCAGCATCATTTCGCTGCCGCTATGGAATTAATTAAACTGCGTGGTGATCTAGCAAGTCTTGCGCATTCCTCCGAGTATCTGAAGCCCTTGATACTTCATTCGCTCATGTAAGAGATCTAGTTATCATTCATGCTTATTCCCCTCTCGCCATTTTCGCTTCCTAAGTTTCTAACTCAGGATGCTTAGTCTCGGGGTGATGGCTAACACGACAACCCCTCCATCACAACATATTCCAACCACGTCGCAACTCGACCTGATTGATATCATGACAGAGTTATACGGAGATGGCATATATCCGATCCTCCTATGCCCCCCTTACCTCTTCATAGATGTGATCAAGATCAACAACCTCCGCTTCCAAACGACTTCAGCCCCAATAACTGAAACCGCACGAGCGACAGCGCACGAGATACTCGAGCATATCGAGGCGTTCTCGCCCGAAGACTGGACAGGCACAAATCCCGATTCACGAGAGGACTGGTTGCTACTGGGACGCATGTACAGGTCCTCCGTGGCCCTGTACTGCATCTCGTCTCTGCAAAGCCTCTCCATCATTCCCTCCAGCAAGCACTATACTGCTTTGAGGACTGTACATGGCAATCATCTATATAGTCTTCTTCCAAAGATTACGCGCCGCACCCGCATCAGACATTTCACGATATGGCCACTTGTTGTAGCGGGAATGCAAGCGGTTGATGCGAGTCCTAATGTTCGTGGTATCGTTGACGAGCAATTGTCAGAACTGAGCAAGATAATGGGGTGCCCGACGCCTATGTTAGCAAGTGCTGTGTTCCGCAGGTTTTGGACTTCGGGCCAAACAGGATGGGACGAGTGCTTTGACAAAGCATACGTGTTTGTGACATAGGTCCTAGCTCCAAACTGTAAGCATGCATTAGGATCAATGGACATGCTTGTGGGAAGGTTAAGGTTAAAAGTTCTATGTATTATGACGTGCAGGTACCGATTCTTACTTCGAAGTGAGGATGAAACAAGTCCCAGACTGTGTCACTCTTGATGGTTGGTAACTGGTCTGCCAGTAAAGACAAACGCTTATTAACCCGCGATCATTTAAGTAACAGTACGCCACATTCATCGTATCAGGTGGTAGCCCATGCCCTGCACGCCGCGTTGGACTGCACCAATGACCAACCTAAGGAGTCATTTTCCGAGATGAGTGAGCCACAAACCTGCCACCAGAGTGGCACGATCCGGTTCCTCGCCTGCCTCTACAGAGTAACCCCAAACAAGGCCCATTAACTGGCCTTTATCCCTCTGTGGCCTTGCAATACAGGTTGTGAAGGGATGGCTGTACATCCCACCACTCGACATCGTATCTTCTCCTTCAGCCAGAGTACTATATAAATGATGGTTGTAGCGTCTGGAATGGGCGGCGTGCAGTGCCGATCATCCCAAATACCCTAAGGTAGGAAAATGGATTCATCAAGGCTCTGGATAAGTCTCGCTGGGCTGATCACCTACCTCATCGTGATTAGCTTTTATCGACTCTACTCCCATGTGTTGAGAAACATACCGGGTCCTAAATTAGCAGCGGTCACCCACCTCTATGAGTGGTACTATGATTTATTTCTGGGAGGGAGGTACCTCTTCGAGATTGAGAGGATGCACAAGAGATACGGTAATCGTCAATTCTGAAGATCCCTACTTATGATACCCATCTAACTAAGCGCTAGGGCCCATCGTGCGCATCAACCCTCGAGAAGTCCACATCAGTGACCCGCAGTATTACGACGAAATCTACGCATCGGGCACCCGCAGGCGGAATAAGGATGCAGATTTCGTTTCATTCACGGGCCTACTCCTCTCCAGTGCCTTGACAACAGACCATGACCTCCACCGCTATCGTCGTGGCCTCATGAACAACTTCTTCTCTAAGAAGTCGGTCCGTAGGATATCCCACCTTGTCGAAGAGAAGGTCCACAAGCTTATGCATCGCTTTGAAGCCTCTCATCGATCTAATAAAGTAGTCCGACTCGATGATGCGTTTGCAGCTATGACCTCTGATGTCATCACCCATTACTGCTATGGCAAAATTTGGGACTATCTCGATGACGCGAATCTGCGCACAGATATTCGCAAGGCCGTTCATGATCTCACCTGTAGCGTCCATTTCAATCGCATTTTCCCGATTTTTCTTGCCGTGCTTCAAAGGCTACCGCTTCGGTTGTTACACGCGATTCATCCTGCAAGATCGGTTGTGCTCGATATCCAGAAGGCAATCTATGAGCAGTCAGCTGAAGCTATCCATGGGGATAAATATGATATCGGTCACCATGGTGCCGTTGACAAACATACAACCATCTACGACCAGCTGACGGATCCCAGCATTCCAGCTGGAGAACGGCCCCTCCAGCGTCTGCAGGATGAAGGTCTTCTGCTTATCAGTGCTGGTACGGAGACAACGGCTAGAGCGTTGACAACGGCCTGCTTCCATATCGCATCGGACGATCAGGTGCGCACTCGATTGCGAGAGGAGCTGAGGACCGTCCTGTCGACGCCTACCAGCCCTGTTACCTGGTCCGAGTTGGAAAGGTTGCCTTATTTAGTAAGTTATGACATTATCTAATATGTTATGAGACAGATTTCTTCCAAAATCTTTATCTGCCTCCCATGCTAAGTCCCAATCTTTTGTTTTCTCCTTCCACGTAGAGCTCCTTCAACATCACTAATTCTACTCTACAGACTGGCACGGTTAACGAATCCCTCCGTCTCGGCGGCTTCCTCACAACTCGATCCCCTCGCATAGCACCCGACGAACCCCTAACCTACAAAGAATACACCATCCATCCTGGCGTAAGCAACCCCCTCCCCTCAACAACACACCACTAACAGAATCCCCCAGACCCCAGTAAGCTCCTCCAGTTACTTCGGCCACAAAAACCCAAATATCTTCCCGGAGCCCGAGAAGTTCTCTCCCGAACGATGGATCTCCGCTGGCAGAAGCAACGACCACCTTTTCAAATACATTACGTCCTTCTCCCGAGGAAGTCGGATATGTGTCGGCATGAAGTAAGCTGGAAATTACCCGGGGTCTGGGACAGGTGCTAACGTGTGAAGCCTCGCATTTCTCGAGCTTTACATGACTCTTGCGTACTTTGTGCGTCGATTTGATGTTGAGTTGATTGATACGACTATGGAGGATATGAGGATAGTGAGGGATATGGGGGTTGGGTTTACGCATCGGGGTGAGCCGAGTGTCTATGGGAGGATTGTGAGGGTATATCAGGATTGAGGGGTGATTTGTTAGTTTCTGGGTGCTACTAGTGATTCTTGTACTGTGACAACGTAATAATACAGCTGTTAGTCTTTTACTTCAATCTTCCAAGGCAGGAGAACGAATGCTGATAAAAAATGGTCATGTGCAGTCGGTGCTAGAAGCTCAACGGGGTCAAGTGCAGCATATCAGCTGATATCAGATAGTCGTATCAGAGAGCAGGAAATCTGATTGAGAGGGTCTAATATTTAACTCGCGGACCCATTTAATGCATCGAATCTCTTTCGTCCTTTAAACCCAACAGCTCCACACTCTACGTCCAATCAACCATTCCGGCCCCAAACTTGGTTGTATGGTTCCTGAGCTATTTATGCCATAGTTTCTATTTATATTTATGCAGATGACCCCAGTATATGACTTCTCAGACATCTTACTAGATTATACTTGCCCTACAGATTACATTTTAACCAGACAATCATGAATCAGTCTTCAAATTACAGCCAACAATGTATCAATTAAAGCAAAGCTATCTTCAAACTCAATATGAGGGTATTGGGGTATATCAAGGACCTCGCAAAGCAATCAAACCACAAAAGAAAGACATTATATCATGATATAGTCATCTTCAAATACCACACCAACAAGCCATCTCTATCACGCACCCACCAAACAGACTCTAGCATCAAGTCCAACCCATTCACTTCCATAAAACCCTACCAAACTCCACATACCTCAACTCAGCACAAACTACTGATAACCATTCTGCATCCGCGGCTGGCCCTGAGGCCGATAGGCCCGATAAGGCTGCTGAGCCTGCGAGACACTGGTATACTTCTGTTGATTCTGGAGGTGCTTAACAGGCCCCGTTGAAGCATTATCCGATAATTGTTTGGACGAAGCGACGAGAAGAGCCATGAGGAAGGTCGCAGAGTAGAAGAAATTGGACAGAAAATTCTGGGCCTCTAAGGAGCGGTTATATGCGTCGATGCCCTTGCGTATATAATCTGCTTGTAGGTAATCGATAATGATGTGGTTGGCGAGGTCGAGAACGGTCATTCCCAATGATGATAGGATGAGGAGTATGATAGCAGGGAATAGTATCTATACCGTATGATGTTAGTTATATGAGTATAAATGATACTGAAGTACTGGATGAAGTGACATACCCCTCGTCTCAAATGATGGCCACGGGTTAGCGCGAAAAGCATATTCCCAGCTGCCATCAGCATGCCAATCACAGAGAGCACGGTATACGCGGTGGCTAGTCTGATTTGGTGATATCGTAAAGTGCTAGCACTAACCAACACATGGGTGCGATACGATGCATCAACGAGATGAGTGTAGATGGCCAGATGGCAGAGGAGGATAATCCCAAGCACGACGACGTAGATAGTATGGACGACGGTGACCATTTTTGCGATTTTTCTGTTACCCTGAACCAGGCGCTTGCATATTGGGACCATGATCAGGGCAATGAGCAGGAAGTATGCCAGGGCGGAAAGCCAACTTGGCACAAGGCTGACAATCTGATACAGGGTGATCGATGTGATGTCGCATTGTACCAGAGTGAAGAGGATGATGTTAAGGATGACCGCACTGCGTTTTGTTAGTCGAGATTGGTCTGTTAAAGGCGACAAAAGCCCACACTTACACGATGCTGAAGACGATCGAGAAGCCGAGAGGGAACCATCGTCGTAAGGCTCTTCCTTTCTGCTTGCTCCGGATCAATCTGAAGGTCGCAAAGCAAAACAGCCCACAGAAGACAAGGAAGAAGAGCGCATGGAACGCGATGGTAATTTGCGCTGCTTGGGAGCTAAATGCGGGGCCGTTGCATGAGCTGGAGCTTGAAGAGCTGGAGCTGCCGCCACTGTAGGAACCACCACCACGTCTGGGTGCCATTGTGGAAAAGTTGTTGTAGTCAGAAAGGAGCGATGAATTGTTTGTGAACGGACTGGGCGCTCAGGGGATAATAAGCGCAAGCCGGTCTCCAAGGCTGAGTCCGTACACTAAGTGCCATGCCACGCTTGGGCACATAGCCTCATGATGTTCAAACCGCCAGATTGGTGAATCATGGCGGTGGTCGTGTTGAGGGCCTACTATATATTAGCAGAACCTTAAAACAGGAAGATCGCTTGCAGGAAGCGCTGTGGTTGGCTCGAACACGACATGGCTGAGGCTCAGCAGGGTCAATACGAGGTTATTCTTAGGGCAAAGGGTCTGCAGCCAATTTCCACCCGCACACGAAGGAGTGCCAAATCTCCACATTTGGATTTATTTGCCGAAAGATCGTATTCAGACAAAGGAAATATGCATCCTGTGGGTGCTTGTCATTGCGCTACTGGATTGCGGTCAGGCACGAGGTTTAATATTCCTCAAGAGTCCCCTTTACGAGGAGAATTGCGGGGTGAATAACAGTTTTACCAATTAAAGCGTCTCGTATTATCGCAGTGGTCCACATGATTAGATAGAGTGCATCTAACTATCTGCACAGCCGTAGAGATAAATAGCCAACGAAAGCATCATTATGGTTGAGCGAGGGTACAGAGGGAACGATATTCACAGTCCGACAAAACACACGCGTGGATCATAGCCCATTTCCAAATTCCTTCGGATATTCATTAAGCGCATAACAGCATTCAATCAAAAACCCATCTCACAGGAAAGCGCCCAAAACGAAGGGGAGCATCCATGTGGCCCAACCTTGAGGCAAGGTCGAGGACGCACCGGAGTCAGTCGACGAAGGAGAAGCCGATGATGAAGTGGAGGAAGCAGTTCCCGAGCTGGTCTTGCTTCCACTAGTAGTGGTTGAGGCTTCGGTAGTGGTAGAAGTGGAAGTGGAAGTGGTCGATCCGGACTCGGTAGGCGAGGCCGATCCGCTAGTGGGAGTGGCGGAGTCCGAGGTCGATTCGGCTCCGCTGCTGGACGATCCGGTGGGAGATCCTGATCCAGTGGTAGATCCAGATCCAGTGGCAGTTTCAGATCCAGTGGCAGTTCCAGTGGCAGTTCCAGAGTTACCGGTAGGAACTTCAGATCCAGTCGAACTACCCGACTGGCTGGTCTCGGTGAAATATGGGAGAGTGACTGAGCCGGTCTCCGTAGAGCCCGAGTTGCTGTCGGTGGGAGTAGCGGCTACGTCGGTCGTTTCAAACTGTCTTTGCTGGAGTTTGGCAGCCTGGGCCATGGAGGAGCCCACAAGGGCGACGAGAACGGTGGATGACTTGATCTGCATTGTGGAGGTTTGATCTGATTTCAGGCAGAGATCGTGGGTGATAGATATCTGGTGAAGGGGGAAGCGAAGGAGTCATATGTCCTACTTATACCCGGGACATTCTGCAGCTCAGAGACAACAGCCACGAGAGCTTACGTTTGCACCTACGTATGATGCCACTCATGTTCAGACCTGGGCTAGGTGGGGAAATGGCTAAGCGTCTTGGCTTCGTCGGTGCGTAGGGCTTTTTGGACGGACCCCCTTGTTTGATTGGTGACTGCAGGGAGGCAATGCTGGCAACTGCAGATCGGCGGAGGATCTCAACCTGTCAGAAGTCCCTGCGCCTCGGGATGACCAGCGTAGTAAGCCGCAGGGGCCTGAACTGATTCTCAGCCTTGCATCGTTCTCTCGGCGATATGAACCCACTTAGACCTCATGGGAGACCCTTTCTGTTGGATTGTACGGTGTATACGTCACAACACTCCGACAAACAATGCCCAAGAGTCAGCGATCGTCTTTATGCCCCGTAATCGCGAGCAAACTAGGGCTTATGCACACGGGAATGGCCCCGTCGGGTTTCCGCGACGCTCCGGAGGTCATCGCAAGAACCATCGCTTCAGACGCCATAATCACCCCACATGGACTTTTCAGTCGCTAGGCAACGCCCAACCTCTCCCATTCGATCTCCTGATTTCCGGGGTATACTACGCCATCTAACTTTTGATTGGAGTGGTTTTGCCGATCACAGCCAGCTACAGTCAACAAGCTGCAAGGCCTATTGGAAATCAGATACTCAGTTGTGTTGTACAAATACACCGCTCACACCAGACACTGGAGGTTTTATGATGTATTGTGTACATTCTTCTAGTGACTACTTTGTCTCGTATTGTTTCAGAGCAAATTCCAAGAGGTCGGGATACCATCTGCGACCCACATCTTGGTGACTGATCACCCGATGAAGGAGCGTCCCTTCGCCCGTCCGGCCACTGAATATACGATTAAACGTAGCCTCCGCATCCGATCGTACCTTTTCATCCTGTATCAGATCCCTGACATGCTGTGGTATCTGCAGGGTGATTTTCTCAGCGGAGAGATCTAGTCCCATTCCCAGGAACACAGGGATAGAGAACCGCGGCCCGAGAGACACGCCTCTCTTATCGATAAAATTCCGGGGCGCGAGGCTTACCCGATGGGTCGTCGCCATGCACACGCCCCCAGTAATCGCTTCCAACGCCCGCCCAATGTTCACCACCAGCGAGTTCTCCACCGGTGCGGCCGATATCCAATCGCCGGATTTATTCTGCACTTCTAATCCGGAGTGGGGCGATGCTTGGAGAAGAAAGGTAAGGAACTCCGAATCCTTGTGAGGGCCAACACCTTGAACTTCTGCCTCGGTTGAGGATACGGGCGGTGGTGGATATTTGATCAACTTCAACTTCAGTTGCTGTGGGTTGTCAAAGTACGGATCCAGCGCTGTCGGTGGCAGATCAAGTGCCTCTGATATGAGACCCCGAAATGCATCTGATAGTGGGCTGATTTCCGCGAGATATGCCTCGATGGCCTGGCGGAAGCCAGGAATAGCGCTTTCATCGGGCCACTGTGAGGGTTAGCATGTGTTCTGAAAGAATAACAAGCAATAAATATTGAAAGTGCGTACCTGGTTAGGACCCCGAATATTTCGATAGAGTGGTTCATCGGGGCCTGGAGCTGGTAACTCTGTCGCGAACTACTCGTAGTGTCGTCAGCATCTTGCTGTACAATATATGTCTCGGTAGACTGCATACATCGAACTGTTCCCGATAGTCCTGTTCGCGCGCAGTAATCTCCGCTCCTAGTCGAGAGTAGCCTAGAAAATGTTTACTGTTCACCATTTCTATCTCGACCTTTTTCTCTAACGGCAAGTCAAAAATGTCCTTGCATTTGTCTACCACATCCTGTTGGATTTGAGGCGCAATGGGCGCATTGATCAGATAGAAGAACCCCACATTGATCAGCGCATTCCGAAGCTCGGCTAGGAACTGTGGCTTGGTAGTCGGTGACGTGGAAAGGGAGTAATCTAATATGGGGATTGTGGTAAACGATGATGTATTCGTAGTCATGGTATGCAAATCAGTGCTTGTTTTGTGATGAATCAATTATATGGAGGAAAGATGAAGTTTATTGCCCTTTTGTCTCCGGTTTTATGGCCACAGCCGACCGTATTGTCATTTTCCCGGTCGGGTCTAGAGCCGTATCGCATCATCCCAATGGCGGATGAGGTGACGGTAATTACATTACGGAAGAAAATATACACAATGTTTTGCTGTCTCATGTTAATTTGCCTTTTAAGGTACACTCAAATCAAAATGCGCTATAAAACACGACCAATGCAATCAGGGAATATTCGGAATTTTGCGATAGCAAATAATAAATCAGTAGAAGTATTCATGAGGCATACTACGCCAACACCCAGCATATTCCAGAACAAGATATATGCACTACATCGTCATGAAGAACATGACTGCGAACGCGATGACCGCAGCTGTGCGGTTCAGTTGATCCTTCGAGGCTCCGGAAGACGACGCCTTCATCAACAGCTCCGGCTCATAGGCCGTCGGTGTGGTACTGTTGGTCTTTCCGTCCCAGCAGTAATTCTTGAAGCAAGTATTGCAGATATCGGGGAGCTTAGTGTTCGTACGTTCGGTGGACCGCTGGAGGATGGCGCACCCAACGCACGAGGGCCAGTTCACGTCGGCACTGGCATTGCCTTGGGTGACGACGTTGTAGCCATTCAAGATGATATCATCGCGTTGTTGGTCCTTATACGCCAGCTGGAAGGTCGACGTGTTGGACTCGGCGGTGTAAGGGGCGTTGGGCAGGTAGACGATCAACGGGGTCGGCGTGCTGGTGTTGGATGAATTGCATCCGAAGAAGGTCGGGCGTTTGTTCAGGCCGAGGTTGAGGAACGTGTTGACATCGGGCACCGCAGGGAAGGAGGTCCCGTTGGCGATACCAGTAGTATTCAAGCTACGTTCATAGGTGTAGATGAGGGAGGACCCGTTGGGCCAGCTATAGTCCGTATCAGCGGACGAATCCACGGCAAAGATGACATCCACGTTGCGGGTGGGCTGGATCAACGGGTGCAGAGGCACGTTCTGTCCATCTTCACCTCCATCGACCACGTCCAGCTCTGGCGTTGACGAATATGCTGCTGTTGAATTGCGATATTTGTAGAAGGGGTTGGGTGCGTAAACTGCAATGTCCTCATCGTTCTCGCCCAGATGTTCCAAGACGTCGGCAATCGCCTCCTTGAGGAACTTAGGGATATCGGTGCCGTTCAGACGCAGGATGAACTGGTTGAACAGGGACGAGCTGGTACCCATGACAAAACCCGCATTGTCAAAGCCGCGCACGCACGATTCCCCCTTGGGGAGTTCACCGTTCTCGAAATTTGATCCGAGATACTCCAATGGCGCAAAGCCGTATACAGACGGATCAAAGGAGCCGAACTCCCATGGGTTAAATTCATACACAGTCGAGTTACTTCCAATAAGTATTTCTCCCGGGTTACGTCCATCGGCTACGAGGATAGGCATGGGCATCTTGCCCTTCTTGAAATCGTCGCCCAAGGCAATCGACGACCAAGTATAACTGGGACCGCCATCATCAGTGGTAGCGTTGATGAACTGATAGGAGAGAGCACGGCCCCAGTAGTCGGTCAACGAAGTGTTGAACCCGGCCTTGTTCTTGTCCTTCACCGCATCGTACAGATCCTTCCAGTACGCGGCAGTGTTAATCAGTTGGAAATGTTTAACATCAGGACCCTCCAGGATAGAGTTCTGGAAGTCCCAGACCTTGTCGCTGGCCTGCAGGTCACCGATCGTGGTGAAGTTGTTGATGTACACGGAACCCACGAGCCATCCACCACCACTGAGGCCCGATAGATAAGTAGCGGACTGCAGAAGGCCTCCGAGCTGTCCACGGGCTGTGGAGTTGGAGGTACGGCTATCAAATGCCTTGATAGCACCCGCACCATTGGTCAAAGCGCGGTAACCACCGCCCGAGACGGCAATGGCCACATTTGGAATGTTCGATGCATTGTTTTTATGACGGTCAATGTACCCCGAGGCATCAAAGGAGCTTAGATTGAGCCGGCCGAGCAAATCCTTCATGGGCTCAAGGGTTTCATTCCGACGCACTTGCAGCCAATCCTTCTCACTGGTAGACAGGGCGGCGGCACTGCGAATACTGGGACGAGTCGACGGGCAGGAAACATTTGCGGGAGCATATTCATCTGGGGCATTGGGGAACGCCCGTGGAGTGACGGCGATCGAGGCGGCATTGGCCAAGCCCACTGCTAAGGTGAGCAGGGCGACCTTCATAGTGGTAGATACGTGATGGGAAACGGAGGGAAAGACGGGGAATGACGTTCAAAAGGCAGCACAGAAGAAGGATACCACCGTGGAGTAATATAACGATGACGGTTCAGCCATGATGCCCCATTCTTTGGATTGTACCACATTTGGCGTGGACCAACCGGAAGGCAGTGGAATTGAACGTCTCCATTCTCACCATTCTAGTGGAGCATCCCCTGCCAATCACCTACCTCTTCGGAATCCGGCAGTCGAGTAGGGCTGATTAGGCAGCACTTTTCAATGGTTCTCCGTCGTTATGCTCGCTCTCGGAATGTCACCTTAGCGCAGGGTCATCCACCATCGTCGCTGTTCGAGCTGACAGTGCCTTGTCGCACTGCCACTTGTTAATTTAGGCAACATCATAAAGGCCCTTGTCTCTCATTTCCCGGTTCTTGGCAGCCGTTAACATTCAGATTTCCGAAGTGGCTGAGAAGAGTTCTTTGGAAGAAGACTGGCTCAAAGAAATGACTCGAGGTCTTTGTCTGTCATGTGACGTATCCGATCATGACGTCTGCACCAAAAAGACCCTGCACATCATTCATGTTTTGTTTGTTTGTGTACTTTACGTGTGCACAATTATTTATGTTATGTAATTCATCATCCAGCATCCGACTGGCATTAGGCGGCCGTCAATAAACATCCGAATGAAGTTTCATGAAATTTCTGCAATGTTCCTGTTAGTTTCTTTTTAATAATTATTATTGATCATTATATTTTGTTTTTCTGTACCTCTGCTGGGTCCTCTTTCTCTCTCTCGCTCCCCTGCAGTACAACCATTAAAATCATCATTATAGCGTTCCCCCAGCCCCCTTGCGTCTTCTAATCGAACAGAAGGAGGACCCGAAACATATTTCAAGGATCATACCGGCAAATCAGAGCTACCTTAAGGCCAAGCCAAGCCACTGTGTAGCTGACAAGAGGCAGACCGACATTTGTAGGGCTAGCGTCTCAATAGCGTCTCAGCAAACTCATCAGGCTTCCCATTTGGGCCGCTGAACCCGCCGCAAAAAAAGGACGGGCTAAGCTGTGCTCTCTGACACATTTCTCTGCAATGCAATGCTTGGCGTGTTTGAAAAAGAAATTGAAAATAGGAAGTAACTGACATGAACCATAACTTTTGTTCATTTAGAAGGGGGACTATTACACAAAGTCTGCCCTTGATATCAAGTGCCGGTTCATGTTGGTGTCAGTGAGGTTTAACTGACCATTTGTCCTTCTCGATGGATTCTTTAGCGTGGGGGCCATCAGCGGAGGGATTATTTCGCTTTATGCACAGTAATCAGGGCGATGTAGGATGAGCCACAATATTACTACTGTTGACAGACGATCAGACCAATAATATGACGCTGTCGAAAAGGTGCTGGGTCCAACAGTGTTTAGTGTCTGGGTAGGGCTGGTAAGACAAGCATCCACTTCAATCTGTAATCGTACTCGTACTGAATTTCTTTTTGAAGAAAACAGCCACATGAGAGCCCACGCCACATATGGCTTGTACTGGCAATATCTACCTTGGAGTCATGGAATTCACCAGGTGGACAGGTGGATGCAGTACGCTGGATCGTCTTATCTGAAAGTGGAGATACTAATAAAACTGTAAATGAAAAGAGAACAAAGGAAAAATAAAGCGAAAGAAACAGATTAAGGACTAAGGCAACACCGCTCCGCGATATAGACTATTCCATTCTGTCAATTGAAACCCAGACTCCCTCTGGCAACATCCAGATGAGGCCTAGATGCAACGCGTACTCCGTCACTGGGTACCGGAAGATCCCGAGGATGTGATGCGCATGGTTGTTGTAAGTAGGACGTCGTGCCCTATCAGTACCACTACCGACTAGAGTTAAGTATGGTCCATGACTATATTCAGGTATTTCCTTCCACACATTAAGCCAGCATTGAGGGATCCAAGAACATGCCTTTTTTTTCCGATCATACCTTGATGTACTGTGTGTGTGTAGAAGGAGCAAACAATACTTCCCTGAGAAGCTGAGTTTACATACTTGATTCATGATTTACAAGACTCTGCACAAACCAGCACAGAGATGTATAAAAGACATCCACTGTGGCGCCATCACGTGCGGTGTCCAGAGTGATATCTTGTTTTCAGCCAACAGATGTGAGTAGCCCAGGCACTGGATGAAGATAATTGGTTCGCATCTATGGGAATGTACTTCTACCCCTCCATTCTTTATCTCTTCTCTCTTAGATCGCAACTTATCTTGTGCTTGAGCATCACATCATTCCCACCAAGACATATACTTTCATGGTCCATGATATACAAGAAGTGGCATAATCATGGAATATGCAACGCTTGTTACTCTCCCGGTGGAGTTGATAGAGAACTTGGTGTCTTTCCTTAAATTACATGACAGGTGCAATCTTCGACTAACTTCACGAGCTATGGCCAACAAAACATCCCTAATCTCATTTAGGCACAATTTCTACCGAAAGAAGATACAGTTAACGGAGGAACATCTCCAGGCCTTTGTTACCGTGACACAAAAGGAATGGCTGGGATGTCACCTCCGGCACTTGACAGTGATGGACGTGCCAGTGGGCGATGGCCAGACTATAGCTGAGCAACGAGCTGTGACCCTTCTACAATGGGCTTTGACGCACCTGCGCGTCAACACTGGACATGGCCTTCTGGAATCACTGACTCTCACGATCGAAACAGAAACACATCCCCGAGGTCCTTGGAAAAGCGTATGGGAGGCTGCAGCGAAGCTCTTTCGGGTCACCACGGTAGCACTTGGCAGAAGCAAACTACACGTGAAAGAAATCGACATATTTAGCAGTATAGACCACTGCAGCTTGGCAAGTGGTGAGATCGCAAAAGTGTTGAACATGCTTGAATCATTGAAAAACATCAAGGCTATGTCACTAAACCTGTCGCATCAGCAATCGAAGAGACAGGAGGACGTCCAAATACTCCCCCCTGCGATTGGTCGAGACAACACCCAGGCTATAACCTGCTTCTTGAACATGTGCCCTAAGCTCGAATCTCTCCACCTGCGCTGGTACAACCTGGACATTTTTAATCTGACCCAGGCACAGAAGGACGAGCAGCATTTTTTCGATCGAATCGCGGACTCCTGTCCTATTGGGCGCTTGAAGTATTGCACACTGCAAGGAATCCATACTTCCGAGCAGAACCTGAACTATTTCCTCCGTCGCCCACGCCTCCGCAGCTTGACTATGGAACAGATACGTCTCGACTCCGGTACCTTTCGACCAATATTCGAATATTTATCATTAAACATGAGAAAGCTGCAGTATCTCCGTTTGGATGACTTCTGGGAAGATAAATTGCACTACTTCGATGGCCTAGGGCAACCAAACTTCCCTAGTATTAGCGGCCCCAACCTACCTAACTCCATAACGAGAACCGGACGCGAAACACGCAGGATTATCCGGTATTGCTTCAGCCTGGGCGGATCGCTACCAGGTGCTGATAGTAGACGATGGATGGAGAAACACTGGCGTCTTTACGGACCTCCACGAGGGCCTCAGGCGTGAAAGGGACTATGACTGTGTTGCAGCTTAATTTGCTTTCAGGGGTTCATTGGTATCGGGATAATCTCAATTTGTATTTCTTGGAGGCGTCAATATTATCCGGAATGTTCGATTCGTCGTACAGACACAGATAGCTAGACCTTTTAGTGCATTTTAGCAGTTCCCTAAGTTTGTACAAGATGAATGATCCTTGTCTACTTGATAACGGGCTATACCGACATAACAGCCATAAGTCTGCCTTATCAAAGTGGGAAAACGGCAGGCTATTATCAGACGACGTCAAGGACTAATCTTCAAAATATCAGGAGACATGAGTGACATTGTCTCATCATAAAATAGTCATTCGCGTTCTAACGGAAAGAACGAGCATGGCCATTTCCCTCGCAAGGCTTCACTTTTTGAGTCACTGCTCTCCGCCTATTCATCCGCCTCATCTTTGCTTTGCCCCCGAAACCTTTGGAAGTCTTGACACTTTGCCTAGGTTATAACATATCACTACATTTAAAGGTACGAATATCAACAGGCAACACCGACACCTTTCATTGCCATATTAGGTCACAATGATCGGTCTTTCATTATAACTTTCGGTATTCTTAAATATTTCAGCCGACACAACCTCCTCAAAATCCTCGTTTCTGTGAACATTCTCTTCTCGCGCAATGACAGAATTACCAGCCTCTCCACTCCTTGATCTACCGACAAATTTGGGACGGTTAATCATCCACAAGCTGGACTATCCCTCCAGATTATCACTGTCGCAGACAAGCAAATACTTTCGATCCTTAATCCCCACACAACATCCCTCCACAGTACTACTGAGAAGACGGTATCTTTGTGACAAGGAAACATGGCCCGGGTAAGTCTCCGTCGGTGCAATGGAATGTACGTTCCCCATCGCCATAATGCTAACGTCTGTAGATACGAGAAGTACTTTGCCTGTGGTCGCTGCCTCCAACTTCTCCACTACTCCCATTTCACCAGTGGTCAAGTGCGTGGGAGACGGGCCAAATTATGCCCCGAAAAGTACTTGCGTGTTTGTCTTGGCTGCCTCCATTGCCAAGCGCATGAATGCTTTATGAGGTCTAGGAACCACAACGGTAATCAACCTGGACCAAATGGCCCTGGGCCAAACGTTGGCCTAAGGGCTGCCCAGGCGACCGTTCCGCCATATTGGCCTCCTTCCAATCCCGTGCAGCCTCCTGCGTATCCCGCGCAGCCCTCAATGTATCCCGCGCAGCCTTCAACGTATCATGCACAGCCTTCAGTATATCCCGTGCAGCCTTTTACTTATTCCGCGGTGCCTCCTGTGTCTGTTAACTACTATAATGGTCATGGAGGCAGCTATTCACCTGGGGGGCCATACTATATATACCGTTGGCTGGCCACTCTAGGATAATATAGGCTATGTCCATCAAATGAGCATTTACACCGGATGGGGGTGATGGGAACTCTCATATATGAGTGATGATGGTATGTACATGACCCGAAGAGTGTTTGTTGAAGGCTATCTTTGCCCTTTCTGTGTTCCTTTTGCCTGCGCATAGAATGTGCAATGTAAATTCGCTAACGTCAGTTTGATAGACATGTTGCTAATACTAGTTTCATGGCTACTCCCCACTTCATGAAGTTGGTAATATTGCTGTGCTGGCTGGACCTGTTGCTGTGTATATCTCAATACAGGTTCTTACGCAATAATGAGTAATGTCAACCGCAGGATAAAACGGCGCCTGGGATCGATTGCCCGATGGAAATGGTATCATTTAAAGGTTGTGGGAAAAGGCCACTTGGCATTTCTTCCTCTCTCATTTCTCCCTTTGCCTCTCTCTTTGTTCTTGTCCTTTTTTCTTGCTCGCATCTGTCTTAGATGCATCTCACTATTGTCTTACAACAGTGTAAAATAACGGGCGATTGGGATAGCTATGTTATACTTAAACGTAGGACGAGTTAGAAGCATGGCTTTCAGGCGCTTGTACTTGCCTTCAGTGTTGAAGCTCGGAGAGGACTTGGGTTCTGTGAGTAGATATGTAGCTTGTTAGCCTTATATGTACTATTGATTCCCCATACAGATAGTATATTGATTGATTTAGCTGTTTGTAAGGTGCACTCTTGCTCGGCCTAGACAATGTGTTGCCCTACATTGTGAGTACCCTGCTTGTTAGTGCAATCCTGCGTAGTAATAAGTAGCTTGAGGGGGTACATCTATAAGCAAAAGGGAAAGGTACATTTAATGAGCAATAAACTGATGAATAGAAAGCTGAATTGGTGGTTTTACGCTCAGATGATGGAAAAGATATCATCTGTCCCGGCTTTCGGATGTCGCGCCCTACGCCCAGGGCACAACCCACGTACTCTGTTCTTCTAGATGAGCATCCGTGTTTTCCAATCAGTGTCAGCCACCAAAGCTGTACCACGTTCGAGATCCCTAGAACTACGTCAGCATTCAGTGCTCGGGAGTTGGCGGGGTTGAACCTTACAACCTTAAACTGCGCATAAATTCACTCTCGGCGCGACTGGGAGAGAGCTAGGTAACGCATGAGCAATTCAAGCATATATACTTGGAAGTTCGTAGATTTCTCACGACAGGACCGCCTATTAGTCGCCAAGATTCTGATATCCAATATCTACGCCCAATATGTCACATCTAGGAAATGGTGAACATGTACTACTGACGGGGGCAAACGGATTCGTAGCCTCCCACATCCTAGCTCTCTTACTTGAGGTATATTTTCCTCCTCGCAGATGTACGGATTAGACAGGTTAATTGAGATAGCGTGGATACGCTGTGACCGCCACCGTGCGCTCGCAGCAAAAGGCGGACGATATCATCAAAACCCACCCCTCGTGGAAGGGCAGGATCAACTTCGTGATTGTGTCGGATTTCACCTCTCAGGGACCATTTAATGCTATTTTCGAGAATTTAAAAGTGCCTTTCACATATATTATTCACACAGCTTCTCCCTTGAACTTCAATGTCAAGGATATTCAGAAGGAGATGATTGAGCCTGCTGTGATGGGGTAAGAGAGTGCTTTTCTACCTCCTCGTAATGGAGACGAAATGTCTGATGGTTTCTACAGGACGACACAAATTCTCGAAAGTGCCCATCACCACGGAGGAACATCACTCAAACGATTCGTCCTACTAGGGAGTGCAGTTTCCGTCCTGAACTCCTTCGAGGATATGAGTCGTGAAGGACGCCCTTACACCGAAGAGGACTGGAACCCAGTATGCCAGATAGGTTATCTCTCAACTTATGACCAACGACTCATGCACTTTAGGTCACCGCGACACAAGCCATCGAGCGCCAGGACACCGTTCTAGGCTACAACGTCTCCAAAACCCAAGCCGAAGACTCAGCCTGGAAGTTCATGAAGGCTAGCAATCCCGTATTCGATCTAGCCGTGATCAACCCAGACATCATTACCGGACCCATGATCCATCCCATTTCCGGCCCTGGTTCGATCAACGAGACTAATCATTTCGCGATCGCGAGCTTCATCGATGGGACTAACCCGAAAGTCGAGGACGTGCGGTTTCCATTCTATCACTTTGTGTGTTATACTCGACCTATTCAGACTGATTTTCAGTATAAAAACTAATAATTGTCAGGTCGATGTTCGCGACGTCGCCAGAAGTCACGTTGATGCTTTGACCAATCCTGCTGCTGGCGGTAAGCGGATCCTGCTCATCTCGGGTTTAATTACACCGCAGTTAGTTGTGAATATCATTCGAAAGCATTTCCCGGCACTGAGGGATAAGGTCCCGGAGGGTAAGCCAGATCAGGTTCTACCCGACGGTGTGCATCCTACGGGATGGGATATGCGGGTTAGTTTGGATGTTTTGTCGAAGGGGACGAATGAGGGTCAGTGGAAGTATATTGACTTGGAGAAGAGTGTTACGGATGCGGTGCAGTCTATGATTGACCACAATGTTGTATAAGTTTGGATGTGTTTTCATGGTGCGTGTTTAGGACTAGGTATTTCCTAGCAGCGCTGGTCTTAGTATCCAAATTGCAACTCCCACGGCATTTTGCACGATATAACGTTTGTAATCCCCAGTCAAAGAAACATCATATGCAGACACTAATGTTAGTCAGATAACGTCTTTAAATCTCTATCTCCTTTTCGCTGGATGCCACACCATGACCTAATTAATGTAAAGACCCACAAGGAAATGGCTGAAAGGTCGTACTCGAGGCGTAGGGCGTAATAACCTTCAGTTCCCTTGTTCAAACCTGGTGACTTAGGTATAACGGAACCAAATCTACTGACCTCATGGCCGTCTTATGCTCTTGATGTATTGGTTCTTCATTCACTCACTTAGGATTCCTCAGCTTGATATCGTCCATGCCATCAACTTAGCTTACTGTACCCATTGGATCGCAGTACATGAATTCAGATTCAGATTTGTATACATAAGTGTCCTAATATATACATTGTACTCCAGAATAAACCATGTATACTCCGATATTTACCAAGCTTTGTTACATAAAGACATAAGACTCAACTTCAATCCTTCCCAATCGAGCTAATTCCCAATACAGACTAGCGCTGATCAGCACCTGACGTCACAGGACCAGTTCCAGACCTACTCCGCATCACATCGGAGCCTCCCGAAGTGCCACTTCAAACACCATCAAATTATCAAAATGGACTCAAAAGTAGCAAGACTACCCCTTTTCGGGGGCCCCAGGTAAGTTCGACAATAGTCTCATCCGTTTCCCGTATAACCCACTGACAGAAAAAAGAGCATGGCACTCCTCAGACTGGACCTCCACCGACGATCGCGTCCGTGGCGGATCCTCGCACTCCCACATGAGCTGTTCCCCCGCTTCTCTCTTCGCCCGATTTCACGGAAACCTCGATATCACCACGCTCGGCGGAGCGGGATTTGCCTCGCAGCGGACCAAAGGCGAAGATAGGAGCTGGGATCTTTCTGGCTACGACGGGTTGGAATTGCATATTGCTCGTGGGGATGATAAGTTGTATACCATTACGCTCAAGGATGAGACTGCGCCTAAGCGGCCGGATGGAAGACAGGAGAGCACCCTAAGCTGGGAGTATGATTTCCATGCGGATGGTGAGAAGAGGATTTTTATCAAGTGGGCGGATTTTAAGCCTACGTATCGGGGGAAGGAGCAAGTGGATGCTAGGCCGTTGGATTTGACTGGGGTGAAGCAGATCAGTTTCATGATGCGCAGGTAAGTGTCTTTGAGTTAGCTGAAATGGGGTGTGTGGTATTGACTGTGTATAGTTTCTTCGGAATACAGGAAGGAGACTTCAGTTTGGATATTGTCTCGGTCGCCGCGGTTCGATTCAAGTCTTATCGCGATGATCCGGAGGACGAAGAGGAATACGTGATGGTGGATGAAAAACTGGGAGCTGTGGCGGAGACTCCGAAATCGCGAGGCTGGCTTAGTTGGATTGGAGAGTGCTGTGGCTTGAGTTAAGGCATTGTAGCTGCAGTCATCAATCGGTTACGCAGAGCCGTGTTTCCTGTGTGTTAGCTGCGTTGTTAATACGGCTTAGGCGTAATGACTCCCTCGGTTCTTCCATAGCGATTTATCATGCTATAGCTGCGACCGATGGCAGCTCTCGGTCTGGATGAAGCTGGTATATATTTCCTGTTTATAGCCTTGCAACATATTGATGCTACTGTACTTCAATGTCAGAGGGAAAGAACTGCCAGCGTTGTGCCATGTCATCCGTCACGCATCGCCTAATGTAAGGGATACCTTAGCACACCCAAAATGAGGAGGTGTGAAGTTTAGAAAATAATGTCCATCTCTTGTATAACCTATGATCATCGTCTGGCTTTGAATCTAAATTATGTGGATTGCAACTTAATGTTAACTCAAAACCTGCTGTGGGAGGGAGTAGTTCCAAAAGGTGTGCTTGAGATCTGGTGTGTTGAGCGAACAGTGTAAATAACTGCCTAAAAGCAGCACCCTAGGAAGGGTGCGGAGTGAAAAATTAACAGATATGAAAGTCATACTACTCTATACCCTGACTCAAAGCCGGTTAACCGGAAGTCCTTCCGTGGAATGTTCACTCATTCTACTAATTATACTACCTATGGTTGTAACTTGTTAGAAGTTGGGAGATGTTAGGGGCAGTATGTAGTACGCAAAGATTCTTGGTCAAACATGAACAATGAGTGCTTTATATACACGCACTTTCAATTATGGTATCCCCAAAATAGACAATATTCTCCTCATTAGCCATGTACTTACTATTCCAGCCAAACCCAGTACATCTCTGAACCGGAGTCTTCGTGATGGACAATCAATTTCCCTTTGTGGCCCACCAGCCTTATCCACCCTATGACATCATCCCCAATATATTCAGCCCTCAAAACATCATCGCCCATCATAATCATAACCCCGACTAAATATACCCCGATATCTTGTCAGAAGGGTTCCACATTACGCAACTCAATCAAGCCTCCGACGCAGCCCTGTAGACCTAATCCAATGCCCATTTCAAGGGGCGACTATCATTCCTAAATCAACTTGCGCCCAGATCTCGCCTGAAAGAGGGATACAAGAATAGAAACTAGTCAACATCACTGATCTACCGCAGATGACATCATTAATATCAATCATGTCGCTTGTATCTGACGTCTGTTTACTTATAAATATGGGGGGTTGAAATGCTTTGACTCGAATTTCTCAGAGCATTCTCTTACACTTTGATATCCTATACGAAGATAATCTATCCCTTGTACCAAATATCAGAACAACAAAGACCAACAACACTCAAAATGGACAAGCTTGCCTCGAAGCTCGGCGGTGGTCACAAGCACGGTGGTGCTGGTGGTGCCCAGAATGAGGACTACGTTGACAAGGGTAAGTATGCCATTTTCTGTCTTTTAAAATGGAGAGTACATATATTAACGAGAAACAGGCCTCGACTCCCTCGAAACCAAGTACGGCCACGGCAAGGTCGACCCCCACAACTCGAAGGTGCGACAGACGAATGAACGCATCACTGATTCCGCGAGGAATAAGTTCGAGAGTGCTACTGGGTATGTGCTGCTATTCTTCCAATGCCTCTTTATACGAGGCATACAACTAATGATGCCTCTGCAGGAAACATGTGCCTTCCAAGATCTCCAACTAGAGAAAATTCGTTATGACGGTCATGACTGAGACAGCAAAATGTATTATACTACTGGCTATGCATGCATAATGAATACAACAGATTGTGTATTATGAACTTCACTTATAATCGTTTAAAGGAGGAGAGAAGTGATTCAAATCCCGATGAAGATGTGTAAGGCGACATAATTCGGGTGTTCATCCGACATAACTGTAGCATGTTTTGCACGTCGGCTGGAACCGGGATGTTCCCCTTCTGACACGCACTGACGAGCTGCTCGTAGTAATTCTGTGCCTGTTGATACTCTCTCTTGGCCATGTACATATTGGCTATCATGCCCAAGATCGCCTGGGGATCGGGACTACTCATGATATCCCTGCTTTTGGCCCAGTCCAGATATCGTCGGAACCAAGGCATAGCCAGCTCGAGGTTTTGCTGGGAGACTAAGTAACTATATGGGTTGCTCTGTTTGGCGTACATTAAACCCATGTAAACCACGATTTGAATGGTTTCGGGGTTGTCTGAACCGAGGTTTTCCTCGGCGGTGGCGAGCGCTCGTCGTAGCGTTTCCGATGGCTCTGTAAGTCCGCCCGAAGCAAAGATCTGGCATGCACCAAGCAGCCGGAGACTTCGAATGGAAAGTGGGTGACGAGGGCCCAGTAAGTTGTTCATCTCCCGGGATGCCTCTTGAACTACATTGACTATGTCTTCCGTACCCGTCTGAAACCGGGCTATAGCCATCGCCTCGTTGCTGCTTGAGAGCTTGGCTACTATCAACTCGATAGTGTCAAGCACCGAGGCGTATGTCTTGATATGATTCTCACCCAGTAACCGCTTGAGGGATTCAGTACGCTTTTCGGCGGTGGCAATGCCCTCCTCTCGTCGCTCGACGGAGCTATATGCGGTCGCCAGTCGACGGCGTGTTTCCAGAGTGTCGATATCATCTTCTCCGATCGTCATCTGCTGCCGGGCGAGGACATTGGCACACACGGACTCTCCTTCCTGTTGCTTGCCCTGCAAGACAAGGATCTCTCCCATCAAGCTTTCGGCTCTCATCGTAAGTGGATGACGCTTGTCAAGTACGCGTTGACTGTTGTTGGATACCCATTGGCACCATTCGGCCGCTTTACCGAGATAGCCCGACTCAAGGTCGATTTCCGCCAGATTATAGCCGACCTGCAATGTGCTATGGTGGTCTGCACCAAGGGTGCGCAGGTGCTCCTGGAAGATGGTATACTCCACCCTCCGTGCGTCGTCCCACTTCCAGTTATTCTTGTGCTCCGCCGCTTCGATCGACCGTGGATCATTGTCGAAAGGATTGTATAGGGTCCCGACGACCCTCTGCGTCGCCGCCTGCGAAGTTATGCTCGGAGGAGGATACGGAGCGCTGCTGTTGGTATGTCGCGGCGGCAATGGCGGTCCCGCGCGTGGAGATGGCGACGGCTGGGTAATATAACCCTGTTCCGTGATAAGTAGCTGGTCGGCTATTTGTTTAATATTGCCCTTGATGAGTTTGTACATGGCCCCTCGGCTGCCGACCTTGCACATCTGAGAGTGATCTGCATCTAGCTTGAGACGTGTCTCGCGGTTTCCAGGGAGTCCAAGGATTGCAGACTCTTCATCTACCACCAACTGCGACCATTAGCGCTATTCCTTCGGGTATAGTGATATTGAGGTAAAGGAAACATGGTTTAGGCACTCACATGGCTAATAGACGCGGGACCGGTTCCTCCCAGTAGCACCTCTTTTCCTTCGATGAAACTGATCACTCGATAGTCTTCCAGTTGGTGGCAGAATCGGCTACTCATCTGTCTCGTGAAGAGAGAGTTGTGTTCCAGACAATCAAGGAGGTCGTTACTGGCATGGCCCTTGGATACGAACTTGGCGACCTTGGCTGCAATCTTCCCCAACTCGACGCCTTTGGTACCGTGGTGTGGAGTGCCGAAGAAAACAAGACCGTACGTGCCCGTGCGGATAGAAGTATACTTGGGGTCTTCTTGCGCATTCAATAAAGCCTGTTGATCAAATGTTAGCGCCGAGTCCGTCATCGACTGACTATCCGATTGAATATATTCCGGATCATGCTGTTGTTCATCTCCCCAACCATACCTGTTTGATCACCAGTCCACCTAAGCTATGTCCGATAAAGATAATCTTCGGAGGCCGCGCATTCTGTGTAAAGTCAGCCTTGTCTCGAAGTAGAGTAAAGGCAAACCACGTACCACCTGCGGGCTCCGCTCAAGGTCAAGCAAGTTCAGCAATGTATTCGCATGATCCTTCACACTCGCATTTGACATGACCTGGGGGTTTGTGACGTATGAATTATAGCCATAGACGAAGACTCGTGCCTGTGGGATATCTTGAGGGAGGTAATCCCGCGGCCAGAAGGTCCCATTCTGATGTGTCCATGTTTCAAAGGCATGGTCGACTCGACCGCGAGGATTGAGACCATGTACGAAAACAAAACTACATTGTCATTATGTATTCAAGTCAGCAGTAAGACTTAACAGGGACTTACTCGATTTTAGGTGGCTCCGCAGGAGTGTAGACTTCTTCTAGGAATGGAAACTCGTAGTCTGTTGTATCCTTCTCTATTTAGCAACAACTATATACAACAGCACTTTGCATTTACCTACCATGGTTGCCGCTCAATAGATCGCGATTGAAGAAATGAAGAGACGGGGTCAATTGGGCGGGAACCCCGGATTCTATAGGTGCTCCCAAGACTTCAGCCGCAAGACGGCTCGAGCTTATCGTCCAACAAAGTCATGTGGGTTAAAATCTGACCAAAGGAGTGAGGCGGCATCGTTTCGGCTATTAGTGCCTGGTTGGGTGTTCACACGAGGTGCCGGGATGATTCTGAAAGGAAGATGGCGTCGGTATCTACAGCGGATTGGCCCTTCGTAACCGATACTGCATACTAGCCGGAATTCAATCCTCAAATGCCCGATATGATTGGTGAGCCCCTGGCATAGTCCGTATCCCATGTGATGAGCTGCAGAATTGGCCTCGATTCTGTCGACTATGAGTAAAACAAGAAGTTGCTCTCGAAGGCATGATTGCTTACAATTGAACTAATAAGCCAAAATTAGGGTCTTAGCCAGAACAAGGTTCTGGGGCGCTTGGCCTATGCTTCATCATTCGTCGCATCATCCTGACTATCTTCGAGCTTTTCTTTCAAGTTTTGCAGGCACGGCGCATGGAATAGAACCCCATGCCAGGCCCCGTGCACGGTACGGGTGGCAACTACCAGCCACAATAATATCATCGCACTGCTTAGTATCTGTCTCCTGTCAGCTTTCTTTCTTTCCACGGACCCTCACAATTATCTGCGGCAACTTACCGTTCCGCAAACCTTAAAAAACATTAAATTCATTTCCTTCCCCAAAAGGATCGTATTGGCCGCATATACTCCGAGCGGAAACGTGAATCCCCACCAACCCATGTTGAAAGGAAACGGTGATCGGTAGTAGATGGTAGCGAGCGCGAAAACGAGCCAAATCAGCCCGAAAGACCACATCAACAAAGACAGCAAGAGACCGAGGACGTATGCGATGTGCCCGACAATTGGGTCGATTGCGTTGGATTCGCCGAGGAGCTGTCGCGCCACCTTGCCCAGGTATAGGATACTACCTCGGTGTCAGACTCATTCTCTCAAGGTCGTATTGTGGCTTGCACTAACCTGAATCCCCCAAAGCCAAGTGGCCCTAGTGGCAGAAAGCAACTCACGATAGTTTCCCTCGATGGAAGCTTGTGGACCGCCAAACGTTGGTAATAGATCACCAGGATCATCATGGCCATTGGCGTAGACATGCCCCACAGCACATAGGATACGATCACCGTTCCCATGGCGTGCTGCGCGTTAGGCAAAATATCCGCGATCTCGGCTCCAACCCCGGACGCGACGATTGTGGCAGCGATCGGCAACAATTGCAGTGCGGTGATTCGCTCTAAAGATGTGACGTAATGTTGCGATATACTGCATATTATTAGCAGGCAATCTTTAGAACATTGAACAGACTTACAGAATAAACGAGAGCGATGCCGTGACCGCTGCCGCTGCGACGGCATCAATAATCCACAATCCCCAGGCCGTTGTCTTCGCCCAGTCTCCCCACTGTGGTACGCAAATAAACACCCACAACTCGATCAAGGTGGCAAAGCCCATGGGACAAGTTGCCAGGAATAATGAGTTAACTGGATCTTGTATCATGACCTTCCAGATTTCGGGGTAGAGAGTATAGCGGAGAATTGACATGCCGAGCACAATGAGGAACAACAAGGCATTCAGAACAAAAAAGGCTATGGCTATGTAATGTAGCGCGGCATGCTCGAAAGGGATAAGATGGAACAATATCCCGGCCATGCCTGTCCCCATTGTTGTGGAAAACCATCTATTGCATCGTTAGTCACTGTTCCTTTGCTGCTGCAGTGATGAAGATTCAACACACGATGGACTGAAGTTGCTGACGATTCTCCGCCAACCTGCCGTATACTTTAAGAGGCTTTTGCGTTGAGGTCGTGCATGAGGACGTGAGTCGCTGTCTTTCATCTTGAACAATCGATTTCAGTGAGACTATTTGATTTCGGGCGAGGGAGTATTATCCAACTGATAGTTGTAGTTTCGTAGTTGTGTTGGAGTAAAGTTGATACTAAATACCTAATTCCACGGTTTCTGATTAAGTTCCCTCGGCCGAGAAATTCTCGTGACTGTCTTGTACCCGAAGACCGGCGAAGGCCGACACCCAGCATTCACTCCGCCTCACTTGATAAAGGTCTGTAGAGCTCTTAATATGAGAATTTTCTACTTGATGAAATAACGGTTTACTTGCCTGACAAGACAATTGCAATGTGGCGAGTTGGGTAGGTGCTGGAAAACGCATGGTTCATACACCTAATCAGAACCATGCCCCATTGCCATGACGAGTCTCCTAAAACATGGTGTTAGAACAGGTAAATACTACACAATTAATTTGAGATTAAAGCATAATCTCTGGATGTTGGACTCTGACATGAATAAAGCCGGATATCAATTTTACTAGTCCATGCTCATAACATGTTAATATGTATTAATCGTGCCTGTTCGAGTGTTTGCATAGTTTTTACGACGATATCATCTACATCGTTTTATAGTCACAGGCTAGACTATTTTGCAGATCAGGGACATTGGATAAGTTGTTGTACGAAATCTTTGGCCAAGTTAGATATAAAATTGACTTCTATGTTGAGGTGTCGAACTGCCATAAGGCCCGGGGTTGAGAGAAGACAAGGGGTTCAACTTGGTTCAACATTGGGGTTGAACCCTTTTAAAATGGAAAGTGCCAAGCCTAAGGTTGCCGAGGCATCTCAAATCCGCATTCATTCTCTTCCATGGGACATGTAGGTATACATGGCTGTGTCAGTGCTATAGTAAAATGGCATATAATCCTTCACACTTATCCCCTCGTGTCCTCTATATTAGTACTGCGCAGAAATTTAGCAGACATTGGTACATATAATAGAAAGATTATATCACTTACCAGACCAGTGAGATTGGCGCTTATATCTCACAAGTGGGGAAAATAATGAACAAGAAATGTGAATAAGATACCAATAGACAATGAGATGGTAAGATAACTTTAGATAAACTCCAGTACTATACGGCGTTTGGTTTCCTCTGGACCCCCTTCAACCCTGTAATTCTGGGTCAACCTGCATAAAGACTACTTAGTTACCATTTCTCCAAACCTTCCTCTAAGACATACTGTCAACAGATTATCCTGAATAATTTCCTCTTTCCTCATCTCAAGCTCGACTACATCCCAGTTTGCTGCTACATATCTGCCAGAGAGGAAGGCTTTGTCTCCAGTTGAAAGCCACACTGCCGTACCACCCGATAATCCAGCAGTATCTCTCATGAAAGGCTCTAACCACAAGACACTGGAGCCCATATCTGTGAGGACCATACCTGGGTGGAGGCTAACAGACGTAATTCTGGGATATTCATTTTTGAGAAAGGCAGTGAACTGAGTAATAGCTAGTTTCGTAAGGCAGTAAGCACTCATCCCTTGGGCGACAATATGACCTGCGGCTGAAGTCACATTGATAATAGTCGTTGGGTTTGCGGGATTTGGCCCTGTCATTTGCAAAAATGCCTTGGTGACATTGTATGTTCCTCGGACGTTAACCTCCTTTAAATGCATATTTAGCTAGTATTCATCATGGTTCTGATACTCCATGGTGCCATTATTGTTTAGGGGACTATATTAACAAGCGAAGCGACTTACATGGGCCTCCCACCATTGACTGGAATTCTGATCCGTAATCGTCCCCTGCACAGGAAGTACACCTGCATTGTTTACAAGGACATGGGGAACACCAAATAGATCTTTAATTTTCTCAAAGGCGCCCTTGACCTTTGCCTCGTCACAAATATCCAGGGCGATTGACAACACGTATGTCGAGGGATTAATATCTTTTATGAGCTTCTCAGTCTGAGCCAAATTGATAGAGGATCGTGCCAAGAGGACGATAGCATCTGCATTGGCACGAGCGAATGATGCTGCAAAGGACTGAAAACGGTCTTAACGAAATGAAAACCAACCTCCTCGTTATAGGTTCCAGAAGCAGGACATACCGATCGTCCAAGGCCACGGCTCCCGCCAGTGATGACGACCACCTTTCCAGCCTGGGAGAGCTCGGGGCGGGTGGGGTCAATTGCTGGATAAACGTCTCGATAGGTCTTCCTAGTGAAGGCATCGAGTTTCACATAGCTGTTAGGGTCAACTTCATTGGTAGTAGTATCCATAGCTTTCTATCTATTATGATAGAGACTGGTATGAGAAATGCAAATAGGCAATCGTGTAACTTGAATTCAAGAACTCGGGAGCGAGTCTCCCGATATCTATATTACTCTTCCATTTTTTGTTATTTCTTTTTCTCCTTGAGAATTATAAATGTATTCACACGACAGCATTTAAGCGTAAAAGTCGTGTCGTCAGTCATGAAATCTATCGCCGACCTAGATCCTGGCATATTTCGTCAAAAGGTTTTCTATACTGTATATTAAGGTTTCGAAATCAATGCTTGCACAGAATAAAGTTGTGAGAGGGAGTCGAGAGCGGTCCACTTGGCAAACTCCACCAAAGATTGCCCTATAGCAATTCGGACTTCCTCGATCGTCAGCTATAGCGGGTATACATCCGATATACGATGCTTTCACTGTCATATGACATGGCTGCCTCCCGCCCGCCGTCTGGTTGATGTCTGGCGTTTCCTCAGCACTTGTTTACAAATATTGTCCTTCAAATTGAATGCCTTGTTTCTAGTATTTTGTTGAGATGTTATCTTATCATTAAGCAATACCATGGCGACTCTATCACTTTGATCTACCCGTAACCCAACATAACCTTGGTATCTCTTATGTGAGGCAGAATATACAGTTATTTCCATTATACTGATTATTATTCCAAGGCAAATGCAATATTTCAGGAGGAGTGGCCGCAGCAAAACACGTATAGATTTAACAAGGCCGTGTTCTAGAAACGATGCTTAGTACATGTATGGCCGTAGATGAGACAAAACACCTACATACCCTTATAGGGTAACTATATCCATATACTACAACATAGCTATAAACAAGGAAAAAAAAAAAAAATAAAAGACACCACTAATGGAACTCGAGAAACTGAGCACATGATCGGCAACGCATTACGCAGCGCAATACATCATGACAATGACTATCACTGCCCATCACAGGGGACACAAAAGCACATCTCCTACTTTTCAATACGACAGAAGCAAATTATGTTATGACCCACACATAACTATCGCGACTTTCCGTCTGTGTCCCGTGCGTAAAATAAGCTGTGACGCACCAAGTCACAGCGTTGAAGATCTATGTCAATCCGACGATCGCACGGGCTGCTCACTATAAATAGCGCCCTCGGTATTTGGCCGTGAGCACGAGTATCTATAGGGAGTCGCTTGACACTAGTTTTGAGATAGAAGAGGTGATGCGTTTCTATCCCTGAAGATCTTTTCGTTGCTGTGCCGTCTATCTTATGAAACTGTATCTCTCGAGGTGCGATAGGAAAACAGAAGTATTGGCTCAGTCGCATAAGACATGTATCACGAGTGTTAAATGTTGAATACGTGCAGATACTGAAATATTTTGCTATAGATAAGCCAAACTTGTAGAAGATAGCCGAATGAAGAAGATCAACCGACCAGTTCTCTCTGTTATTGAGATATATTCTCCACAAAAAAGAAATATGTACAAAATGCTTCTTGCCACCTAAACAGATCACTCCCTTAAACAGAAGGCCATCCACTGGAAAAGTCGATCGCGTTCCATCCGAATAACTTCTGAGAGTCAGCATAACCGATGGTGGTATCGACGTAGTGATAGTAGAGCACAGGGCCAAGGTTCGGGTCCGTGTAGACACCCCTATAAAGGTTAGTGAATACGAACTTAAAGTAGGGATTGTTGCAACATACTGTCCACCAGGTCCATAGACATTATCATGGCTCTCAAGAACGACGGTACCACCGCCATCCGTGCATGCAACACCGCTCGCATCAACCTACATCATTAGCCGATCGTCTTCAAAATGGCAAGAGTAAAAGAGAAAAGGAGGAACTCACAAAGCTTCCAGTCGGCGTACTCGACCGACAAACCTTGATTTTATACTCTTCCCCTTCAGCAGGTCTACTTGTATCATACCCACAGCACGTTCCCCATGAGTAGAACAGGTAGTAATAATCTCCATATTTGTAGAGATAAGCACCCTCGACTGGATGTGTAGTAGCTGGATCGAAAGCAACGTTAATCGGCGTTGATGTCGAAGACGTGGCGTCTCCATTCAGGGTAACCTGGAAAATGTCCTGCCAGAAGGATCCAAAGGTCAGGTAGTTGGCGGAGCCGTCTACTAGCAGGTTGGCGTCGATGGCGTTGTATTGGTCACCCGTTGTGGATGTAACGATCGAGCCCTTGTCAGTCCAGGTACCTTCCTCCATGGTTTCGGAGGTTGCGAGACCAATGGCGGACTCTTGGGTGCCGAAGCTTGACACAGCGTAGTAGAGGTAGTAAAGGTCACCCACCTTTTGCACGTCGGGTGCCTGAGAGTTGTTAGCGATATGATGCTTGGTAGAGAGTGATGCATAAGGGTTGTTCATTTCAACATCGTTCGTAGGATGACCCCAACGAAAATACAAAAACTACAAGAAGGAAACACAAGCATAAAGATAAAGACAGAAGGAATAAGAGACAAAATAGAAGGGAATAACAGGACTCAAGTTGAGAAGACAATAATGCATGATAAAAAAATTGAATACGCACCCAAGGGTCATATCTCCCCGAATTCTCAATCGAGGATCCATCAGGTAATACAGATCCAAGAGCTGTCCAAGGACCCTCAATGGACGAAGCAGAAGCAAAGGAAATGTTATTCCCTGTTGAGAACCGATAGTACGTTCCGTCGCCATTCTGGATCAAGGAAGGGTCATGGATGTTGCAGGCACCAGAGCAAGCCCCTGGGTTAGCGTAACCATGAACCACTGCAGCCCGTAGAAGGGCTAATGCAAGAGAAGATTGGAGATACATGGTTAGCAAAGCTAGAGAGATCAGTGGCTTGAGGACTTGGTTCCCCTGCGAGATGCATGGTGCTATATATACTAAAGACCCAGTGTCTTGTATTTGTCTCCGTGTGTATGTGCGCGCAGTCTACATGAAAGACGTGCTTACTCCGCCGGAGATCAACGAATCCATCTATTCGAGGAACGCAATCCTCCGCTGTATGGTCTCCGTGTGCCTCCAGTATGCATTATATGCATGGTACAAGTGACCGGTGGTGACGCGGAGACAGTCCATCGTCTGTATGTTTCATTTGTGCTCCACTGGAAGCCCCATCTGAGAAAGATAACAGCTGATATGTCCAATATGAATAACATATGAGAGGGCAGACCGTATCTTCTGCGTGATGCAATAACCCCTCCTCCACACGAAGCCAAGAAATGACCGAGGCACGCGTTTAGACGGTCATCCAGCCAGTCACCAGCATGAACACCTCACCCAGCGACGGAGAAATTACATCATTGGGGTATTCTGCAGGCCAAGTTAGAACTTCCACAGTGATTGGCCCGTATTGGCACCCGTTCAGGAGTTTTGCCCATTATGGTAATGGAACACACTTCCAGTCACGGGGATTGCTGATCATCTTGGCTTGGGCAATTATCCGAGTGGATTCTTCAGGCACACCTCGGGATTGGGATGCATTAGCTTCACACTATTTGGCTCTCGTGCATTAAACTATAGTTCCACCAATGGCAGGGATACTTAGACTGGTTTAGGATCCGGGTTAAACATACTACACTAAGAACTATTTGGTAAGCTAACTCTCAGACCGCCACCCTCATCTATAACAGGCCAGCCATTACACGGGTCAGTGCCTCGTTCTCGGCGTGAAACGCATCAACCCCTTCACCCCCTGCACTAGCGCCCTCAGCTGTGAGAGTCTCTTCGGGGGGACCCGTCTTGGGATCGAAATAGAGTCCTCCGGCCATCTCGAAGAAACTGGTCAAATCGTCACAGCTATCGTCGGTGTTGCCATAATTAAGTGGCGCGGTGGCCGGTGGAGAGGACACGGACCAAAGGGAGGCGGAAGGTTGTGGAGTCGGGATACCGCATGGCTGGTGCTGGTGTGACGAGAGCAGCGGAGACTGCGACACAGTGGATTGATTCGAGTCATGCTGCCCATGGCTGAAACGAGATAATACCTTGCCAAGGTTTTCCGACGGTTGTCCGTGTTTATAGGGTGATTTCCCGACATTCAACTTAATCAACTTCAAACTTCGAATGATTTTCTGCAGTCGCCTTGAGGTTCTGGCCCGAGTGGATGACTTCCTCACCATGTCGACGGCGGCGTAGAATTCAGCGCGACAGACATTACTGAATCGAGTTGGTGCATGAAAGACGGCGAGGAACAGGGCGGCCAGCGCCGAAATTAGGAAGTAATTAAACGGCTCCGGACGCTGAAAGTAGATGTCTGAAACACGAGTGAAGTAGTCTAGCATGTGGATCGTGCTTTTCGCAGTCTCGACAGCGATAGATGCACCGGACACATTTGTCTCAATGCTCTCGCTACTAAGCAAGTTTTGACGGTACACTAGAATTCGGAGCTGGTTCGCCTGCAGCGCAAGAAGAACTTGCAGCATCATCATGTTATCGTTCTGAACCGAGTCAGGGGACGACTGTCGTGATGGGTCAAACCGTAGTTCCTGTGGAATTGATTGGATCCATTGCTGGACTTGGAAATCAAGGTAAGAACAGTAATCTGATGTCGCTGCACGCGATCGACTGCCCCAGCCAACTACAAGTCCCCATATCTTGCCACTGAGTCGCGCGTACGAGATCATACAAGTCAGGTAAGGGGTGGCGGTTCCCGGCTCGGGAAGGTTGGTGTCCATGTCTGTGTCTTGAATCGCGAATGGAAGGCCGGTACCAAAGGACCATTTCCGATCCAGCACGTAGATACACCAAAATAGACGGCTAGCCCACGTCCATTGTAGTTCCCCTGGGAACACTCCTCCTGTTCTATACCAGGTCTCCTGGCAATGGAGGCCTAGTTGCATTGAACCTCGACAAGCCATGCCAATGCAGCGCCACGAAATGACTTCATCATCCCGGTACGAATGGAATATTGACTTTGATAGGATTGCTGTTAGCCATGCGTAAAAGGGACAGAGCAGATGGGCTACACACCAGCAACGTCAATATAAGAAGCTCTTTCATGTCAACCTCAGGGATATTAACGCGAGTCGCAAAACGATCCTCAACACTTTCAGCCAACACCGCAGCCCGTTCACTCCGCCCGTGCGATTCGGTCAGCAAGGCAATTGCCAAGATGATTTTCAGCACCTCAACATCGCGGGCAAAAAACCAATCCTGTTCCTCCGAGCTCAGGATTTGACGAGAGTGATCGCGAAAGAAATCGACAATATACGCGCGCATACTGTCCAGATCGACACATGGATACATCAAGCCCACCGTATTCTCATAGACCGTCACCAGCCTAAGGGCCTCCGTCTGCCCTAGATTTCCTAGTGGATCATCGGTTGCAAGATCCGCGTCAGGCGCTGCAATGGGACTCGGTGCAGCCGTGGACTCAAACTCATCATCGTCCTCCGACGGCTTCCGACGCGCAGTGAGACCGAACTCCGCACTCGTGGGTCCAACGTGATATGGTGACATGGGTCGGTTCATGATACGTTGTAAACCAGTATTCGCCGCTTGAGATGATACAATCGAAGCCGGCCTCGGAGTGGGATTGTTCGCGTTACTGTTACTCGGCGAAGACGATTCGAGCTCGCGCAATCGAGCAGCCATCGCCCGCATCTCACGTTGAAGCGACTCGATTTGGCGATCAACTGATTGAAACCTCGCAGATACCCTATTCTGGTCAACTGGGAGTGGTCAACTCAGACATGAAACTTCTCATACCCTTCATCGTGTGGTTCCTCCACTGAGCTCGCAGCGTTACTTAACGCATAAGCACTAGGCGTGTAAATGCATGGCACGCCATCACGGGCGCAACGAGAACACGTTGGCTCACCGCTGCATTTTAATTTGCGCCGCTTGCATTCATTACTGCGAGCATTTAATCAGTCAAGATCTTCCACTGTAGCTTTCCGGCAAGATGAGAGACGCACCAAGCCACCTGGGTGTATTTGGCTCGCTTTTTCCGAGGTGGTTCCGAGGTCACGTTGCTGTGCGTGGGAGATTCCGACTGCATGGATGAGATCTAGAGAGATTATCTTAGTCAATCAGATCATAGAATAGACCCTTATGGATCCGGTGTATGATTCCGAGAGTGATCAGGCAATCGTGGTGCGGAATGACGGGGTCATCAAGAGTGATGGTGAAGTGCAAAAGTGGAATCCCATTCCGAGCGATCCCGACGCAGTAAACCTTGTTGCCTGAGATTTAATCACCACTTATCTTATCGCCACAATTTATCTTATCGCTACCAACTAAAGGAGTAAATATTTCTTCATATTGATCGAAGTACTTCCCGAGCACATATAAACATTGATATCGTTTTCAAAATAAAAAGCAGAAACGGCCTCCCTCATAAGCTAGATTCACAGTAAGCGCGGCGTCGTCATTACAAAGAAATATCCATAAGGCATGTCGAATAAGAATCGACGAAAAACCTATTTATTCCGTGTGGCAGTAGAACACGAGGTTCGAATCGTAAAGGTTTGAAGTAACAATAGTCGAAAGTCATGAGCTCATTTCTCGTTACTCTCCAATGACGGTTGATCAATGGAGATTGAACCTTAACATTAGGGAGTTTTTCGGGCCAAAGCAAAGTACAGGAGGCTTGCATTAACAAGTCGCTACTGGAGGAACGCATTGATCCAAGATGGTGGGATCATCGATGAAACCGTCCCTTCGAATATAGTCCTTCGCACCAGACACGTCACGTTCAAGAATGGCTCCGCTATGTCCCTCAACCGGCTTTGTATCATTATATGTTCGCGCCATGAATGACATGAGGCTCTGAAGAACTTGGATTTTCTTTACATCTGATGCAGTACGAGTGACCCTTAATGCTTCTGCGAATATCGCGGGCATATAGTAGAGGATTACCGCGTCTTCGCCATTGCACCCGTCGACGTTCAGTCCAGTAATGAGCTCTTCTTGTGTAGGTTGCGGGAGATCTCTGAATGCTTTCTCAAACAGTTCAGCTAGATGTTTATCCGCTACTCTACCCATCGCGCAAAGGCGGAGAAAGGCCCGGTCCTTGCGATTATTGGCAGATAATCCATGAAAGCCTTGTTCTGCTAGTAGCTGTCCTCGATTTTGCAGGACGGTGTTATAAGCATCGCGTACTGAAAGCTTTTCGGTAATGACATTCATCAAGACCGGATAGGCGGACAAAAAGGATTGGCAGACCGGCTCGATCATACGAATGGCACCACGCGCGTCAACATGAGCACCTGCCCCCGACACATCCAGCATAATTTCAAGATATTTCAGTTTAAATGCCTGTGATTTCCCTCGGAGCATGAGGATACTCTCTAGACTTCCTGGGACGTTCTCACCTTGTGTCAGTTGTGGAATGTTGAGCTTCGCACCGACCTGCACCCCCAGAAGGATCTCCGCCCGCTTGGCGTCCGAGAGTAAGCCCAACGGCTTATGGAACAGACCCAGATCGATTGCTCTGGCGAGCACCAGGTCATGGTTTGGCTTTTTGCCATCTCTTTGCTGAACGTAATCTTCTAGTTCGGGATCCTTCCCCACATCTCCTAGTACCAACGATACAACCAAGGCCAGTATATCATCGGTTGTTTCCAGAATATGCCGCGCTAGCTCGCGAAAGCGTTTGAAAGTTGCTTCGGACAGCTTCACGACGGCGGGTTGGTGCGCTGTAAAAGCCTCATGATTATCCTCGAGTAGCCATTTCAATGACAAAAAGTTGACCACCGTTCGGTTGATCTCGGCGTAATCCTGGCGAAAAAGAAACTGCGACGGCGTCAGGGCTTTCCCATCTAAACTTCCCTTAACAGGATCCCCATCGCCCTGTTCAAGGGTGTACTCGACACGCTTCAGCCGTGTGAATTCGAATGGGAACTGGCGGTGCAACAGCCGCACGGCTTCTTCGTCGGTCAAAGTGACCAATTCGCCCCGACGGATGATTTCTGCTAATTCCGATCCATTATCGAAATTTTTGACTCTTCGCAACCAAGTAATAATGCAATCGAAGGTCGAGTGGAAATTCGTTCTCGGCATGGCTGAGTTTTCGGACTGTGGCGCACGGCTCTCAGGAAGGAAGTTGGGCCGTCAGCCAGCGCATTTGGGGGAAGAGGGGTTTATCTAGGATGAAATTTATTCATTTGACTCCGCCTCGGTGTGCCCACATTAAAAGCAGCCTAGCCTTAGGTGAAATGAACTGCCCTTGACCATAGTCTTTGGCAGGAAAGATGTGAGGTGTTGCAAAGATCGTGTTAATTTTGTCCCTATACCGTCATGGTGGGTCATGAATTATTTTCACCTGACTACAAATATCGTAATTCAACTAATGGTGGCTCCAGTCAGGGACAGACTCTCAACAAACAGCAAGCCAAGTGGAGTACCTTCAGTGGCTAATGATCGTCTTAATCTTCACGCTGATGACCTGGCATATGACGGCCCAGAAAGTGGGATAAGAAAAACAAAAAGAAAAAAAAAAGAAAGAAAAAAGAAAAGAAAAAGGGCAGGGAACAGCTGGTATGGTGAAATGATCACTCTCGTGACTATTCGAAAAGTCCATGTTCTTTTCTACTCACAGCCTTGTGCTCGGTAGAGAGATCTTTACCGAGTCATGCATAAGATAAGCTATCCTACTGGCCCACAGCCATGAGGGTTAAATATATTAGCTAGCCAATAGAAGAGATAAACCCATGCATGGAGAAAGCTCCGCCACTTTAGGACTCCGTTCTAGGTGTGTTCGGTGCCCACTCTACTGTGTCTCGTCTTGCGACCGACTAACTTCCTAGGATAGCCTTTTAAGATATATTATTCTGAATAGGAGTCCATCTAGAGGCTTAAAAGCCAAATCTGTTATATAATTTTCCATTTGCATTGAGATATAGAAAACCTTGGGGTGATTATACATAAACTGTAAACACCATGAGAAATATATATCTATCGTAATCTTGTAGACTAAGCGATGAAAATATTTTACTTTTAAAGCATACTTTCCTAGTTATGCTAGTAATTGATCATGAGAAGTAATATATATATATCGTTAGGGTAGAAATCCTATAGAAAGGACACTCCCTCCTACACATTAAGATATCGATCCCGAAGGAGAAAGCTGTTCTGGATCCGAAGCTTTAGAAGATACCCTACCTATTATTTCATCTTTTCTTCGCTCCGCCGGCCAATCCTTATTTTTTGGAGCGTTTTGGCATGCTTCCTGTAGCCATATGTCCCAAGCTTCTGTTTTCGGGGCAATATTTGCCCTTCTCACCCAGTAGATCGACTCAGTCTCCAAAATGGCCAACCATAACACTTCCGTATAGGAATTGGCCAATGTAGGATTTTGGGTATCGATATTATATCGGCTCGTATCACAGACGTCACTGGGCTCAACTAACAATGCTAACCCCCAGTACAGGATGTTCAAGATAAAGTATGCAGCACCCACGGCGATCTGCATCTTTTCGCTGCTATTGCTGAACATAATCACCGAGGTCATCAAGAGAAGTGTGCTCATAGCCAAGAAGGCCTGGCGCGCTTTGTCCGAGAGATTATACTTGCAGGAGTCCATGCCCGTGTACAGTTCGCGGATGACTTCCTCATTGGCCCGTACTATAATGAACCCTCCCCCACGAGTGCGAATCACAACGTCTGCAGCAGGCAATTTCGTCACGACGCTCCGTTTCGGTAGCTCTGGTAGCTCTGGAGACCACCATGCCGAAAGGCTGGCGGCACTAGTGGACAGGGCCATGGTGCCGACTCCCACCAGCGCTACGCCGTCATGGATTACACCGGCGAAGACTAACAGGCCCACCGACATGAAAATCGACAGTATGGTAACTACGTTAAGGAAGGAGGTAGTTTTGATGCGCAGTCTTCTTGGTTCTGCCTTTTCCTCATCACCACCGTAGTGGTAATCGATTTTGTAGCATCGGAATTCAAAGGGTTTGATGTCTTCTATCTTGTGTAATAGATTTGCGAAGTAGTTTAGTTCCGTAAGAACGGTCCCGGAATGTACGCCAACAACGTCGACATTTTGAGCCGAAGGTAGACGATACAGTCGACTAGTATCGAGAAGGGTTTCGGGTGCTGGCAAAAGACGAGGAAAAAGACCGAAGGCTGAGGCGGTGATGGCGGGCATATGTTTCTGGGTGGCGGAGCTGCCAATGACAGCGAGAAGAATAAGAATGTCAAAATGCCATTTGGACTCTTCCGAGTCTAAATTGGTTGGGAACCAGCCCATTTCTGAAGTTGTCGCTGACACGTAAAGGACGATGAACCTCGTTTACTGGAGCGCGAAAGCAATCCGTAGACGCCGTGGACATTTATATACGGCATTTTGACATAACCCCTCCATCTCCGATCGATCGCGAAGCCGAACCCACCCTTCTTTGGATCTGTTCGCTAAACTATTCGGGAAAGTTGATGGGGAACGCGCCAAGTCATCATTACAGGAAGACCGAGAGTGGAGCCCCGGTCGAATAAATATGGAGGATGCTCGATGAACCACTAGCGGTGTGGGGTGGACTGCTGTCGATCTCGATTCTATTGGACTTTCGGTTCAGGAAAGGCAGTTAGTACTTTCCCCGTCCTACTTTAGTCGGATTGTCTGTTCTTTCGGGGAGGAGTTCGTTTCGCACCTCACGTAGCCACCAAAGAATAACTGGCGCTGGGCCACACAGGTAGGAGAGAGATATGCGGGGTGAGCGCTAATAACTCAAGCACCGCCAGTCAGCCTCGTCCTCGGCATATTAGCATGATTTAGCTTGTTAACATCTCTAAGGACGATACACGGGGTACTGAGTCTACTCACTGAGAACCACGGCTAAGCTGGTTTTGTCATCCTGTGCATACCTAGTAGGCAAGATGTTTCCACAAACCTGTGATCTGTTCATTTTTCTTTCCCCTAGTGGTTATATGGGGATTCAATTTCTTCTATCCCCGATCCATCCCACTCTAGACCCCAGTCGGGAGATTGTCGGATGGTCGCCGCTCGACCCTAAAGGAAGTGGATACGATGGTTGGTCATATCATAAACCTCGCACTTGCCTCGAAAAGGCTCCAAGTGACGAGCTGCATCACTACCGAGAAAATCAAGACCCACGGAAAGCAAACACTATGACCACCCCAAGGTTATGCGCCGTTCAGTTGATCTGACATATCAAGGAAAGAGAAGTGATGGACATACATACGTACATAGCACATAAACTGTGGTGGCTACTGTCGCTGGGGCAACACATTCACCCTCCATATCATAAACACCATATCATAAACAGACATACGTCTTTTACAAGTGCTTATTTCAGTAAATAAAGCTCCTTTGTAACTAACTGATAAGAGTATTTAAACTTTGTATCATGTTTTGTTCTGCTAGGTAAGCAGCTTTATGATTTGATTTGCGAAGGCCGAAATTTATGCAAAATTGGCCATTTGTTTCCCGCGACTGGCCATTTCCCAAAGTATCATTACAGTAACAACCAGAGTTTTAGCGTTGAAAACACCTGCGAGCAATAGAACACAAGGCAACTGGGTAAAACAACACCGAGGCATCTTTTTTATGAACAATATATATACATTAGAATCTAGCCAATCGTTCCTTTTACCAGACGATCGGTGCCAGGTTGATAGAATAGACTACTGGAAGGTAGTCCAATAGGGGAAAAAGAAGAAAAACAACAATAACTGAGCTCGTTAAGTGGCCGCCTTCGTGAAGAATTGGTTAAGCGAAATTGTACTTGCACGGCGATATAATGAAGTCCCGACCAGGTGGTACAGAGAGCACAATGACTTGTTGCTAGTAATGACAACTTAGATGATGCCGAATAGCTCAAAGTCCTTATGGTCGCGCGCTCGGCTTTTGATTATCTCAGCCTCGATGATTTCCCCATCCATGATGCCATGAACATAACTAGAAAGAATATTGGTAACAGATAGTTGATATAGGTAGTCCATGAAAAGGAGTGAGCGTACCTTTGTCCTACTAAACTATATCCTTCTTTATACTCCCGCAGAACGATTGGAACTGGTGCCTCCAAAAGGACGACAACCTTGTCCCCAGATCTAGTGTTCGGATGGGATAATCCTATATACCCCTTTCTTATCCGGAACATGCTTAAATGGCTACAATGCAGATTCAAGCTTGCAAATGACCACGTTTCATTAACCTCATGCTAAAGATACCCTAGCAGCTTCTCGTCTTCCGCATCGTTAGGTGGGAATTCCATCCGAAATAACTTGGAACGCGGGCCAATCAATGACTCGTGCACCATATTGCACCGTCACATAACGTGCAAGAATAGCCTCTTGGAATACCCAGACGCGCCTTTACCATGGACGGTCTAGCAGATTGACCAGAGCTTCTGTCGCACCTATGAGTTGGTTCTTCCACTCCTAAGGGATGATATCCAGATCCCGGGCCCATCGGCCCGTTTCATCCACTCCTTTCACGCCAGAAAGTGCCCGGGCACGAGGCTTTGGCAGCTCGCATGGAGCACCATCGCACTGGGGACAGTATGGTTCGGGCTGGAAGGGGTAGTTGAGGAAGTAGTTGGAGTAGAGAGCGCTCTCGTACCACTTCATAGCTTCCTTTTGCAGCGATCAAGTTTCCGAATGCGAGGGCGCTCGTGTTGGACTCCCGGTCAGGAAAAGCCTGTTTTGGGAATTGACCAGATTCGGATTGTTCTGCAGACGACGAAAGAGGTCGATGATGAGGGGATCTAGGTTTTTCGCACTGTGATCGGGGCCAAATGGCTGTATTCTTTGAGCTAACTCAGAGCTGGTTACACGCCTCAACAATTTTGATATAACTAGGAGAAAAGGCACAACAGTGGAAAGTCCACTTGTTTCAACCCCCCAGACTACTGACCTCCCCACGTGTGGGTTGTGGGCAGTTAATATCTCTGTGGATGTTCCCCTGGATTTGTCTCCGCAGAATTATTAAAGGTCAAGTTTCCTTTTTCATGGAAGCTATGCTGTGAAATTCCTATTGGTTTCGGAAATTGTCCAGTGTAGACTTACTTTCGTAGACATATAACATGATCAAGATGCGAAAGAGGGTCTCATAAGTCACCTGCTCAGCAGATGACTGACTTCGCCTTGAGGTAGCAAGGTCAGACCCAAGTGCATAAGCCGAATACACTCACATGGTGTTGTTGGGGACGTCTGAGGTACTATGATGAATGAACAGATACGGCTGTCGTTTCCTTCGGCAACGGGACAACGAACGTTGCACATATCTTAGGAAAGTGTAGAGGTCGAGAGGGACCGTGTCTGCATCAACAGTTATGGCTCCCTTTCCCCTCTGTTTAGCCAAGTGTATGATTGTGAGTCCTCTAGCGCCTTGGTCACCGAACATGATGACACTAGAAAACTCGGCATGTCTCCGCTTTTATATACGTGGACCCGCTTGACTTTTCCAAAAGTGGAATTGTGGAGACGCCTTCAAGGGTCTTCCTGCCCCTTAGAAAACATCCTGTGCTACAGAAACGAGTAGTATATGTGAGATCCGTGCAGCCTGTTCTTGATTGTTCTTCCGTATATCGCGTATGAACAATGGCGCCTAGGTGCCGATCTGTACGGGAGAACTTCGGAGAATATCTCCGCGGTTAATGATAAGTCAATCTTGGAAAGTGGATCCCATATCCTAATCTGATGGACATGATCGACCAAGAATCTGGAATAGGAAGCCCAGTCGATGGAGGATTCACTAGCGTGGTTCCGTTCCGTGGCTTAATATAAGGTGCACATTCCCTCGCAGCACCGCGATGTTACGTATTAACCAGACTCTGTTCACAATGGCCAGCAATCTCACCTTCCCGGGGCACCCATCCAATATCTCACAGATCCCCTCCGCGTTTGAGATCCACGATAACAGATTCTTCAACATTATCGGCTCAGCTCCTAAGCTCGAGGCCCTTCTCAAGAACGATGATGTCCCTTTTGCGCACGAAGCGAGCGTCTTTATCCCGTCTACTGACGAGCTATTCTTAACCAGCAACATCTTCACCGACCCCATCACAAACCATTCGACTATTCAAATCTCTAAAGTCAAGGTCAACGCTCTGCCTGTTACCGGTGAAGTTATCAAAACCACGATTCCAATGGCGAACGGAGCCGTAAACCATGGCGACGGGATCCTCTTCTGCGGTCAGGGAAACCAAACCGAGCCGAGCGGGTTATACCAGATGTCAATCGACGCTCCTTATGAGGCGGAATTACTCGTCAGTGGCTTCTACGGTCGGCAGTTCAACTCGCCGAATGACGTGGTCGTGCATAGCGATGGGTCGATCTGGTTCACCGATCCCATCTACGGTTCTAAACAAGGATTCCGTCCAAAGCCTCAGTTACCGAATCAGGTCTATCGTTTTGACCCTGTCACCCAGAACGTGCGCGTTGTTGCTGATGGATTCGGTCGGCCGAATGGTATTGCGTTCTCGCCGGATGAGAAGACGGTGTATATCACAGATACAGCATATACTCTGGGTGATGGCACCAATGATCCCACTGGTCCGTCCACCATGTATGTTAACTTTCTTATTTACCCGTTCAAGGTCGTCTTGCCTTTGCTGATTTCCTGCATTAGTTACGCTTTTGACGTCTCTAGCATCAATGGAGAACAGTTTCTCACTAATCGTCGTGTTTTTGCGATGGCTGATACGGGTGTCCCTGATGGTATCAAGCTTGATATGGATGGCAACGTGTATGCTGGCTGTGGAGATGGTATCAACGTCTGGTCGCCAGGTGGCGTCCTCTTGGGAAAGATTCTTATCAAGGATGGAGCGGCAAACTTTTCCTTTGGTCGTAACGGCCAGATGTTTATTCTTAACGAGAACACACTTTGGACTGCTCAGCTGAGCCGTTCGGTGAAAGGCGCACTGCTGAGGATTTGAGATGGGTTCATAAATTAGAATCATGTGAATCACTCACTCATGTACTAATAATGGTCGTATTAAGCATATTGCATTTTAGCATTCCAAGGTTGCCTTGTTGCCAATAGATGTGCTGTAGGTTAAGTAGTTCAGTGTATTAACCAGGTATTCATTGATGCGGGGTTGCGGGGAACTGGACATAAACACGACATGTAAATCTCTCCTTTGGACATCACCCGCTAGCAATCATCCATATCGCTCTATCATGTTTCCCCAGTAAACTGCAGAACTCCAGATCAGCTACGTCAAACTGATATCGGGCTTTCTGATCGGAAACGTCTCACTTTTGTCGATCGTGATAAACCGGATCCTGAAATGGCATTCATCCTGAGACTCCCTTTTGAAATCCTTGCCGATATCATAAGTCTTATAACCTCAGACCCGGATTACAGTCGGTATAGCTATAGCACGTGGAAGACGCTCTCCCTGGTATGTCGCCGACTTGCCTCCATCGTGCTGCCACTCCTCTATCGCCATATTGAGCTCCATATACCACCCCCAAACCCATCTCTGAGGAAATTGCATCTTGCACTTAAGAGCAATCCAGGACTCCGAAGTCATTGCAAGAAACTCCATATACACATTAGCCATACCACGCCCCCGACTGACGAAGACTTTGTCGTCGTGGAAGATATCGTCTCTTATCTTACAAAAGTGCAAGTCTTGAGCATTCATGGCGCATATCATAAATGTCACCAAGGGACCCGGAGCTTTCTCCAATATGCCTCTCAGCACATGCACGAAGTTAACTCCCTCGAGCTCAGTCGAGAGAGAGGTGGCCTTTTTCTACGGGATATTGTACATCAAATTAATATGCCGTCGCTTGAGCATTTGAGCCTCTCCGGGGTTTACAGACAGTTGACTAGCACGAAAGCCTCTATTCTGCTGGAACCAAAGGTATCCCGGATAAATCCCCTCCCGATAATCTATGTGAGCTGATCCCGTTCCTAGAAATACCGGACCGCAACATTTACCTCGCTCGTACTTACCGATTACGAAGAGAGTCCCGAAGCAACGCAGCAGCTTATCAATTGGCCCCAATCGCTGGCCCATTTCCGCTTCGATAGCTTCTATAATAACCCCTTCTATATGGACCTTTCGATGTTTGGTGAATGGCTTGCAATACATAGGGATACTCTGGAATCTGTTAATATCGGGTACTTACCTTTTTGTGGCAACGCACGCCTTTTCAATGCCTGTGACTTTCCTAAACTGAAAGTCCTCACACTCTCAAGATGGCAGCTTGCAGGATGGCCTTCATCTGCCGAAGAGAAGTTGACATTTTCGCCTTTGCATGCTGACTTGTTACTTGGTCCCAACCTGCATACCTTTATCCTGGACTTTTCACTCTATGACCAACATACCGAAGCCTGGACGGATTTCGGAGACCAAGAAGAGAGCTGGGTAACAGAGTTTGCCAAAGCTGCAGTAGCGAAAAGGGCTGCACTACGGAAGATCAAAATCACTTTTAAGCCGCATTACCGGGATATTAAGGAAGAGCAGGGTTACCCGTGGGACCGCATGGATAGGATTCGTAACGAGATTCAACCGCATGGGTTGGTGTTGGAGTATAGTAAGCCTGTTTTGACGAGGGAGAAGTGGCTACAGGCACTTCGCGAAGAATTTTGTGCGCAATGAGATACCGAGCCACTAAACGCTTCAGAGCTGGATGGTTCGGAGTGGATACATGAGGGAGAGTATATCAGAGAGTATTTTCCTCGCGTGTGACCATGGTGATCAATATCTTTGGCGGATGGATGAAATGGGAAGACTAGCCAAATTACTCCGTATGTGAGCCCTCCAGAAAATCACAAACAATTGAGTTCTTACCAGCTGACAGTAGTCGAAGAATAGAATATATTACCTGTCTCTTTTATTGAAGGCTTACGCGAGATACAAGCGACTCGTATCAGCCCAAGAAGAACCCTACCCAATGAATCTTCAGCATAGCCACCCCGCATTCGAGACTAAACATTGGCTTGCATTAGAGTAATACAATCCCACGAATCGAGACCTGGCTGCGCATTTACCCCTCATGGTAATACCCTATATAAGTTGTGTATCCGGCACACAGAAGTTGGGGTGCTTTTCTAACCGTGCATCCTTTACAACTTTCATGTGAAGCTAAAACATTGCCAAAAGATGCAGGGGTCACGTCCAGACCATACTCGTTCCAACCACTTCAGGACAATCACCATTGCCCCCCTTTCCGATTCATCTGTAACTGAGTCTTCCGACTCGGAGAACTTATCAGATCCGTCAGATTCTGGTGACGCTTCCGATTCACCTGAGGGTCCCGAGGGGCTTAAGGCTTCCTCTGCAGCGGGGGGTCCGAGTAAGCGGACCGCGTTGCCACTCTTACCTGAGAAGACTAAAGTTCAGCCTGGCCGTTTGGCGTTTAGGAGCCCTAATAGAGACTCTACTGGAGGGAGGCGGCAGGGCCTTCCGAAGCAGGTGGAACAGGCAAATGAGATATTAGCAAAGCTTCGCGACAGACGGGTCAAAACTCTTAATCGACTGAAGTCTCTGGGAAAGGATCAAAAGGTTGAGGGATTACCGGACATCATCCGGTGGGAGGATAAAGAGAAGGTTTTGAAAGAAGAGAATAGGGACAGGGTGAGCGAGGTGGAGAAGGTGCTTAAAAAAGCCTTGGAAGATCACAGCGTAGGGGTTACAACAGAAGGAAAGAAGATACTTGAGAAGGCGCCGAGGAATCACAACACGAAGACAACAACACAAGCAAAGAACGTGCCTGAAAAGGCGCAGAAGAATCACAACGGAGGGACGACAACACAAGCACAACAACGCAGCCAGCCGTTGGAGTGCGTGTTGTCCGGCAACGACGATAAAATACAGCGGGCATGGATGAAGATTGGGAAAAAGCTTATCAAGGCCGAGAGGATCAGAAAAAGGATACTTCACGCGAAAGCCATAAGAGACGTGTTTGCGAGGGAGTTACATCTTGAGCGCAATATCCCACGGAAGATCAAAGCCAAGGCTTCATCCAACGGTGCAAATCCTTACAATGGCAAGAAGCAACCTCAGTTCTCATATGACGCGATTGGGTCTAGTCAATTCAGGGTCCTTGTTTTACACCCTGCGAAGAACACGTCGTTTCCTCTTGTCTGTACACTTCAAGCCAAGTCTCTAAATGAAGATCGCAACGTCAACTATGCCGCACTTTCCTATTGTTGGGGAACAGATTCAGACCAGCAACGACTGTTGATATTCCCCGGCTCTAAGCAGAAAGCACTTAAGTGGAAATATGTTGCACGACACGCTAAGGAGATGCCCATTCGGAAAAGCCTCCATCTGGCATTGCTTCGGTTACGAAGAAAGGATGTGCCGATCGCTCTGTGGGCCGACGCAGTATGTATCAACCAGGAGGACCAAAAGGAGAAGACAGAGCAACTCCAGCAAATGGCCACCATCTACCGGATGGCGAGCCATGTTTGTGTATGGCTAGGCGAGGCGGATAGTGAAGGAAGAAGCGATCGCGCGATGGAGTTTATACCGAAGCTTATGGACTTCGCGTTTCTCGAGAGGTTAGCGAACGACAAAGAACAGGCTGGGAACTGGTATGCTTTGGCCGAGCTTATGAGGGACCGCTGGTTCTCTCGTCGGTGGGTTGTTCAAGAGATCTCCCTAGCAAAATCGGCAGCAGTTCACTGTGGTACGAAGACTGTTCAATGGGCAGAATTCGCGGACGCAGTTTCGATTTTTGTAGCGACTCGAGACAAGATTAGGGAGTTGTTCGATTTTGAAACTTGGAAAGAAGGTCCCCAGACGTTGGGGGAGGTCCAGTCGTTTGGAGCAAGCATTCTGCTTGAAGCAACGAGCAGACTGTTTTTAAGGACACCAAGTGGTGAAATCCTTCGACCTGTCAAGGGAATCGAGTCTTTAGTTACCTCTCTAAACACGTTCGACGCGACTGATCCCCGCGATATCGTGTACAGCCTTGTGTCCATTGCGAGCGATACACGAGACACCTCCGTTTATGTGGATAAGAAGCGAGACAAACGGTCAACCCTATCCCCTCAACTCGTCATTGATTACAGACTAGATGAGATCGAAGTCTACGAGAACTTCACTAGATACTGTATCGAGACGTCAAAATCGCTAGATATTATTTGTCGCTCTTGGGCAATGCCGCCGAAGAAAGCAAAGGAGTCCTTGCCCTCTTGGATTCGGCTTCTCCGTGATTCCGAGTTCGGCGAGCCGGAAGAGGTTTATGAGGGGCGAAAGAATGGAGAGTCTCTTGTAGGACCCGTTGGCAATCCGCGATATAACGCTTCTGGTGGTAGACAGTTTCGACCGGTAACACCCAACATAGATGATCACAGTTCTCATCGACAAAACGGCTCACCACTGGATGCCCAACAAAAGACGACATCGCCTGAGGAAGAGACTATGCAAGGGCCATCGACCTTGTGGGTCGAGGGATTCAAGCTGGCCAGCGTTGATGATGTCTCTTTGGTGAATGCCCCAGGCCTAATTCCTCGGACATCACTACGGGGCATAGGTGGCTGGCCGGGAATTAGCAAGAGCCCTGAAAGTGTACCAGACCACATATGGCGGACGCTGATAGCAGATAGAGACTCCGAGGGCCAGATCCCACCTGCCTGGTACCAGAGAGCGTGTCTGCGATGCTTAGAGATTGCCGATACCTTTAATCATGGAGACCTCAATGTTGGTCAGCTGCTGCAAGGCCCATCAGATATGCTTCGCGGCTACCTCACTCGAGTCCGCAATATTACCTGGAATAGAAAGTTCTTCAAGGCAGTTATGAGGACCGACCAAGGGGACACCACTCACGGAAGACAAAACTCGAAAAATGCAGACAAGGTGTCAACATCATATCGTCCAGATGATGCAGAGTTCGCATCGCAAGATAGTCTCTTCGGTCTCTGTCCACCAGGTACCAAGCGAGGGGATTTCATCTGTATCTTATATGGTTGCAGCGTACCGCTGGTTCTAAGAGAGGTATCCAAAAAGTCAAGACAGCAGTGTTTTAAGGTAATTGGTGAAGCTTATGTTCATGGTAAGATGGATGGTGAGGCACTGGTGGACTGCAAGAGTGGAAAGACAGTGGGCCCGGAGGGGGTCTTTGCCTTGATATAGAGCACCAATCTCTTTCCCTTTAATATAACTCACTATGCTGTGGAAGGCAGGGTGGGGTCTAGACTCTTGAACCTTGATCCCCTGTGGTGACCCAGACATCTCATGTTGAATGTCCCATTTCCCTACCCTATCTTTAGTCTCGGCGTTAATGAAAAATATAGTTTACTTTTTTAGCAATTCCACTTTTATAGAAGGTTAATATGGAATAACCAAAAAAAAACAAAAAAAAGAAAAGAAAAGAAAAGAAAAAGAAAAAGAAAAAGAAAAATTAGTCGGCATAAAGTGCTTGAAATGTACCATAATTGAATTCACAGCTTCAATCTTTATTCGCTCGAAATTCCAAATCGGCCTATTTACGCTGACAGTCCGACCGTACACCAACTGCCAAGTCCAACGCTAACTATGTACTGTACAGATAGTAAGAAATCATCAACTCGGGCATAACCTTAAGTCCCAGCACCTAAATATGCGAGTTCCGGCAGCACTCTGACTGAACAACGCGAGAGGCAGCATTTTTGCCGGACGGAACGTCGATCGCTGGGTTCTCGGTGAAGAAGTCCGATGGGCGGATCATGAGCTGGAAGATCTCCACTGGCCTGTTTATTTGTTAGCATAGGGTTTTCAATAATGTAGAAACGTAGTCAACATACATAACAGGCCAATCCTCGACACGAGGGTTATGGGTGATACCAAACGTGCTCCACACAACAACATCTGTGTTATCGACGGCGTCCCCTCGCTTGACGGCGTCAGCCACACCGTCCACCTCGATCTGGCTCTGAAGTGTGTAACGACCGCCAGCATACAGCTCAGCGTCACGGTACTTGGTGACCCAGACATGATGCTGGGCAAACTGGGCACGCTTAGCCTGGATGGAGTTAGGATCTGCCAAGAGCGTCTGGGTGGCCAAGGGCGTGAATTTGTATGCCACAGGCTTCTGACTAATGGGGTTGGTCTTGTTCGGGTTGACCATCTTGACCACCCTGTTCAGCTGCGGGGCGGCATCCAGATAAGTCGCGCGCTCGATCGTGTGATTCGTGACCTTGTAGTAGTTACCGTTGGGGTTGGTGGCTTCATTCATCGGAACGGGATGCGATTCTTCAATGACAACGGAGTTGTTTGCCCCGTCAACGGCAGGATCCATACGTATACAGAAGATATGCTGATGGTTCTGGGCCAGAACACCTCCACTGACAACATTTCCGTAATCGCTCGTCTTGCCGGGGTCGATGTTGACCACGTTCAGAATACCCGTGGCACGCGATTCGACAGTGATACCTCCTGCTTGGTCGAACTTGTACGCGAAGATGTACTCATAGTTAGCGAGGGTGATGATGAATTGCACGACGAGCTCCCGGTGGCGAGTTACAACAGCACGGCCGGTCCGCCAGTTGGAATGCTTCCAACCAATGCCGTTATCCTGTTCGTGCAAGCAGATTGCGTTGGGCAGCTTCTGGGCCTTGCCATCCGCACCGGTGATGACGGCATCGAAGTACTTGATGACACCCAGGCAGTCACAGCCAATGGACAGGTTATTGGCCATATTACCACCGCCACCATCACCGAAGTCGAAAGCCTGCTTACGGTGATATGGAGGCCGGGGATCGGCGTATGGGACCGTCTACTACTGTCAGTACTTTCCTAGGCGTGGGCCCAAAGTTGGTTAACTCACCATCTCACTAATAGCCAGTCGGTACATGACACTGCGACCATCGTACCAGACATCGTGAATCGTCGCACCCTCACGCGGGTTGAAGGCAACACGGAACCTCCACTTCTGCCATTCGACAAGAGACTCATTGGTGATCTTGAATGAAGGGCCTTCGGGCTGCACAACGTTTAACGGCTTCAAGTCCTTCCGGCTTCCGTTCGGCAGCAGTTCCGGTACATAGTCGGAGTCCTTGCAATGGCCGATGATGTCTCGGGAGAAGGTCTGCTCGTGCAGTCCCTCGCCCTTACCTCCGGTAGCGGGACGGTCAATACGGACGATTTCTTGGGTTGTGGCGTCCATGACAGGGATGATGGGCAGAGGGTAAGAGTAGAAGTTGGCATCCTCGTTGTTCTTGGTGGCATTTGTCGCGAAGCACAAAGCCTGGAAGAAACGCCGGTTGGGATCGGAAAGGTCACGTCCGCCGTATGGCCATGGCTCAATGACAACCTCAAAGCCCTTGGGGAGGTCAAAGTCCTCCATGGCTTTCTGGAACAACGGGGAAGCAAAACAGCGTTCGACCAAGACGTCGAATTCGGCCCTGTCACTCATGTTAATCTTCTGTCAGAAATCAATGAATCTATTCGAGACGTACAAAGTCAAAGCAGCATGGTGCTCCTTTCCAATAATCTTGTGCTGCACACGCTTGCGGGTATTCACATCGACCTCCGCCTCTTGATAGACTGGAATGCGGTCACCGCTAATCACATCGTACTGACACAAAGCCAGCCGAGGGGGGCGAGGCGTAGTTGGACTGAGACGTCCAGCATGTTCAATAGCCAGGAACTCTTGGAGTTGCTCTTTCGGGGGTTCGGACAAGTAAATCTCGCGGAAGTGAAGGACTGTGTTTGGGTGTGCAGCGACAACAACGTCGCGGGCAATGTTTGTCTCCTCCTCGGAGAGAATGGCAAGGGGATGAGGCGCCATGGTTAATTTGGATCTGATGATAGTCTGAGGAAAAAAGAGGACGAAAGGTAGGAAGAGGCGCGCTTATTATGCATCAAGTCAGCGTAACTGTTTCCCAATCGAGATAAGCCAGATATCTCCTCTCGGAACGTCGGAATTGAGTCCGACGGTTTGCCTCGGGGCGCGCGGAATCCTTCCTTGGGGAACCCCGCGATTCGATTTCGTTGCCTGTCAACTTATCGATCTATTGGATCGATAAGTTCATTATGAAGTTATGACTCGTATTTTTGATAGCGGGAGATGTGGTTCTAGATCCCTCGTCCTCGTCAACTCCCGAACGCCTCGCTTGGTCAAAATATATACTTTTACACCCGCGAACCAACACTACAACCAATCTTAACTCCAGCAAGTTTTGACTACTATATATGTTAAATGCTGTAAGGGAGTCGAAACCTGGAAGTAAAGAAAATACTGACATTGTATCTTATTGACTCAATGCTATCTTGTGTCTAGTGACTAGGTTGAAAGTCTGAAACAAATTTCGATGTGGGTCCTTGAACGGATAGTTCAAACGGTTTAATTCTAAAAGAATAGCCCAAACCACCCCACTATCAGAAAAGATAGCATCCAGCTATTATAACAAGTAATATTTGCGCTATATCACCCTTCTCAACTTATGAGAACACAAAAACAGAAAGAGGTTCAAGATTCAACTATCCATGTCAACTGAAACCTGCAAGCCCTAATATATCTAAACGGCATTCGAGCAGAGACACACCAACACAATCTGTATACCTAAAGATCGCATTTTGTTCTCTCTGGTAAAACAACTGAACTCAACCAAGTGCGAGTTCAAAGTGGAGCAAGGGACGGTGTTACATCGGGGTCACATGATGCCTAAGTTGTCTGTAATATGGAAGCACCTATCATGTTAGCCAATCACATGCTTTTCCGCCAGCAGGTATGGGGCCGTATTGGCGCATGCGCTTGCGCCGAGTTGATAGCCACCAGACCTATTCCCAAGTGCGTGCTAGGGGTACCGGCTCTTTGTCCGCGGACACCGAAGCTATGTCTGTAGGGTTCAAGTGAGACCGTGAATTGGATTTGTATTCCGGAAGTTGCGGGTAAATGACCTGCATGTCATGGAGATAGAGATGCTCTCCACCAGGCATGGCGATCATATCTGTTTGTGGAGAAAGTATCGCTCGTATCCTTCTTTAGTTTAACTCTTTCTCTCATACTTTGCGACGCTCCTCTGCCCCCAGGTGCATTCGTTATGTATAGTTGATAACCTGTTTGGATAGGATTATTTCGCTGAGACAGCCCTCTTGCAGAAGTACTGTATGCCAATTGTCCGAGTCCATTATGCCGGTAGCTGGAGACGGCATTGCGACTTTGTCTACTTGTTGCACTAATGAATCACTTTGGCTCATTAGGCCCAAATTGCGTTGGTTCCTGGACATGAAGAATTCAAGACTGCACTCCATGAAAAGATCAGTCTTTGAGGATTGTGCCGTCCATTCTGTCTCGACCAAAAAACCGCATCCTGATGATGTAGTGCTTTTGGCGTCAAACGTCTTTTGGCCCCCTACTGTACGTCATATATCAACTTTCTCGTGATCTGCGAATTCATGAATACGAGCTTTTCTCGTTTAACAAATTAAGGACAGCAGAACCGACCCACCGGTTAACATTGTGAGAAAGCTACATCCAATGTTACATCTCCGTCTGTGACCTTACCCCATGTCATGACCGTTAATACCCAATGAGAACCTCCTCAGACTTCCTTAGGTCCACAGGGCACAATCAACCCTCGTGTTTGCCATTGAGTGACCCACAAGGCCCTGTAGATCACTTCGTATAGTTTGAATGCCCTCTATTTTGGGAATCGACCCTCAGCCTTATTAATAGGGCTTTGGAATATAAAATTGTCGCATCCCCACCTATTACCCCCTGAAAACCTTCACATAATCTTCGAACTTATACACTCCCTCTAAACAAAATGAAGCTCCTTAACATCATCACCCTCCTTTCCACAACTACTCTAGCCCTCGCCGAAGGCCTAGACACCAGAGAAGCCAACAACGCCAATCTAGCAACTCGAGCAGCCACCATCTGCGGATCAGGATACAAATTGAACAAAGCAATTCCCCTCCCACAAGGCACAGACCCCAAACAGCGACTAGGCACACTTTACACCTACATCGGAAAGGACAAGGGGTGCGCCATCCTCGACAACAATGTCGGCAAAGCACAATATATGTACGTGGGCGTGTGCGACCTGAACGGGAAGCACTGCGACAAGGATTCCGGTACATTTAGCCAGTATGCGGGACCAATCTATATCAGCAACTTTGCTTGCGCACCCTTGGTCGCGAAGATGGGTCAGAATTCTAAGAGTCTTTATATTGATTATAAGGATGAGTATGGCTGGGCGTGTGAGTGAGGCCCTCTTGGTGTATGGGCGGGTTTGGGATTCGTCGCGTTGAGGACTGGGGTTGGATGCGGAGTACCTTGTGATTTGATTCAAGACTGCGGTTGACTGTCATTCTCGGCAGTATTTGGAGTTTGACGCTAGACCGAAGGCTGCTATGAAGTCATTAATTTGAGCGCGTGTGATACATCAATTTTTCCTGGTGTGCATCTTGGAGGGTTAGTTACACCTCGGGCTTCGTCCGAGGATTATGAACAGTTAGCTGTCTATAAAAGGAGACTTATCACAATAACGAGGCCTCGTTAGAATGATGCTTCGTTTGGCATCCAGGGTCAAGCTAGACACGCGGACCCAGCGAGACAAAACGATTTATATATAGCATTCCCAATCTAAACACCAAGGTAGATCCCCCAGATTCCCATCTGAATGAACTACCCCCAAGCCTTCCAGCTTCAAGAACGACGAATGAAATCAGATAAAAGAAAAAACAAAAAACATACAACAGGAGGGGTTCTCTGGTGGTCACCCACCCAACTACTAACCTCCCGGCGTGTGGCTTGAACGCGGTTAATACCCGGGTAGATGCCCTTGCGGGTGATGAGGGGTAATACCGCTTGAACGAGGTAGTGATTAGCGTAAGTGCAGTTTAAAGTGGTAATAATATTTGGAAAATACATTACCAGTCCGGAAAATATATTTACCAGTCTAGAGAAATACATCACTAGTCCTGAGCACTGTTTGTATTTGGGGCAGGCATAACCCACTAGGGATGGAACTAGCTGTTTTGGTTGGAAGAATAAAATAAATACGAAACACTAAGTGTTCCGCCATCAAGCGCATAGCCACAATCTTTTCTTTTTTTAGAAAATGCTTAAATAAATCTAGTATAGCCCTGTGGGTGCGCTGCTGGTGCCTAATCTTAAAGTATATAATATCTCTTTAAGCCAGAATATAGATAGTAAACGCGGCATTGGTGGCACAGATATCAGAGATACATATTAAAAAAGGCCTCTATAAGAATATAGAGATAAACTGTATATTAAACAATATATAGCCACTATCTAAAGAATACGACAGCTCTCTACATATATAAAATATAGATTATCTGAGAACTCACAGCTGTATGTTAGAGATATAGACCACTTTAATTTCTCTATCTTCACTTCCTATAAACCATAATTTATCTATTATAGAAGTGGAGAGTATAGAAATACTTGAAGAAGACGAAGAATCTGTAATATTAGACACAGAACAAGTATATGTCTCATATAACATAAACTATACTCATTGGCAGTCAATTAGTCATTATCGTCGTTGTTGTTATCTATTAAAATATATAAGTATAATCTCTGTTACTCTTTCAGAAATAATTACTAAAACACGAAGACAAAACCCTGGAAAATTAAGTTAAACTATCTAAAGTGCGACTGACAAGTAATAATATAGGTCTTAATTATATCTAATAAATCTAATAATTCTTCTTTAGATATTATCTTCAGAAAAAACCTATCTAAACACTCAATTAACGTATATATAAGGTTATCCTAAGAAGTTGGGCTATCTTTCCAATACTATCCTATAAAAAGTCCAAGAAGTGCAAAATACTTTATTCTCGAGCTTATTAACTTATTCTAAATAGATTATTACCAGTTTATAAGCTATTGTTTAAATCTCGCTAAATAATTATAAACATTGCCGGCGGAGAATGCACTGCTATTTAAATAGCTTAGATATATAGAAGACCGCGCAAATATAAGGGTATTACTAGACTCGGCACCTAAATATAGATACTTAGGTCTGTAATTCGTGATGCACAGATAGTCATATATATATACCAATGACTGTTCGACAATACGTTGTAGAGTGTAACACTTTCAGAAATGGAAGGTCAGTAACTTAGCCTACCTAATGTCATAGGAGTTCTTTTTCGCACGGTCTCTCATTGGAACCTTGACTGGCGTCAATATATTGGGAATTTAGTTAAAGCATGTAATGTCGGTGTTTACAGCATCTGGAACAAGCCAGATTCAATTAGTTCCGGTAACCTCGGATCCAAGGTAAAATCTTGGGACAACAGAGTGTATTACTCCCTGGCCAGGGCATATATTATAACTCCTCCAGGTAATCTGTTGCTGCACTCCACGATGCCTCAGTAGTCTGCTCACAAGATTAGGGCATACTAGGCGGGAAAAGAATGATCATTTCGGAGAAATCCAGCCCTTTGGCCGTGACGTAAGTTATGGAAGGGATTTTTCCCACTGTTGGCGATGTGATGTCTGAACATAATCCGTCCATGGTGGCCATGTTTGCATGAGACCACTAATCACTTGCTGGGCTACTATATCTGATGAGACATTGCTGGACTTCCTCGTTGAAACGGACTCGACGCTAGTAATTCCTAGACGGAAATAACGGCTTGGTGATTTTTCTGGAAAGATCTAAACAGGTGTTGGAAGGTTGCAATTGGCTTGCGTGCCCTGGGAATCGCACATGCAGAGTAATACCTCGCTGCAAGCTGTCTGCTAGCCTCAGCCGCGTGAGGTTTCGCAGATTGCCGATGCCACAGTGCCAACATAAAATAACTCAGAAGAGACTTGAAGGTATGTCCTGTGAATCATAGCCTGAGAGATCGTATGTGCGGCACTGACCAGAGCCAACTTCTTGAGTTGCGAGGTGAAACACCCAGGCTTCCTTCTGTTGCTTCCATGAATCGTAAAGCCAAGTAACATCAGAGCCTTTCTCCCTAGAAGCCGTTACACAAATACAAACATTGCAGAATTAAACTGTATTTGCTTCATTGAAACAGTTGGGGTTGGTGGTGGAACGAGGGGAGGCATTACATACCATTCTACTGACCTACTTGGTGTTGTATGGGACTGCTTGTATATTTTTTTTCAATGACCTCCATAACGCGATTTCGAGCCTCATTCTCTTCTGTCAACCGTTCCTGTCTGCGGATATACTGTCTGGTCGACCAGATGTCTTCAAGGTTCCATTCGTTAGACATTCATTAGAGAGAGAGTCCACGTTTTGACATGGCTCGTCCCCAAGAACACAGTGGTCACGTTCCATTCTTTTCCCTGGAAAGAACATCGATTCAGTCCACGCATGGTTAAGTCTTTCATCAGAAAACCTCGGTTTTCTGGCTCTTGCTCGCGGTTGTGGTATTTTGCGCTACTGCTGCGCCACACGTGGGCTTACCTCGACGGATGGGTGGATGACTTCATTTGCCCTGTTTGCTCGGAAAGTAAAGCGATATGCAAGCTATTACAACTACATCTCTGGGTTGTATCTCTATTGCACACATGATTCCAACTCGTTACCGGCGAACTTTAGCCTCGCCTAGGGGCCTGTGTTGGCTCACCCCACTGAGTTTCACGAGATCACCTTTGGGCTGGGGTGGCAAGCATAATTTTTCTAATATAGTTAGGTCTAGATTCTGTCTTCGTAGCATACTACATCATTCGATCCATTGGACCTGATCTTCCGGACCAGCCTCATGAAGGCTGAACCATGACTCCCGTATCATATAAACCCGGAATAAAAGTATCGGGAAGTCGTGTGATTGCATTATACCGGTTTCACGGAATAGCGGAATTACCTTTCTTAGACGCTTAGTTCCAAGGAGGCATATCGACAATAGCGATCTTCTACACTTTAGCCATCACCAACTGTTTCGATGAATTTATAACATTGGCGGGTAATGGCTGAACGTTTGTTGTCATGTGACTCGCCCGATCGCTGACTACAGTGGCAGATGCGCATCAAACTCAAAAAGAGGCATAATTCGGTAGGACGAGTCCCAAGAAAACTAATCTAAACGAGCAACGGACAATTTCTCAACATTACTGCATTGAACTTGAGAAAAATATTCTAATGACAGTAGATACCATTATCTTGGTTTCTCCCGTGGCTTTTTTCTATATCTCGCTTTGCTCTATCCCGCTCCTCTCTTCCACCACTGCCAACTAATCCACGTTGGGCCCCAACAGCCCATGCATCACCCCTTCAGAAACAGCCGCAATGCGGCAACTGAACGAGTCCACTGATCTCCTTGTTCCTTCTACCGATGACCCCAGTGCATATTCGATCTTTGCAGAGGAGCCGCGAGACTCTGCGGGGAACTGCAAGGTCTTTGGAAATCCGAAATTGTCAACCACTGATGACGACGTTGGTGTTGCGACTCTGCCATATCTGAAGCAGCGAATTGTGACTAACTGACATCAAATACGGTTGATACAGCTGCCACAGGCCGGCAACGGCTTGTGGAAGGCGCTCGGGTTTCAAATGTCGCGGAGAGAAAATGTCGTGGAGTGTAAGTGTTTGCAATTCTATTTGCTTGACAAATCGCTAATCTCTGTTATCTTGTTTTGTAACGTAAGGGAATGCCAATACAAGTGCTCTTAACACCTTTCGGCCCCTCGTCGCTTCCGCTTAATGCAGATGAGCTTGGGACGCTTTTGGCAGACGTTGCCGATAGGAGAAGCCAGGCTGACTCGTCCGACACGGCAGTTGATTTTGACTTTCGTGAGGCTGGTGAGATCGGATCCGAATTCTTTGGGGTAAACGTTGATTTTCGCTACTTCGCATACTGATATTGGTGACATGGATATTGTCGTTCCTTTGGGGCCATGCCTTACCGGCGCACGTATGACATTACAGCGTTTCAGTAACGGGCGTCCCTCGAAAGACTTCAAGCCTGTTATTGAAGCATTGTCGCTAATGCAGCCAAGATTGTATGTCTTGAGCCACAGAGCAGTACATCATGGACAAGTGTGATTGAAGACTTTTGATCATTTTTGGCTTATTCCGGCCAAAACATTCTGGAAAAGAAGCACAAATAAGCAATTTGAGATTAAATCATTGAGCGCCACCTGGACATGAAACGAAGCGAGCTTGATCTCCAATAAACAGCCAAAACTAATGGTTCCAGATCATCCCCATACCCTACACGTCACACAATAGGTCCACCATCTCGTCTCCCTTGGTCTTCCTTGCACCCGTGTGGTCGCCCGAAATATGTTATATCCACCGGCGTGCTATGTTTATTAGGGTTCCCAGGCGGACCTACGGGAGCAGCTTTGTCGGCAAGCCAACGGCCGTCGCGCTGAGCGCCTTCAGGCCATGTTTTCGGGGCTACATATATATTGCCACGCTCATCAGTGGGTTTCAGAGAGTTGGTGTGGTCTCGGGTCCAATCCCAGCACAAGTATCCGTATCCTCGATCCGCATCGAGATTGAAATTTGCCTTTACGAAGTTCGGGTTGCAAGTGAGCTGGCCCATTAGGTAGGCAGAAAAGTTGACCGGGTCGCCCAGAGGATTAGTGCCATCATATGCGTTATCATCGAAGCTTAGATTGCCACTGTGCATTACGAACGCCTGGTTGTAGAGATCAGTGTCGTTAGAGCAGCCGGCATCCTGATAGAGCATGTGCGCATGATTACTTATTAACCCCGTAGTCTGGAGAAGCCTGTCAGGTAGTGTATCCTTTGGGTAGGGTCCCGCAACAGTGAGTGGCGTCTCAAGAAAGTTGCCAGCCCTATCCCCGCCTGTCTCATTATTCTTCTCAGGGAATCCCCAAGGTCGCAGATACTCTACAACGTTGTCCTGAAAGATGGTGTCGTTGATGGCAGGTGGAAGTGTGCCTGGCGCCGTGCGAACTGGGAGCCAAGGGTTTGGTGCACCGAGTACGTCGCGCTCTCCATCACTGGTCAATGCCGGATCTTGGTCGAGATTGTCGAGGAGGTCCACCGCAGCAGCAAGAGCTTGCTGAAACGCACTGTCGACGGTATGCCCAAGCTTGACAAGTGCCTTATCAATTTCGTTTGGGCGCCGGACATTCCCATCAGGGTACAGGGTTTCCGACTGTGGCATGGAATAACCAAGATGTACAAGCACCATTCTGATATTCTCGGTGGCCTCCCACACTGGTAAAGTTACGAAATGGTAAATAGCCTCTTTCGCAGGCTGCAGACAATGTCAGTTGGTATTCCTCGGGCATGGAAGCTTCCACAACATTTCTATTCTGCAAATCGTGGAAGGGAAGGTGAAGGGATGGAAAATCAAGTGGATAAAATGCTTACCATGGTCACTGCGGAAGCAATATTTTTCACGATATCATACAGGAACTGTGCCGCTTTTTCAAGGACCTTAAAAACCCAGTCAAGTAGCGCTGCAAGGAGTTCACAAGTCTGTGAAATGGGATCGTCGCTTGAATCGATCCCGCTAGCGTCAGGAGGACCAAATTCTATATCTGAGGCTGGGATGCCTGGCAGAGCGGGAGGCTCAGGCCTGTCCATGTTCATCTGGCTAACATAGGAGCGCTTGAACCAGGAAAGCATGAAGCGATACGCCGCCATGATCTCCCACGGGAATGGAAAACCTTTGGGAATATTTTGCGGAGGGTCGGGTGCGATAGCCTTACGCAAGTCTTCCAACGGAAGGTCTATCTCAACACCAAGAAGACCGAGCCATTTTGTTAGTAATGCAGTCTCATTTTTTAGATTTTCTTGGAAATCCTGGCCGTCCAAATTGAGTGGATGTGGCATAGGCTCCTCATTCAATGAAGCCTGGAGATTCCTGTCACCACCCTCGGCGGGATGCGCATAAACCTCAACGAGAGTTTGGACTATTTTTTCCGCCAACCACAGTGGTAAGGCGCCATCGGTGTCGAGGAGTTTTGCGCGTTCGGCTTGGGTTTCCTTATCGGTACCATCTGGAAGAGGCTTGCGCAAGTCGCCTTGCTTCGTGGAGGGATCAGCGTTGGCTGGCAGGTCTTCGATGTCCTGTGGAATTTGGACTGCAAAGTAAAGCGCCGAATCCGCGACAGATGGATAACTTTCCTGCCAGCCTACAAAAGGATCCGCTGGTAATATACCATTCCGTGTACATTCCTAGTTCCAGGCGTCGTCGTGATTTTCGATCAAGTGGTGTCGCTGCCAATGGGTTCGGAAGGGCCCACCACACTGCTCATTAATGAAAGAATGAGCGATGACATCCGTCCCAATATGGCATACCCAACCAAGAGCGAAAGCAAGTAACTGCTCCCCGTGCTCTTTGGTAACCTTTTCATCAATATTCATCATATCCCGCGCCTTTTCAATTAAGCGCATTGGAATCACGCTTGTACGGCGATAATGCGTCATGTCGCTCCAGACAAATGACTGCTCATCGCAGCCCTGGCGCATCTTGAGAGAGAACCATTGAAATATGTCACCTTCCGTGAACAACTCCTCTTCTGCGAGATGGATCAGCCCATTTTTCAGTTCTCCAAGAGCATCTCCAAGGGCGGAGAGTAGATTTCCACCGAGCTCATCGACAATTTGACCAGCTTTTTCAATAATAGGACCAATTGTTGCATTCCATACATCTAGAAACTTCAACCAAAGTTTATGTAGTTTGACGAGGAAACGTAAAATTTTGCCCCATGCATCAGGTACTGCGGTGGAGAAAATGGTAACTAGTCCATCAAATGGATCGTCAAGGATTTTTTTTGTCGTCCAGGTAATACAACAAACTCATTGCAAGCATCTCGTCACATGGTATTTATGGTTTGTTGTAGTCTTGAAGCCAAAAAAAGAGATCGAGCCCGATTGCTCCAACAGCTGTGAACTTCTCCCATGTGCTCATCACCTCGGCGCACTTCTCTCTGGGTAGTTGTGCGAGCAGTTCAGGGAGCAACTTCTGACTGTCACGCAGATTTCCATCTATTTCCCGTATGAATTCATGGGTGACATCGGGTGACTTGAGGAAATCGGCAACCCGTCTTGCTGTGTAAATGTGTGAGAAAGGGCCTGGCATTTTCCAGAAATTGAAGAAGTAAAGAACAATTGTAGTGGAATGAAAGCCCTGTCAAGCTTCAGACTAAAGTTGGAGACAAAGGACTTTATCTGCTTTGTCGGGTGAGAATGATACTGCATAGCGATGGCCGTTACCAGCAGCGCTCCTTTGGCAATATATATCTTTTTGCCATTTACATCATTATGCGGTACGTCTGACGGGCTTATTGTTACGATATCTGTATCAAGCATCTGTGATGTATACCAGATGGCAACAAGAACTTAATCGTTCCCTAATGGATACTTCTTTATAAACTTAATAATAGAGTCGAGTAATGTGAGCGCCTGACTATCTGGACCATCTGGACCATCTGACCATCTCATCGGATTGTGCATCATTATGCGTCGCGTCTGACGACCACATATTAAAAGTGTAGCTGCATTGAGCAAATCTATGATGTATGCAGATGGTGACAATAACTTTCGACCATGTGTCCAGATCTCTCTAAAGGTATTCCCTGCATATTTCCTTATAAGCTAATAGACTTCGTTTATGTGAATTACCTGGCTGTTTGACGGTCTCACCAGATTGTGCATCATTATGAGTCGTGTCTGACGGCCACATTATTGAAAGTGTTATCTGCAATAAGCATCTATGATGTATGTATATGGTGACAATAACTTTTCATCTTCTTGTCTAGACTCCTCCCAAAATAAGAACTTCAGATCCGTACTTCAATTCCTCAATCCTATATAAGTACATATTGCCACCGACTGCTTTCCGTTGTCTTTGAGGTCTTGTCCCTTTCCTCTAAATGTTTCCGCATTTAATCTCATTTACTTCCCTGCACGCTACCAATCAACATCACAGTTGCAAAATAGCTCTGGGGTAGGCAAATCTCGGCTGGATATGTGTGACGATATCAAAACCGTCGACCAAGTAGATACAACGGACCCCCTGCACGTATGCCACTGCGATGGCAGAGAGCATCGTCACATCCACCATTTATCTCGACTGCACCCCCACAAGCGCGAGAATATAACAGTCAACGTGAACGTCGGCCCCGTTGGGTGCTGCGACCCTTCTTACGCAGGGTCTGGAGGGTCTGCTACCACCCAAGTGGGTCGCCCTGTCCACACAACCGGTACCTCTGATGACTCTGTCACCGGGGGAGTTGGTGCTGCACAAGGAATCAGTATGTTCTGTTCAGACTTTCCAAAGTATTTTCGCTTTTTGCAAGTTTTTCATTCAAGATTGCAGCCAAGTTTCCACTTCTGTTTCTACTTTGTTAGTATATCTTTGTTCAAAACCCTCGTTCTGTAATCATACAGCCCCCGCCTTGCCCTCATTCTATTCCTTACGCTTTATTAAACAGGAAGAGCTAAGATATGCATATTTCTAGTAAAGATCCCTGGACGCCCTCAGACCGTATGGCCAGGTCCACGCACAAAGCTGTACCTGCCATTCCTCTTCATCCGTGCTGCAGGGGGCGATACAGGAGCGCGGCCCATCAAAGATATCTTCTGGGAAAGCCCTGACATTCTAATCCTCCCGGGGATTTCCCCTTCTGCCGCACCTGGTGTTCCACCCGACCTAGATAGCATTGCCAAAGCAGGGAAGGACAACACTATCTACGCACATGTATGGAATCTCGGTCAGGCTCCAGCATGGGGTGCTCTGGTCGAGTTTTACTGGTTCAACCCCACTCTAGGCTTCAGCGGCAGCGACGCGAATTTAATCGGAAAGACATACGTCGACCTCGGAGGCCGGGGGGGTACTGGGTCTCACAAATTGGTTAAATGCCCATTTAGTTGGGCAGCTACCTTCCAGAACGGCGGGCATGAATGTCTCGTCGTGCGCATCAGTCAACCAGTTACAGACCCACTCTCTAATCCGCCACGGGATGCGAGTCAGAATCGACTTATAGGGCAGCGAAATATTCATGTTATGACTGCAGCCGAAGCGTCTGAGAAGCCAACGCTTGGGGTTAATGTTGGGCCGCTCTATGGCCAAGTTGCTAGTGTCAGTGTGGCAAGAGCTCGTACGGAAACGATGCCATGGTTACATCTGGTGACGAATAGTAGGACTACGCTTCCAGCTACGGGAGTGGCGACAGGGGTGGTCGGGATCACAGCAGCTACCGATTCAACGGCTGGACTTCCCAATTTGGGAGCTGTTTCCAATCCGGCGGCTGTGGGCTTGATTGGAAGTTCTACTGGAGTGACCGGGGACGGAAAGCAAGTTGGATTTGTCGCAACGGACGACAATCCGGGGAACGGACACGCCCATGTGTACAGAGTTCGTGGGTCGCAGGGTGGCGCCACGTTTGGTGGGTATACTGTGGTTGTGATGGGGAGTTAGTGAAGGATCGATGTAGTGTCCATGGGAAATAACTCCTCTGCAGCTACTATAGCTGGTCCAGCTCTCAAAGTAGTTTGGCGATATTCAAAGTTTCTTTGCAAGTTGACGCGACGTGATATTATGTACCTAGATTGTTCTGGCGGAAGCGCCGTTGTCCTAGCTTGTGACGCATGGATGGCCAGGTGAGGGTGGAGATATGTGCAAAAAAGTCACTGTGGACATTATTTTGGATATCATAATCACCTATCTTCCACCACGCGCTGCCCTCCAACATGCTGTGCACAGGAGACGCCGTCACAGGCGGACCACTGCGGATATCAGGTGCGAGGGTGTAACTGGCCATGCTGTCTGGAAAAGTGCATCCAATATATTAGTTAGGATACTCCACAAGGCGTCATGACCCAGCAAATACATTTGGCTGGATAATTGGATGGACAGAACGAAACGCGCAAATAGTATATTTGAAATATAAAATTCTTTTTCAGCTTAGCCACAGGTTAGACGTCGACGGAGGACTTGGGGCTGAACAAACCGCTAGTTCGACAAAGGCAAAGAGGAAACGGCAACAATTCGGAAATGTGGATAAGACTGCGGCTTTTCGTGTACTAAAGTTCATTAAATCTCATAGCAATCTTCAACTGTCAGCAAATAGTTTTGAGGTTTTGTGGTTTGGTATCTAGCTCCTGGCATATGACGACATCTTGTAGAACGGCGTGGAAGTGAACGGCTAGAAACTTCAGCGGCTATATTCGCTGAACGGGGTTCTAACTTCAAAGGCAAATTGCTGATCTACTATTAATGGGTCATTAAATCATACTGGGATGGTGTTTAGGATGGTCAAATCCACCTACCAATCAACGTTACTGAAACTCTGCGCATGTTTATTTCCTGCATTATCCCCTGAATACGGTGGTGTACAAAGTATGCAGCGAATCTGCCCAACGCCAAATGATCGGCCATCCGGGTTATCCAAGAGTCGGACCAGACGTGTTTTGGTACTACACCAACTCTCCCGGCGATACTAATTAGACGTCGAGGTGGATCTGACTTGCAGGAAATGACGATTTGTGCATATCGCAAACATGAAGTATCGAGACTCTTCTTGGCTCTATCCACTGCCGCTCGTATGTGAATCACTTTATACGCCTTCTTATTGGGTACGAAAGCCGGTACCATATGGATTCTCTGGTGTCGAACTGACAAAAGCAATTTCAGCAACCGGCTGGGGTACTCTAGACCTTCCGCCAACGCAATTATGACCCGACAACGCAATTATGACGCGAGTGTAATATGAACAATCCGTTGGATTGTAGCACGGCTTAAGTGAGACCTTAATCGCGTGATCATTTGTATAGTGGTATACCTCCACCACAGCATCATCCAGCCGAATCCAAAAGCTTAGCTCGTTTAGGTTTGTTGTTGTTTCACTAATATTATGGGACTACGGGATCGCTGGGTAAGCGGCATAGGTATTAGGTGTGACCGTCCCGTGAAATGACAGTTCATTCACGTCAAGTCCATGGATTATAAGCTACAAGGTCGTTAGAGCATCTGATCCAGCTGCAAACGGAACGACATAACTGAGTCTAGGCGTTTAGGGCCAGAGGGAACGTCGGCAAAAGACGTGCGAAGACCGCTGAGGAAGCCTGAGTGGTTTCGGTCGATGTCACGGCAGTATCCGTTGATTCAGCTGCAAACGGACTACTTGACCAACTGGAGTCTAGGCGTTTAGGGCCAGACCTAACGTCGGCCCAGGGCGTGCCGAAAAACAACTTGAGGCAAGCCTGAGTGGTTTGGGTCGAGATATGTCGTCGTAGCATCGATCTTCAGCTTCCTTCTGAGAGTATCAACTAATGCAGGTGGCTCCGAAGCGATCCTTATAAATATGACTAAGATACCCTTCCAGAGAACAACTGCTTGTGGCCTCTATAGTGTCTTCAATTGAAGGCGAGTCTACGATTTTCGTGACTGATATCACATTACACTAAAATCTTTTTCCGCATTACACTTTTCCTCGACGTCTTAGCCTCTACGCAGGGTCCCACCCTTTTTGCTACCTTCGGCATCTGCTGGTACAGCACAAATACATCAATCTTTCGATTGATCAAAGCGTCATACTTTAGTGGGAAATATGGGGAGTGGTTCATCCAGGCAGGTATTTGAATGTCCGCCGGGTCAATGGACGACGGTGATGTACGGTGGGGGTTTAATATGGAGGACGTACCACCTGTCGTGCTCAGCTGCGGGCTAAGTCAAGTGGAGGAGATACTCGGGTGGCCCGCCATGGTATATTTGGGGAACCTACCAGATCAGAGATCCGGAGAGGGATTCGGAAGATGTCATCATCTCACCTACGGACGTTTATGTCCAGTACGACGGAAACCCAGACAAATGGATGACTGTGAAGGTTACTTACTAGTGGATGAGAAGTTTTTCGGTTGACTTGACTGTGTTCAATAAATACGAATTTGTCATTCGCGCTGCGAGGCCGATCGACCCAGCTGACCACCGATGGGAACCCGCCGACGGCGACCTATCTCGGTGGAACCTAACCTAGAAGTGGTACGACGGTGTTGAGATGTCCACGAGACACTGGAGGCTACCCAGCGAGACCCCAGGGGCACAGATACAGACGGGACGCAACAGAGAAGTTTAGGACTACTGTGGGGCAGAACAGCACTGATCTAGGATATAACCAATCAACAGTAGATAGAGTGGAGTAGGGTGCACTAGCTAGGGGGCTCCAGTGTGTTAAGGCCTTAGAAAAGGAGGGAAAGGAATTAGGGTCTACTTCAGTTTCATGAGCGTCATTTGACATCTCCTATTCAGTATGTTATTTGGGCAATTACCAAGACTAGGTTAACACGCAAAGAGCCCAACAATTGGGTACCCGCGCTCCGATGTCCCGGGAATCATCTGAATCCCATCCATTTCCGCGTCGTAAGAACAGAGCCATGCGCCCTCATCGCACCCTAGAAACATGCCGCCATGCCAGCAAGCTTGTGTTAATTGTATGATCTATTGTGTCTTTGGAAGCATTAGGATTTAGGATCCAAAAAATGACGTACTGTGGCCTAAAAGCTCAATCGTACTGATAATCTAAGTAAATCTAGTCAGGACGCAATTATAGTCAGGATATAACCAAATAACTAAATGTCAACGAACCTTGACAAACCTTAAGCACCGACAATAACCGGAGATGTGGGAGATTAGTAAAGAGACCCACTCAGTCGACAGCTCCATGGGGAGCGCTAGCCCAGTTGTGTTTGGGGATTAATAACCTTAACCGGTTACCTACTTCGAACAGCCAGAAGCTGAGCCGTTTGCGGAAGTAAGTGAACACTCTGATGGCACGTCAGCTTTGCATATCACCTGATTCTGATCCTCCTAACTCATTTTGACGTAACTAAAATTCCAGAGGCAGTACTGACATGAATATTTTACAGAACACCTACATCTTTTTTTGGACCTCACCTTGTGGTACCACAGTTGGATTTTAGTATTAACTCAGATTGCGCAGAGATTCTACATTCATAGTCACTGTAATGATGTCAGCGTTACTTTTACATCTGTTGGGACCTTGCCACATCAGTGAAAAGGCAAGAGTGGAAGTATAAATTAAGCCTCCCATCGGAGTAAGCCTTCTTTTTTACAATCTTTCAAAACTTCAAAGATCATCATTATTCTCAGCACTTATCCTGCTGCTTAATTTCAAAATGTCTAATCCTGACCTTATTGTTGATAATCAACCTGTTGGTGGCACCGGTGGCCAGCCTTTTCTCACGTATTCCTATGAGCGTGTCCGGGTTATTGAAGCATGGCAAGGAGATGGCAGTGGACCTGCTAGTGACGCACTTGTCATTAAGGGTATTCGTTTATTTTGGGACAACCAGGACCAACCTAAATCTGCCGGAAATTTGAACGGTGAACACAAATCTTTCGACTTTGAGGATGGGGAGAAAATATCCAGCATGACATTACAGTCGGGAATTAGGCTGGATAACATCCAGTTCACTACAAATCTCGGACGTAAATTTGAAGCCGGTGGAGGAGGAGCAGCTCACCATCCTACAAATGAAAATGTAGGAAATGGTATTTTTTTGGGCTTTCATGGACACTGTGGCCAAGATATCGACAGTGCTGGGGCATATTTCCAGCGGTAATCAACGTTGCAAAGTGTGAGTCGGGACCTATATATACTTGGCATGCACTGATGCTTATAAGGATCTACTGCGAATCAATGAGCAGAATAACTGATTTTAACTGTCATGAAAAAGTGAAAAAAAGAAAATGAGTGAAAAAAAGAAAATGAGAAAAAAAAAGAAAATGAGTGAAAAAAAAAATGAGTGATAAAAAGCATACCAGATCTATTAATGGAGGAGTAATCGAGCAGAACAACAAATATTAATATTTATGAAATATAGCAAAAAGAAAGGTTGGATCCATTGATAGCGGTGTAATCATCAGTGAGCATAATATTATGATTTTTGCTATGCTTCATACTTATTGAAAAAACACACCAAGAAAATCATGAAAAAGAGAGTTGGTTCTATTTCCCCAAGGGATGAAGGACGAACGGACCAGCCCGCATCTACTTTTCTTGCATCCTGATTGGTCCGTCATCATTCCACTTGCCGATCAATGCAGAACTGTTTGAGCAAACCTTACTATTCTGGATAAATGAGAAAAAAGACACGAAAAGCAAGCCACATGGTTGTCACTTTACGCACAAGTGGAACAACTCGATGGCTAAGACTGCCGCAATGTACTTCTAGACCGCAAGCGAGCAGTGCCTTCTCGGCATCGCGATAAATACTAATGTTACTTAGGTTGACTTTTCAGTATAGTAATCTTTAATAATAGTACTTAGAGCGCACTCGCAGCGCACTAGATTTATAAAGAACTATACCATTAAATGTGCTCGCGGTCGAGATGTTTCTATAAGATACTATTTCTAAAGATCTGCTTGGGGTGAACCTGGGTGAGCAGCGGACTTTGCGGGCTAGTAATTTGATGCAGGTCCCGCATATGTGTGAGTAGGAAGAGCGGCTCTTGTTTGTCAAACAGATGTTACTATAGAACAAAAAGATATGCTGCTTAGTTCACAAGTGGAGCCATAAGCACTTCCTTCTGTATGTGCTGGGTGATTTCCATGAAAATTGCAGAGGTGAATTAACAGTTAAATGGATTATAATGTAACAGAGGGATTTTAGTGTTATGGCGTGCTTTTAGTTCTACCAACCACAACCCCCACCCCCACTCTGTTCTCGATGCTGTGTCCGGCGCAGTAGGACAATGCAGAAGCTCCACAGTCGATATTTCATTAATAGAGTGTCGTTAAATAAATTATAGAAGGGCCGGCTTGTTTTGACTAGTGATGAGATGTCCTTTTCGCTACTACTGTGTCTCGCATTTATAAGGATAATCAAAAAAAACATCTCCGCAACTGCCTGTATTCAAACGATCGTTTTAATTTATACAGAGCCTAAGGCTTTCGGAGGAGATCGACCCTATATAAGAATATGATTTCTGTAACATGAAATAACCACGGTGTACAAGCACGATTCTGATATTCTCGGTGGTCTCCCAAACTGGTAAAGTTATGGAATGGAAATAGCCTCTTTCGCAGACTGCAGACAATGTGGTTGTGTCGAGCTTCAGTGTTAGATGATCTGGAAACAGGTTATCTGAGGAAGTCAGTCATCGAAAGGCCATGATTTTTCCCACGCAACCCTTTCTGTTTCAGAATGTGCCAGCTGAATCGACCAGCTCCGCCTTCGCTTGCATCAAAAAGTCTTTTCACTTCACCGTATTTTTCCCGCCGTACGACACCGGATGCCTCATGGAGAAAATAAGCATTTACCATTCTCCCCTCAGACAAGTATGGCTTTTGGGCTAAGGTGAATTATTCTCCGACTGATTATACGGGCATCTGATTAGGTACATAGTTCTGCCACTGCCGGCCCTCTTCCTCCCAGTCCGAGCTGAGCTCAAGACAAGTGTCTAGTTTGCAATGTTTCATCTTTGTATGTTGTGGAAATATGGATTTTAATCCAGGGGAAGTGTGTACACAAACACTTCTGGCCTGTCCGTACTATTGGATGGCTGAAAACCATTGGAATAGGCACCGACTGCAATGGCGGCAAACTTGAGCATCAGTAACGGACCAACTAAAGCCAAAAAGAGCCAACCCTGGTCTATCCCATGCTAGGGTATAAACCTATGAAGGCGTCCCAGCATTCTTGGTATTCGCATTGATTTCCACTGGACACGGTCCACCGTTGTAGTTAACCTTCCACTCGGATGTGCTCTTTGGCCGCTTTGTCCTTGCTTTCCGGCATTTCGACAAGAGACTGATGCACATTGTATATTGTTAGAATGGATGAGAATGGATGATAGGCTGCTTTGGAGCAGAATACTTCTCATGGGCTATGATGTACTAGGTTCATAGATTCGATCGACGATATGAGCCATTCATTTGCACTTATGGACGAGATTGAAAGCCTGGGGCATTGCATGTGGGTTAGTATGCGGGGATCTACACTTTGTCCTGCGTCTGATCCTCAGATAATAATAGTGATGATGATGGCTGCACCGATTGGAGGGAGGAGTCTAAGCAGAAACCAATAAGCGGATCAGTCTACCACTAAGCTATTATCCTAGGATGCGGTACTAATACAAACTCACTACAGCTGCCTACTCTCCTACCCTATCTGACACAGCTGGCGTGTAGGCGAGCGTAAAACTATCAGTGTTGAATTAAGTTTCGCGTGATATAGCCTTGAGCTGGCGTCAGGGGTATATCACGATTTGAGGACGGCGGGAAATAAACGTATACGTGGACAGACCATTAGTTACGGGCCTATCACACTAATACAATAAAACTACACCGTGACGCTGGCAGACCCTCTCGAGATACGTATTGGCTTCGAGGTTAGTGGTCAGCGTGCGGGGCTGATCTAACATTTATCTTGGTTCTTTAGTCCTTGGCCGATCCGCGGCGTAGTCATATTTTTGGTTCAGGTCCACTCGGCCATTGTCCAGGTGTTAACCCCCCGGGCAATGGCTCACAATTGACAGCATAACAAGGCTCTGAGAACCGTAAAGTGTATTATTCATTTTGCTACCATCCTGTCGCTATCAATGACTAGTCCCAGCCCTGTGGAAAGGCGCTGCAAGTTTACTCATAGGTATGAGTCGTAATTCTTGTCGTTTATCTTTTATATCACCTTTCTGTCCGAGGTGGGTTCTTGTAATGTTAAACTTTACTCTGGAATATCTTATATTTGGAAACCTCCACTGTTCAGGCGTTGCTGTGGTATAGTCGTACATATTGGCCCTTATCTGCTTTCCTGGCTGAGGCCTAATGACAGACAGTATGTGCATAGGATGGGTGTGCACCCAGGAACCCAACCACACAATGGAGTAGAGGACTGTGATCCACCTGATAATCCTGTGGCTGTCAAATATCGCTCGGTACTACTGCTGACCATTGGGATCTTGTCTCAGGATAGGCCTGCGTGAGCATTGCGGTGTGCGAGTGAACAAGGGTATATAGTAACCATATGAAAAACAAACCAAATGCATGAATCAGTATACTTATGCATTACCCGAGTCATGTCTTGCAGTAGCGTTTCAGTGGTGGCGCATTATATTGGCTCTCGGTTCACCCAATGCCTTTAGCTTGCAACAAATATCAGTTGCTTGACTGACAGCAAGTGGCTCTCGTTCTCCGGTTCCTCGCGATGGAGTTTATTACTGGGTTATGTTATTTAATTTTAGAAGCGCGTTAAGTATTACGCAAACCCACTGACTGTTACAGTCAAGCAATGTTTTCACTACCTAGATAAAGTGGGGACCCATGGCTATTCGATGAAAAGCGGCACTAATGAACAAGGATCAAGATCCACGGCGAAGCAACCTAGTCAAGACAGTTTCTGAACGGCGCCAGCCAAACTGATTCTGGATAGGATTAGCAGAGACCCGTACAACTCTTGTCACCCACCCACTCGACCGAGGAACGCGGCGCAGCTCCCCATATCTGCCGCCATATCCCCGCCGACGCAGACATGCTATTCTTAAACACTCCTCTATTCTTGTTTGTTCCTGCAGAATTCTCAACTTTTGCTACCAGAACTACATCATGTCTGATTCACTCTGGGACCCTGATCTTATTCTCCAAGTCACCAAAGGCAGACGGCAGGACATGTTCTGTCTTGGCCGGACCCGTAGCCGAGATAACAGCCGCTGCGGATGGGATATTAGGCGACATAAATACTCCCGCATACGCACAATGCTAAAGGACATATCGAAGAGATTGCCACACACGATAACCAACGATGAGCTGAGCACTATGGCTAGCCTGGGCCTTTGTGGTTATCATGCCGAGCAAGAAGCTGAGATTGTCGATGGATGGTTGAAGCTCCTTACGAACATAGAACACCTCAACAGCGAATATCAATACTCATTACAGACAAATGAAGAGACATTGGAAGCTATGGCGATAGATATGCAAAAGTGTCGGGAGTTGATTCATTGCAGTCCTAATTCTGACGACAACTTATCTGTCGCCTTAGCTCGGTATGTTCGCCGTCAGGCTCGTCTGAAGAAGGACTTGGAGGAATGTCGAACGACACTCGCATCACTGCAGAAGACAACTGCCAATATAGAAGGTCTCGAGGAAAAGAAATTTGACCTTTCTTTGAAAGTTGCGGATCTCTCTCAGCGTCTGGCTACAGCTGAGCAAGTCATTCAGAAAAAGGAATCGGAAGAAAATATGCGAATTGATGAGCTACGCGAAGAGGTTAACACACTGCGTGGCGGAAATATCGCGAAACATTTACAAATGAAACGCCTCCACAACCAGAAAGATGATTTGGAGCAACGCCTTAAAGACACAACGAATGAATTGAACAGTGTTTGTGTAACGAGTCAGAGGTTGAGACGAGAGAGGGAAGGTTTGCAGTCAGAGCTAGAAACCGCGAAAGACGAAATCACGGTACTAAAGGAAAGCAAATCAGCTTTATTGACGCAATCTAACACCATATCTACTACTCTTGGTGAAACGCGGCAGCAGCTAACGGCGAGCTGTCAGGCTAACGAGCATTTGAGCAGGGAGTTAGAGACAGCGAAAGTGAAACTTGCGAAGTTGCATGATCTGTTGCGTGTGATAGATATGGCAAAAAAGGCATCAATTCTGTATAAGTTGCGATCTTGGGCTCAGGTCTTCTGGTGCAGAATTACTGGCTGGTTCCGATCGAGACGAGTCGAAATCTCGGATGAGGAAGAAGGGTTGACACTTGCTCCAGTTGATGGAAGCCATACTCATGGCGGTTAGGTGGAACGATGCTCACTGGAAGGCTGAGTCTGGTATTAGGAAATTAGAGCTTGGTGGAAGGGCGTCCCCGACCATGGTAATGAGGTATAATGATTGTCTATATGTTGTTAAGCATGATTATCTTACGTGTTCGACTGGGTTGCGGCTGTTATATTTTCAATAGACCAGATGTGTTCAGAGCATAGAGGCGCAAGGCACACTGTGTACACAAGTTGGTATTTTGGTCAATAAAGTTCCATACAAAAGCCAAACTGAGATCAAGGTGGATTTCAATAGAAGTTTCTTGGGCACCCATCGCGTCTTGGTGTCGGTCGCAGGGCCGTTGGGGCACTGCAGGTCACACACCCAACTGTGACTTTCGGTCTGCAGAAACATACATAGAGCCTAGTTGACGGTGTTACACGTTGAACCACCTAGACTAACTATTCCACGACTGTAAATGTTGCAGTATTGCGTAGGACAAGTGCAATAGGCCGCAAGTTTTTATGATCGCCAATGCGCTCCGGCCTTTTCCTTCTACCAGAAGCATCCCCATCATCACGACTGCCTAGGATTTCCTCCTTCGTTCCATATCTGTACCATGTGATCTCATGCATCGTATCTCTGAGCTCCACCCGATATGTTGATCCAACCTCGAGATATCTAGTATGTGCGCAAAGGCCATCAAAACGTGCTGTTTCCAGAATCCCTTCTTCTTTATCCTCACATTCGTCTTCAATTTCCCAATCTAACTCGCTTTCCACCATTTCTTCGCTTCCCGAGGGCATCTCATCCTTCAGCTTCTCAACCCACTGCTTTGGACTAAGTGGCCTGAACCTGTCTCTCTCACGGTCTATCACGGCCTGTATTCTGAGCGGCGACGTGGATGGCAGTAATGACGGGGACATACATTGGACCACATTTGTAATTCGACATGGCACGCCCGGCATCAAAGTAATGAATTTTCTTTCGTACTCATTGGTGATGGGCGTCTCATGTGGTGCAAGCCTAGGGCATGCAGTGATCATCCATTCATCCAATTTATTACTGATGCCCGTTTCGGTATTTATGACTTGTAACCCTCTGAGAAGCTCTCTGCCCCCACTAATTAAGAATGTGTTCGATGTGAATACTGTTAAGGGTTTATTGGTGCTGCGGTCGGGTAGGGTAGCTTCTAGGGTCAAGGTGAAGGGCTCATCCTCTTCTGCGCCGTACTTATGGAGGACCACTGAGGATGTGGTGATCGTAATGTTGATTTTGGGGGGTGGGGGAGGCGAACGAAAGCTGAGTATGTAACCATATGCGTTTTTCAGGTAAGACGCCATGTTGCGTAGTAGCATAATACTAATTTGGGCCGCGAGTAGTGGTTCACTTGCCGGGTAGAAGTAGGATACTTGATATTGTTGCCTGGTTATTATGTTGCACAAGGGGCTATATGTTCAAGACTTATCGGTATTGCCCAAGATGTATTAACCCCCGCCAGCGGCCCGTGGTTGATCTGTAGCTGAGATGTAAAACTGATGTGGGATTGATGGTGCATGTAAAAGTGGAAACATATATGCAATAAGGGCCAATAACTATACAGTTGAGGTGGATTTAATGTGATAAGATCTTATTGTGCTCCTCACAGGGCCTTGCGCATCAATTCAAGAACGTTTGGATTAAATCTCAACTTCTAGTCTATAAAACGAGTAAACATGTGTCTCTATATCGTAACCGCTAGGTATTAAACGACAACATCGTGAAATGTACATAAACCCAAAATATCCAGACGCCTGACACAGAATCATGATGTACAATGCTCTAGAAGATCCGTGTAATACTCGGTTTCACCCACATAGGCTTCGCGCATTGATGCGACGCTCGCCAATTCCGCATTTTCGCCACATCCCAACCGGCGGAGAGTCGCACTTCTTTGGTCGGCGGCTTACTATGACCCAGTCGCATTGTCCGCACAAAGATACAATGGCCGGAATGATCGTAGGTGTACGACAAACATTCCGCATGCTCGTGGCATGCAGTCCTACAGGCTTCCATCGAGATGTGTGCCGGCGACTCGTCGGGCTCTCTGAAACCACCCCAGTCCCCGTTATCCCAGTCAGGTTTGCTTTCGAATGTCCCCATGCGCGTGTATTCAAATAGATCCGCGTACAGTAAAGGTTTCTAATAATCGCAATTAGTTATAGCCGACGGAACGGAAAGAGTCGATTGTAGACAAACCTTGCGATCTCGTTGGTTTTCCCATTCGATCAGCCCTTTCAGGTCCGACAACATTGTCTTATGCATGCTGATTACCGGTTGGCACCAATACGCATTGTCAAACGGAATGCTATGCAGCGGATGTGGGTTAAACATGGGCCACAGCCCCGACAGCTTGACGCCCTTCTGGTACAACACCCAACCCAGCACGGAATCCCCGCAGCAGTCACCCTTCACTATATCCTCATACTGCAGGCTCAGAGATGGCTCAACGTATTCCCCCATTGAACCGTGATGCCTGTGCACCATCTTCTTCATCGCACCCCCGGACAGAACAAACCCGGCGCCACCGTACGCAAAATACATTGGCTTGCCCTGGGCGATCTCCCGTCCAGGCGATGGCGAACCGAAATATAAAGGCTCCGACGGGTCGTACTGATCGAGAAGACGGAAGAGATTGTCCCACACATAGTAGGTATCAGACTCCAGAAAAACGTACCACTGCGCAGTCGGGTTCGTCTCATGGGCGCGTTCGACCATGGGCAAGAATTTGAAGCGATCGAGATGCCAGCCTTCGTCGCTTCCCACCGCCTTCTCATCGCCCCGCCTCAAGGCTTCGTAGGGCTCGAGGTCCGTCACATTGAAGCGAAACGATTCGGGGAGCGTTGCGAGAATGTCGTGCACGCGATGACCTTTGAGTTCACTTTCGCGATCGGAGACGATGAGGAGGTTCGGAATACAACGGGTGACGGTCGAGATCTGAGCGTCAACGCGATCGGCGGGCTCGGACGCCCCGATCTTCAGCACGACCTGAATGCGTGACAACACATAGGTGGGGAAGGAGTCGCAAAGGTGGTCGTCATCAGCGCTGGGACTGGCGGTGAACTGATTCTTAACAGGAGCGAAACGTGTGGTGGTCTCCCATTCCCAGTAGTCCGCTTCGTTCTTATCGTGACCGGTGGCATGGTGGTAGAGGTTCGCCGGGCCTAGGGAAGTATCAGGCACACTGATCCTGAACACTGAAGCCACGATCACCACGAACAGGATAAACACCAGGAGATTCGTGTTTTTGCGGGACAGTATTATCCGCGCCATTAGCTATGGTGGGGTGTCGAGCAATTATATATTAAAAACGATATAACAAGGTTTAGGATCAAGGCCAAAAGTGATCGGCATAGCCTCCATCCATGCGATAACGAATCAATTCAAAAAAGGGGCAGAAACGTCACTAGATGTGCTGTCGCACATTTGGGGACTTGGGAAAGACTTCAAGTTAAGGTAGAATTATTCACAGCGACGAAGGGCAAAAAGGAAAGGAAGAAAATACTGGGGAAAGTGTCAGGAACCAAAAATAAAACAAGATGGATGTGACAAAAAGTGGATTAACCGGAGTTTAAATCAACACTCCTGACCCAGCTAACGGACGATAGTGGGCGAAGAACCCATTGCTCCATCCCGCTCCTCCAAAGAGATTAAGCCAACATGAAGACTTGGTCCCTGGGCCCTAAAAATTTTATTTGACGGGCAACCGTGGGGGGTTAGGGACTCCATTGGTTTATGCAGGGCAAAGTGACTGGTGGCAACCCACTGGATCATCGTGGGCCTTGTTTAGCAGTATCAGAACCATGGAACAGAGCTGATCGTCAATGGTGATTGTTCCTCGCTCATCTCAACGGTGAATATCAAAGAAACTGTCATTGTTGAAGCATCTTGTGCTCTTAACATGGTAGCCAGGGGCTCACGCTGTTATATCGTTCTTTGGCTGAAAAACCCTGGCAATGCGACAGCTACTATCGGAGCTAAAGCCATTGACCATGTCAGAGCGAACCAGTGAATCAGCTTGGGGTCCTCATTATAGGCCAGTTGGAACTCCACTGCGGAACCTCTTCGTGGGCCGTTAAACAAATGAAGTTCAGGGTTCATCACCTCACCTGCTGCCAAGAGCCCTAGCGGCGACTGGTCACTCGACCACTTGCCAGGAATTAGAAGTGTTGCCTGAGGCATTCGTGCTTTGCCCAGACTGTCTGCCCCTCCTTATTACGTATTCAGTCGATCCTGGTCGCGCGTTCAATATATGAGCACCCGCTATAGTGAAGCACACATAACACAATAAAGACAATTACTTTAATGTCCCATGGCAACCTTACATAATTGACTATAACTCGATTGCCATTGTCATGATTTTCCTATTCTTGTCTTTCCTTCCTTTATCTATCGGTTATTCCACAGTACGTAACAAGAATAATTCTGGCATAGTCACATACATGCATAGAATCTCCACATTCTACTTTAATGCACCTGCGGATAATTTAGGCATGGATAAGGACTAAACAAAGCCGTCTGATATATAACGGGTGGCTGATTCATATTTTTAAGATATGTCAACTTCCTACCGTCAATGTCCATTTGGTTATATATTTCTGGCCCAATGGATTGTTCAAACCGAGAATGCAGCTTGACATTTCGGTAGTAGGTGCATGCGGAATGCCGGGCAGCCCTGTAGTAACAGACCATGGCCTATGCTGAGCCATAGGAAGCTTTAGCGGAACACACGTGCTCTAGCAATTTTACGTACTAACTAATATATCGAGGTTGAACTGAAGCATCAAGTTGATTGATTATTTCGGCAAATTCCGAGGGCCCGCACCACGTGTAAGATGACGGCCCATGATTGGCGGGGTTGCTGGTTTGCTGGAATTAAATGTTATCTTCTAAGTCTACACGGCGCAATATGACTACTCCGGTTAACTCATAAATAAACCCAGGCGCACGATGGAAACAACATGCCATCAGTGTGCGAAGGTCTTCTAGACATGATTGCCCTCATAATAGCCCTCCTCTCCGGGACGCCGTCCCTCGCGTCCCGAGACACATTCTATCCGCCCCTCAACCATACAACCTTCATCACCAATGCCTCTCTCGGCACGTACGGCGGCATCTACAACGCTCCGGCCGATGCGACCAGCCCCATAGGTGATGTATACAACTACTGCAGTATGCCTCACCCCAACGAGGATACATACTCACTGCCGCCTCCTGTCGCCAATCACTCCGTTACCGCTCGCCTGGTCTATCTTGAGTATCTCCAGCGCCATCAGCGGCGCACTCCTTATAACCTTCTTCCCGGGGGCGAGGTATGTCATCCCTTGGGGTAGCATTCCCCAACTATTAGCTGACCGCCACAGAACCAAGACTACAACTGCGACAATATTCATCCCCATCTTTACGCCGCGCCAGCTGCTCAGGGAACCCTTCCAGCGAAAGTCTACGGTCAAGCCTACTCCGACCCATCTAACCCGTTCTTGACTACGTACGTCAATGGATCTTGCCAGTATCCGCAGCTCACGATCGGAGGCCTTCTAGACGGTTACCAACACGGTCGCGACCTCCGCGCCGTCTACGGCGACCAGCTCGGTCTAATTCCCGACTCGCCCAACGGAAAGGTCTGGTTCCGCTCTAGCTCCTCCGCCCTAACTCAGGGCTCCGCGGGCGGCGTCCTCCGCGGAATTTTCCCCGAGCACTCCGGACCAATCCCGCTCCACCAGCAGGCCTCCGGGATCGACACCGTCGACCGCGGGTTTTCCTGTTCCGCTACGGACACGCTGCTATCATCCATTCAGTCCACCGCTGAATGGAACGAGCATCTATCCGTCACTGAGCCACTGCGCACGCGCTTATCTACTATGTTCAACGCTACTGACTCTTGGACTTCAACCTTTGATCACTTTGCCGACAATTTCCAGGCCCGCCTATGCAACGGCTATGAGCTTCCCTGTCGCGTGCAGGATGAATCTGACTGCGTGACAACGGAGCAGGCAAACGAGGTTTTCCGCGCCGGTGATTGGGAATGGAACTACTGGTGGCGGACCAACGCGAATGCCACGCAATACATCCAACTGGTCGAAGGACTCTTCATCGGAGAAATTGTCCGAAAATTGGAAGGCGTACAACACGGCAAATCCGACCTAGTGTATAGCCACAATTTCGTGCATGATGGTGACATCGGACCCATTCTTGGCGCGTTGGGAATCAGATCGCTCCGCTGGCCGGGAATGGCATCGAATATTGCTATTGAGATTTGGTACGCCGGCTTCCTCTTACTCGTTTCTAGTGATCAATTTTGACTAATGCAGAAAACAGGGAAACTTCCGAAGAAAAGTTCTATGCTAGAGTTCTATACAGCGGATCCGCGATTGAGACCATTCATGGCACTCTGAACTGGATCCCGTTGTCTGCGTTGATCAACATCCTGAAGCCGTTCATCCCAGATGACATCATCTCGATGTGCAACTCAAGCTGATTATAACATACTTTAATAGCTAATTTGATAATACCATCCTCAACCCAGTAGATCAGTCTTCACAACAGTAACAATGGACTCCATCTGAGCAGCACTGAGGGAACCGCCCGTGACAACACACCGCATGCGAACAGGGCGATGAGCATGTGTAGCAATCTGGAAGACTTAGTTCATCTCCACCGATAAGGTAAATGAAGTAACGTACGGCTGTCATCGACCCCGAGTCCGAGAACAGTCTGTTTCGACTTCAAGGCGGGGATTCTATGACCTTCTATTGAAGCCGTTCGTAAGGCTGCATTCATTAGCATATCCATTTCATCATTGCCAGAGAGAAGGACTAGTACAGGTGTACTGATGCTGCACCGCGCTCGCAACAGAGACAGTGAGGAGCACCGCAGCGATGGATTTCAAGTTCATGGTGGATGGTGGTAGCGCGCTCGGTTGAAGTTAACGAAGACGAGATGAGAAGAACTCGATCTATTCTCTAGAGGCAATATACAAGGGTCCATTTATATGGATAGCCTGAAGGGGTCAGGATCAAGTGCGAATGTCATCTGCTGCTTGGGTTGAGGTGTCATATGCCCTAATCGGTCAGCTGATCACGTTGCATTCCAGGACCTATCCTTGTGCTTGCCGTATTTCTGTCACGCTTAGGTGATCTAATAGAGGTCTAAGATTATCTACACAATTTTCTTTGGACATAAAAATGGAAATGTAAAAGTAGTAAGACAAAAAGACATGGGAGTAGTGAAAGAAAAAAAAATGCTTAGCTTTGCCAAGGGTATCCAACCAACCACGCTAAACCGTGCTCATAATATCCAAACGGTAGATTTAAATGCGAGATGGAAGCAACGACTCTAGTGAATGCGACGAAAAGCACCATTAAAATAGAAAGTCAAGGACTGATTAGAACTCAACGTCTTATCCTGGGTCTCAGCCGTCTATCCCATCGCAGCTCTGGTTTCTCAGGAGCGCCTAGAATCCTACTGGAGAGCCGTTTGAGATGAAGTGCCCGAGCCAGCTTCAAGGCGGTTTGTCCATCTGCGTTAACGGCTTGTTTTTCGGGATAAAAACCCAGGATCATGCTACAAGCCTCGCAAGCAGCCTCCATGATAATTTCCTCCTCGGCTGACAATGGACGGACGCGCTTCCGTTTCCGACCGTGGGTGCCACCACCTGGGTTAGCTATTGTGGCCCAAGGAATGCGGCCATACGTATGACCCCATGTGCTCGTTAACAGTGTGTGTAATGGTGTACCCTGGGCGCTCCCGGCACCGGAATTGACATCGATAAGAGCGAGCAGCTGCTGAATGATTTCTAGATTCACCGACCTTTGCCTACAGGCAAGGTGGAGGGCTGTTTCTGCAATCCCGGCGATATGATCCACGTCGATACCGCGGTTAATGTATAGTTTCACGACATCGGGTTTCCCAGACTCTACAGCTGGGAACAACGGAGTCCGACCGTTGGCATCGTAACTGTTGAGGCTGGTAGCACACTCACGGCACAGTACATTTATCAGGTCCGTTGCATCGGGGCGAAAGGGTGCAATATGCCATGCTCCTTCTTGGGTGGTCCGATGTGCCGCTAAAGCGAGCCTGAGTCCGGCACGAGCAGCACGCTCAACCAGAGGAACTGGAAAGGTCCTAACGACCTCGAAGATGGCCTGTGGGCTGATCGGAGGAGGCTCTATCCTGTTCTGTTGAGTCCGGTTATACTGGTCAAAATGATCCAACAGCCTTTCAAAAGCATATGCGTACGCTCTTTCCCCGACAAAAGTCATTAGCCAATTAGGAGCGCTAGGCAGGATTCCAGTATCTTGTCGTAAAACGTCCTCCTCAGACTGTGCAGCACAGAGAAGATCGAAGCACCTGTCTGCTCTGTAATGGACTGCCACACCGAGTGGGCTCCAGCCAGTCTTCGTCCAGCAGTCAGGTGAAAACCCGCACTCCAGCATGAATTGCAATCGGTCCTCACGGTCCAGCGCGATGCAGTGCGTTACAGGATCATCGTGTCGATAAACTACTGGTCTTCTCAGATTGCCTTGCTCTTCCAGCTGCCGGAAATAGTTGTCATCCTGATTCCGCCATTCTCTCCACTCTTGATCTCCTTCAAAGACATAGAAATCGTTCCAGAGTAATAGCTGTTTTAGTCGGGCCTTGCTGTGAGTACGAATGGCAGATTCTTCGATTGGAGTCACGTCAATCAATTCCCATAGGTCTGTCATACGCACGTGGTAAAGAATCCTCTCCAGTATCTCCACTGGGCATTTTTGAGTAAGATAGTTCCGCTCCATTGCATCTATGCTTGGACGGGAAAATTCCGCTTCATGAACAGTATTCCACCGCAGGACAGAATGGGATCATGGGAATCAACTAAGGATGTTCGGGCAATGCTACAAATGAGGACAAAGTTCGATATGAATATACTCTATTTTGGAAACAGCTTGGCTTTTAAATGCACACAGAGCTTCCACGCAAGAAACCACTTGCACTGGCTTGGGACCTGTAAATAGTTGTGAAAAGATAAATATGAATGACAATGCAAGCTTTGTAGCCATGACGAGGATCATAACCGCCTCCATTAAACCTACGGCCCTGGAGTAGGTCTTAGGATAATCACTTTGTTCTATATTGTACAGATTTAGCAACAAGTTATCAATTCTTTCTTATATAGGCCTACTGACCTTACAATGTTATTCTTTGTGTGTAAAGGTAATAAAGGGACGAATGGTTGGTTCTATAACGTCATTGTAGGATTCATTATTTCGCATATTGTAAACTAGACCGTGACAAAAAGCTGTCGTCTGAATCTGATAACCATAAAGTCATCGAAGAAACCAAAGGAGAAAAGAAAAGTACAGAGATTGACAGGAACAAACACCTAACCGCAACTGCTTGCAGGCAAACAAGGCATAGAGAGAGCACGGGAGCCTAGTCGTAGGATGCAGGTCACAAGTTCCAAGGCGTTTGGCACATAGGGCACTTCGCTGGACGAGAGCAATTCAGACATGCGTCAATCCATTGGTTCATACAGTCCTTGTGGAAATTGGTTCCACATTCCTTCTTGCACCAGACCAGCAGCTTGTCACGCTTCAGGCAAGCCCTGATAGAGGCTGATGGATGTTCAATATGGTTTTCCTCTCTATCATTCCCACGATTGATATTTTTGGGCTGTTCTCTATCATCGGTCAAGTGCCCTGGCTCCCACAGTGGCAGTAAGCACATTGCACAGTCTCCTTCCACAGATCGACGAGTTACCGAGGAGCGTGCAGAACCTATAAATCCAGCTTTACCGTGTGCTGGCGTTGTCGCTATGTTTGGATATTGACTGGCAACGCTCATGGATAGGGAATCGACTGTTTGCAAGTTATTGTGTGCTGGGGTGGACGATTGTCTTTCTATTCGCCGTTGCAAAATAGCACTTGTAGCTATAATCGCAGGACCAACGGGGCTTGGGAACCCTTCTGACACTCTCAGTCGAGAAAGCCGACCGTGAAGCTCTCTGCTAACTCCAGCTGACCCCCCAAGCATCTCCAAGAGTTCTGCCCTAGGTTCCTGTTCCAAAATTACCCGGTTCAGGAACGCCGTTACCTTAGTCTGAAAGTCGCGTATCTTCGTGCCCCATGTGTCTATTAGATCGGATGCTTGACCCTGATGATCATTTGTGCAAAGAACTCGTGATGCCAAATCCTCAAGGTGTTCATCTATGGAGCGTCCGGCGTGGACTTCGTCAGTGGCCTGGTCAAGGAGAGCACAGGCAGCAGCGCAATCTGAAGCGAGGAGACGCCGATGGCATCGGCGTCTCAGTGACATGGCGTATCCAGCACACCAGGGCTCAGTTGCAGGGTAAAGGCCAATAATATCACCGACATGGCGCCTTCTAAGTGGAGCTGTTGATGGTCGGGACATAGTGACACTATTCTCGTTCAACACAGCCTAGAATAGACAATTATTTCTCAGCGTGGTGAGGTTGCTATAAACATAAGGTAATGTTCTGGTCCAAGAATAGATGATCAGTGAGATTGCTTGTGATAGGGAGGGGTCTTGAATGCCAACTTACATTAGAAATACACTGGCGAGGAGGCAATCTATATCCACTTCGCCTGCCACAAAATAGCAGACCAGAATTAGCCACTGCAAGCACCAGGCTCTCGTGGCTTAGCATTCACTACTCACTTTGAAAGATCTAAGAAGTTATGATTGGTAGATGACATCAATGTGAAGAGTATCGCATATCTACTCCGGGCGGCACGAACCTTGAGCTAAAGACTCGGGAGATATTATCAATATTATCATTGGCTTTTTCTGTTCCAGATCGTGCATTGTTGGTAGCTAATTCACCAGCCATAAATAATCCAAATTTGGCTAGAAAGAGGAAATGAGGGGGTTCTCATTAGCTTCAGTCTTTGTGCTAAAAAGCCTGCAGCAAGTAGTAATGAGCTGACTCTCACGCAAAGCCGGAAATAGGAACAAACCCAGATTCCATAGCAGTTTCTGTAACAATGCTGTCACTTTCAGACAGCCCTAACTTTAAGGCTATATCCCTATTGTAGAGGGATGGCGTGCCTGTGGAACGTATATTATATTATATCTTTTTATCTCCGGTTCATCAGCTTGCTTTGCCTAAACCAACCCGTATGCCGATACAGTGATATCTATCATAAAGGCATTATGATACTTAAAGAAATACGTACCGCCTGACCAAATGTCGGCAGCGTCACTAACTGTTGGACCACTGCCCTTAGGGCCCATTCTACATTTTCCTTTTCGCAGTTGTTTTTCTCAGTCTATAGTTGTTTATGATGAAGAGGGATTCAAGGCAAAATTAATAGAATCATCTATATGACATGGAAATGACAGACATGATGTATGAATGACCATAATGAGAGGACTGGCCCGAGCCAGCAGCATTAATAAAAACAATCGAATAGGGATCGGAAGGGTTTGAAGACACAAGGATTTAAAAGAGGCCTGCTGAGGAGCAATGCACATTGAGGCTTATGGACTACCTTACTCGTCGCAGTCCTCTCCAGCGCCGGCATCAGCACCAACGCCAGCATTCGCGCCGACATTTCCACCGACGTTTCCACCCAAGCTGGCGCCCAGACTTCCGCCAAGGCTTCCGCCGAGGTTGGCGCCGACGCCTGCGCCAGCATTACTACCAAGACCAGCAGTTCCACCAAGGTTGCCTCCAACATTGGCTCCAGCATTACCTCCCAGATTGCCACCAGCGTTGGCTCCAACACCTGCGTTTCCACCAAGGTCACCTCCGACATTTGCACCGACATTGCCTCCAAGATTTCCACTGGCATTTGCTCCTCCACCAACGTCAGCACCGGCATTACCACTAACATTGCCTCCAACATCACCACCGACGTTGGCACCACCGGAGACATCTCCGCCGGCGCTGAGATCACCACCGGCATTGACTCCACCGCTAATATCTCCACTTCCACTGGCACCAACATCAGCTCCAGCGTTGCCACTAGCGCTAGCATCACCACCGACATTGGCACCACCAGAGACATCTCCGCCAGCGCTCAGATCACCACTTCCACTGACTCCAGCATCAGCTCCAGCATCACCACTAGCGCCGAGATCACCGCCAGCATTGACACCTCCTCCGAGGGTGCCGTTGCCAGAAACATCACCACCAATAGCAGCTGCTCCTCCAACATTGGCGCCACCGCTGACGTCTCCACTTCCAGATGCACCAGTGTTTGCGCTGCCGCTGACATCTCCTTCAGCGTTGGCTTCTCCACTAACATCTCCACTGCCCGTGGCACTCACGCCAGCTCCAGCGTCACCACTAGCATCTCCTCCGACCTCAGCACTTCCGCTGGCGTCTCCACTGCCGCCGGCACCAACATCAGCTCCGATATCACCACTAGCACCAACGTTGGCTCCTCCACTGACATCGCCACTGCCCGTGGCACTCACGCCAGCTCCAGCATCACCACTGACACCTCCTCCAAGATCAGCACTTCCGCTAGCATCTCCACTGCCGCTGGCAGAAGCATCACCGCTGGCACCAACATCAGCGCCAGCGTCACCACTAGCACCAGCATTCGCGCCTCCACTGACACCCGCACCAGTATTGGCGCCACCGCCAACATTAGCGCCAACACTACCACCACCACTGACACTTCCGCTGACACTGGCACCAGCAGAGACACTTGGGTTGGTTCCGAAGCTGATACTCACGCCAACACCGTGGCCGTTCTCACATTTCTCACAGATGCTGGTAGTCACACTGACAGCACCGCTGCTAGTAGCACTACCAGAAGCCTCACAAGCCTCACAAGAGGTAGTAGAAGTGGCCGAGCCGTGGTGGCCGAGCCATTCAATAAGAGGCAGGAAGGTACGAGCCTGCACTCCCGCACGATCCCTGGGTGGACTGGAGAGGGGGGTACCAATTCTGCCGGGGACGTTCGGCAGGGTACCATTGTGCGATGTCACAGACACCGGGACCGCCAGGGTCGAGGTTGCCCCAAGGGCGAGGGTATAAAGAGCGTAACGCATGTCGGGAATTAACAAAGATAGAAAAGATGAACGAAAGATGAATGACTTTTTTATGGCTTTTTGAGTAAAGGAACAAGGAAAGAATGCTGCGGATGGTGGCTGGATGAGTTGGCAATGGGAGTGGATTAAAGGCCTTTATATAGACGTGAGTTCTCCCTTTTCGTGCTGTTGATGTCGCTATTCGGACTCGGATGGAACCGTGTTTCCGTTTTGAGCTAACAATGAAACGATTCTACCCATGGCATGGGAAAGATTAGCTGTAGATCTGCGTTTCATGAAAAGACGGCATCTAGAGACTCGACCCTAGTGTGGAAATGCGCTTGACTAGATTGGAATGGTAAGTCGGATTTTTGGGTTACTCGGTTCATACTGCTAGAACGGTATAGCCGGTTGTGCTCAAATGACCTTCTTAATCATTTGCTTATATTTACGAGTTCCCTTCTTACCTAGAATTCTAGTCACTTTTGTTTACAATCACGACATTCAGTAAATGAGTTCAGTAAACAACGACTGCTCTATGTTAACATGTCCAACAACATCTCCGAACCGGATAAATGCACCGATTCAGCACACACCAGTAACCTACTCCCATCCCGACGCACGCACGGTAAAGCCCCCGGCCCCTAGGGCTCGGACTTGGGTAGTGTAGGTTCACTTTAGAACCTCTCCATGAATCATGGCAATCAACCATCGATCTGAGGTATAATTAGAAACTGCGGTTGCATGAATCAAGCTACAAGCACAGGTAGAGTTCTTAATGTGGGGAAATATAGCAGCAAAGGAACAATAGAGAGAACGCATCTTCAATCTGAAACGGTCGGGGAGAATCTTCTCTTTTTTTGTGCTAGAGCCTAGAGTGAACTACACGGTGATTTTACCCTAACTGGATAGGCCGGGATGGTCGGCTAGCTTTCGGGGCGAACACTCGGTATCAAACTTAATTATGAGAACTTCCATCCAGGTTCCGATATCGCCGAGCGACTAGTCTAGACTTGTTTATCACGCTACATGGATCTTCCTCTTCTGATTTACATGCTACAGAATAAATACAGTATACACATTGAAGAGTTGAGATGCAGTAAAGAGGTAGAGCTTACTCTACGAACTTGTCTTGATATTAGTATAATGTTCCTTGTAAAGCTGTGGCTTGGGTGCTGAAAAGCAACGATGCTGTGAGAATCGTATTTTGGGGGAAGGAATACGCATGATTGAGACAGGCTAGCCCACGCTGAGACCATTTGATGGGGCTTTGACCTCTAATGGGTATAGCTAAAAAGCTTTTCCTTTTTTTCCTTCCCTTCCGCTCAACGCTGTTAGGGACTCAAAAGTCGAAACAACTCTAAAGGACCCACCACAGACGCTAAGGCTGATCTGGAGCAGGGACGAACGGATTTATCGCGAACAGGAGGACATTCGTCGAACCCCGGGAAGTGGATCAACCGTAAAATACCCGAACCCCTGAATCTATGCCGAGCCCTAATTTACCTGAACCACCCCCTGGAGTTTCTGATCCTGCATTCCACAAATAGGGTGATGATCTCCTAGTGCTGTAAATCAGGTTGTTCCCATTTATAGGACAAGCCTTCCGCGGTGGTGGTTGTGGTTGGTTACTCGATCTTGGTGGTTCGGGATCGAGCTCGCTGTGGAAGTCCCACTCAATAGGGTTCGGACTAGGGGAATAACCATCGAGAACCGAAGTTGACCCGGGTCCAGTGTTTGATATGGGATCAGGTTCTATTTCTGTACTAGTATTTAACGAAGCTTTCACTATGCATTTGGGATAGGAACATGGTAGCTATGGCATAATATCCTTGTTCTCTGAGGTTATGTAGGATATGGAATATTTGCCTTCATCGAAGTAGGGAAGACTGTGCCCCTACACTATAACCCACGATGACTTGTAGTTTCCAAATTATATAAACATACGGCAATGCTTAGTGGTGCTACAATGAGTACCATTTCGGAAGCGATCAATTTGCTGGCGTCTGTATCTTGCCGATCTGAACCACACGATACCTGTGTAGCTTTTAGTGCAGTTTCTGCTGCCGCTAATCGGTCTCAATCAGATACTGCACCATGATGATCGGTGGCATCTTGAAATGGTGATGGCCATAGCACCCTCCGCTTACATCCTGAGTACTAGTAGTTCCCAGAAATCCTGCAAGATACTCAATCCCTAGGAAGTGTCTCAACCATTCTATATGTTCTAGCCCCCGATTTTACCACTACAGCCAGTGTATCTACTGACTCCATATCAATAGCGCCACATTCTCAGAAGAACCGAGGAACGATAGTGTATAAAAAAAGCCATGGATCTTGTGTTTAGATATTCCGCTGAGTAAGGAGGCCTAGAATGTTCTAAACACAAGGCATCACACAATAAATCCCGGGATACATCGAAGACAAACGGTCAGAAATTTTGTTCGGAAATTGGCCTATCACGCCTAAAAAGGAACTCGTTTCAACCATCCCTAAAATAGAAAAGTGCTCGCGGTTAATCCATGGGCTTCCTTTGAAATTAAGGCGTGAGAGAGTGACAATCCACGAGACCTAGTATCGCGAGCCGTGTGTCGTAGAAAATTCCATTTCCTACCCATGAAAGAAGATCATCCACCCTGATCAGCAAGGAAAATCAATTATGAAGCAATGGTCCGAAGGATGCAGCCATGTCAAATGGGCGTTTTGCTCTGAGTTTCTTCGAGATCCTTCCGCCTATGGCGTTTCCGCATATGATGTGTACCCAAGAGCGATCCATAAAATATAATTTCTCACTGGATGGAGTGAGCTCCTATAGTTAGGTGCGCCTGATGGGGCTACTTGTTAGTTACAGCCGATATTGCTGACAAGCTTGTATATAAGAGAGGCCAAAGTTACCATGCATTGTTTTTCAAGCTTGGGATGCTAATTCCATGGTGGCTTGGATATTACATGCCAGAAATCTATGGCTGTACATATTGATCATAATAGCGGAAGATTACCTTGGAAAGTACGCAGTGTAGCGTGGGGATATTCTACTCATTTGAGTATAATCGAACACTACGTTGATGGTCTGTCTATGATTCTATGATATTGTCATACATCGACTGTATATCTGCATATAAACAAGTAACCTGAGAACATCGAGTGGCCCAAATATGTCCTTCCTGCATTTTCGACAATCCTGATAGACAATCGCACAACTCCGTTGCAATGATTATCGTCTATAATGAAGCGTATACCTACAGCTACCAATGCAAGCGAATCCAATCTCGTTTGCTGGCATTGTACTCTTCTCAAAGATGTCATCTACCATAAGGAAAATATAATTCAACAAGGCAAAATGAAAGAGCCAGAGCCAATTATATATGAAGAACGTTATTTCATTAGTCCATTTTTAGGCAGAAAAATATATATATTCTAGTACAAGGACTCCGGGCCGCGCCATGTATGGCCAAGTTATCAACTCAATATCAGGCCTAATCTTAGTATTATTAGGGAGTCTACTAGAATCCAAAACCCCTAGTCTTGACTCTTCTAGGCTCACGGTTGGGTTTACTCAATAGCGAAATTTACGTTTGGTGCGGAGAACTTCGTATATGCTTTGAGATCGTCGCCAGTTTCTGATTCTGATTTATTCTTAGCCTCGCCAGATGATTCAGCTCGTATTGGACTAGACTATTCGAACTTTTGTTATTATTATCCCCTCTACTCCTAGTTCAACTCCCTGGCATCCTTTTCAAATGCTTACTTTCCTCCACTTTCACCTCTGGATCGGTTTCATCCAATGACATTTATTACATCGATGGGACCTCCACCTCCAGATAGTGCCGTGTTCTGTCGTCGAAAATGCAACCCAATCCTCAGAAGAGAGCAGATTCATCCTTTACATTGCAGGAAGCATTGAACGAATTCTACAAAGATAGTAATCAAAAATGCAAAGGCGCCACGGCAAGGGCGCATGACGTGTTCCAGCTCGGCGACAAGGCTAATAGCAAGCAATCCACTTTCTTAGAGAAAGCAGGGACCTGTCTTCATTCGATGGAATCTTTCGCTGCCTTTCTCGACGTTGGCGTTACATCCTCGGCAAAAAAGCCCACGGCTTTAGTTTGGGGTTGTTTGACGTACTTGTTGACAGTGAGTACAAAAGCCTGTTTCCTCTAGGTAATTCTTAGCTGATTTAAGCCAGGCTGCTCTTAGGGCGCCATGTTATCTGCAAAGGGTGGTGGAAATGTTTTACAATATGGGAGATTTCGGCGACCTGGAGATACGGCAATACTCGACCTCCCTTTTTACCACCCCTCGTGTCCATGAAAAGATTCCTTTCCTCTACGTGAGGGCAGTACTATGCTGTGCATGCGCAATGAAAGCGATTACCAGGAAGCATGAAAGTCTGCGCCATTTAATACCAGACATCATGATCAAGCCTTTTGAATTTAGTTACGATGTTTCTTTGTCGAAATTTCAACATCGACAAGGATTCCTGGCAGAGGCAAAGAGAAGTAGGTTTATGCAGCAGTTTAAACCTCTACTTCGCGGAGCGAATGAGGTGTCTCAAGAGCAGTGTAGCTCGTGTTTCAATTTCGGGCTAGACAGAGACAGGACAGTGATAACGATGGAAGAGAAATTGGTAGCACCAATGTGGTGATCTTGGTGCTTTTGCGTGTAATCGATACGGTTGTGTTTCCACAACAGATATTTGGTGACGTTGGGCAGAGAGCGACTTCGGGGACCTCTGTTGCGCTTGGAAACTTGAAGATGCGAGGTGTGCTCCAAGTAATATAGACATATCGAGGTATGATGCAAGGAAATAAAACAATAGTCTGAGTAGAATACTACTAGTGTGACAATTGTACCAATTCACTTTGATGCACTAGATTACTCCTCCTACTACCCCTACCCGTACTCTCTGCATCATCCACTAGTTCTAGATCTCTCAGATTATCTCGAGAGACTCTATCTATCTCTGTGGCTGCCTCTTCTAGGAAGCAGCTGATCTTTGCTTTTGTAAGGAAAGTTATTAAGGCTTTCGTAAATCTCTGATCCTTAGAGGGGCCGTATTTCCGGGCTATCTCGTCCTGCCTAGGTAATAGCACCCTCCTTGCCTGGCTAGAGCCCTGTACAGGGTCAGCCACTGGCAGCACCATTGCCTGGCAGAGGTATATTCGACAGTCATCACGTTATTCCGGTATATCACGCTCTTGACCATTATCAGCGGAGGTGGAGGGTTGACGGCGAACCTTGCCATAACATAAGTTCGCTATGACTTAGAGAGGCCAGAGACTGGCTAAGACGCGAGATCCAGTTCTAATGGGCGCAGAGCAGAGGGCATAAAAGCCTGCCAAGGTGTGGACGCAGTTTTGCATGGCGACAGTGCAACGCGGGATATCTCTTAGAGCTGCCTGCCATCTTCCTTCGAATAAAACTACTTATAGTTGCACATCGCAGCAACCACCGCAGCTAAGATCGCGGAAATTCGATGCAATCAGTCGTTCCTTGAACCAAACAGATTATCAGTCATACAGCTAACTGATTCAACTTAAGCAACCTTTTCTCCATCTTCTAATGATATGCAAGTGGTATGCAAGATCAAGACGTCTCACGGTGAAGATCCAATGTCTTTTGTTCGGATCAAGTCCTGTTCCCAGGAAGTTTGACGCATAGGAGCCCCATTTGACCCGTAACTTATTGGGGCATTATGAGGTAAGAATGTAGATAGAGGTACCTCAAAGGCATGCTTTTAGGGGGTGCTGAATAAGCTCAATGGTCCCTTCATGTGACTGTGGCAAAAAAAAAGATACAAAAGGGTCCCTCGTTGAAGGGGCTAATTCCTTCCCTCCACCTTGCGAACCTAGAGCATATACACAACTCCTGTGAGATGAATTCTCACAACCTCTAGAATGTGAGAGGACTTAACTGGCGCCATCTTGTACTCTTTTAAACCACCAAACGGTAGTTTGGCCGCTAGTTTCTGCAGGTTCGGTCGCTGTTTTCGGCAGATCATCCGACCAAGAGGCTTAAGTCCGACAAATAGCATATTTCTACTGGTTCAGCGCCACAGCATATTCTCAACCGCACTGCTCTAAGTGCTATATTTTCACTAGAATGGTCAGTAACTTGGCTTCGATTTTTTGCGTTAATGCTGATGGCTTCAGGCGAATTATGATCTTCAATTGCGCAGCACTGCTCGAATACTCTGCTTAGATGATGGCGGAGTCCGAGCGCTGTCATCACTCGATGTTCTTGATAATTTGATAACCCGCATCAATTGTCACCAGACATCATGTAGATCTGGATGTAAACCCTCTCTGCACTTCGACTTGATATGCGGATCTGGTTGGGGTGGGCTGATCGCCATTCTGCTGGGTAGACTTGAATTGGTAAGCAGAGTGCCATTTTTCGACATTTGATCTGTCTCAGATACTATGCAGACTCTCGCCGAATGCAAAGAGTTTCTCTCTTATACGGGTCCGATCTTAGAACCTGTTAAATCAAGCTTCTCACCCTTTTCCTGGACGACAGATCTCGAGGATAACAATCGAGTGCTACGCGCTGCCATGAAATCTCTGCTCATTAAGTTAGATCGCGACCCAGAGGAACTGTTCTTTTCCACGACTAGCAACTGTGACTGTAGGACAATGGTCCTCACCATGTATCCTGGGAATATACGGCTCCCTGTTCGGCTTCGATCTTACATTTCTCGTTCAGATCCGATTGCAATAAAATGCACTGTTTGGCAGGCAGTACTAGCAACAATGGCAACACCAACTAGGTATGTTGCGGAATGGTTTGGTACCCCTCCGGTACCTCACATTTCGGCCGGTATTGGGTACGGCAATCCTGCCAAAGAAGGACTGGATGAGGCCGTACGAGTTTGGCAGCTCTCAGCAGTTGACTGTATCGTCAGCATAGGCAATGGAGTTCACCCATCAATCCGTTTGGGCAGGGAAATTCGCACTACTGGGGTCTATGGACTCTTTGAAATTTTTCGGTTTATTTCCGTGGTAACTCAGGCTGCTACAGACCTTGACAGGGTTCATTATGATCTCTATAGAGACGCTAAGATGCTAGGACTCAAGTACTTCCGTTTTAGCGTCCGAGATGGGCTTGCAGACATACCAATGCAGGATTGGCACCGCGATTCCGATGTTTCCACAGCCACTTTTGCTTACCTTCAAGAAGATGGTGTAGGGACAAGTCTCTCTATGTGTGCTAGTTACTTGGAAGACTCGTCAGTCTCCCTTGAATGAACTTCACTGCGAATCTAACACAGATCAGGAACGCTGCTTATGTGAGTCAACCAGACGCACAGAACATGGAGTCAGACCCTTCTTCATGTGAGTGCTCCCTGTGTCATATCATTATTGTTTTCATCTTCCAGATCAAGGAGCTATGTCGGAAACTGTGAGGCTGAAGCAACAGTAGCAAACTCTAGACTGGATAACACAGCTCGCTCGCTCCCTGATTATCTACCAGCACGTCCTCAAGAAGGTAACATTATAAAATTAATATCATGGCAATTTGACTGATATGCATCAGGCAACTCGATCTCTTTGTATGGAAATACTGAGATTCAACTATTTGACGCCGAGGTATTGTCATCCTCCATGACTGACATTGATGCCGAGGGATTTTCATCCTCCGTGGAGGCCATTGACACGTAAGATGACGATGCGGATGATGTAATTCAAAGCTAATATCATATCTCAGAACTAAGGCTGCTGATCAGTGGTTCAGTGATCTCTATACTCGGACGCATCCAGTTGTGGCAGCTCGAAGGAAATCCAATGATAGAAAGGTTAGAGTTGCTATTTTAGATACAGGAATCAATATGGACAGCCCAGGTATTACCGACCACAAGGGACAAATCTCCAATCAAGAGGATTTTACTGGTTCTACTGTGGGAATGGCAGACGAGGTTGGCCACGGCACCAATGCTACAGCCTTAATCTTTAAGGTAGCGCCTAATGCTGAGCTATGCGTTGCCAAGGTTGTTGCGTCAAGGACAGCAACGGATCTGACGACGAAACATATCGCAGAGGTCTGTATTCTGTTTTCATGACTGAGCGCAGCTAACTAGACCTGAAGGCAATTAAACGTGCCGTCGACACTTGGAATGTCGATATCATCAGCATGTCTTTCGGTTCCCCTTACGAATCAGATGATATTTTAGATGCCCTAGATCATGCTTATCAAAGGAAAAAGATATTGTTTGCAGCAGCATCGAACGAGGGATCCCGCAATAGTCGCTCTGCATTTCCAGGGCGACATTGTGCTGTGCTGTGCATCCACTCGGCTAAGGGCTGGAGCACACCATCTTATTACAATCCGCCAGCAGTCGGGAATGAAGACAATTTCTCAGTACTTGGAGAGGGAGTTGCGATCTCAGAAGATGACAGAAATAGGCTCAGGGGCACGTCGATAGCGACGCCTATCGCTGCCGGTATTGCAGCTTTGATCCTTGAGCTCCTCTGCCAGAGTCAAGCGGGAGACTGGAGAATTCAGCGGCCTGGACGAATTTGGTCTTATGCTGGAATGCGCAATATTTTCCTGGCAATGTCATCCGAGTCTCAAGCCCACGCTGTAAATGGATATCACTACGTGCAACCCTGGGATTTCGTGAACACTGTGAAAGGAAGAGATCATGTGATGCGAGACATTTCATACAGGATGCAGAATCTGTAATTCCTAAAAATGAAATGTAGTATTTCTTGAGTTATATCCTAGAGAAACTTGATTTTCTGTAGACACTCAAGACTGCGTCAATTTCGGTCTCTCTCTCTCTCTCTCCTTTTTCCGTTTCTTATCCGTTCTTTTTCTTTTCTTTCCCCCCCCTCCCTTTTGAGACTGTGCCTCGAATTATAGTCGCCAGCCGTGGTCGCCGTCGCCTCATGGATGGCGGATATAGGTTTTTTCTTTTTTTTTTTTTCTTTTTTTTTTTTTTTTGGCTAAGGGGCCATGCAATCACATTCTGCACCGCTTTCATCAGCTGCAGCTGCTGCATGGAATTGAGTCCTTGATATCGTCTCCTCCTCGCTCGCCATTCCAGCAACAGTAAAGAAGCTTTCCAACACCATTCGCTTTTCGTTCGCTGTGTTGCCCGCTTTTTCGAGGTCATAGAGTACCGCGCCTTTATCCACACTCTTGTTGTGCAAGCTAAAGTGCTTGTCGTAGCAGATCTCGCGCACTTGATAAGCGAAGACGATAGGTGAGGACTTTCGAAAGCCCGCATTTCTTTTCTTTGAGTCGTCGATCTTCGTTTCGGCACCACCACCTGCAGGTACTCCACCTGCTGCCCCATGACCAGCAAGTTTGGCATCTACCGCGATCCCACTCCATCGATCCCATGCCATACTTGCTCCATACGCAACCTTCACACCGGTCACCATGTACACTGGTGTCTCAAAATTCGTCTCAGTGAGGCACGCTACCACCTCTGGCTTCATAACGCTGTCCTCGATAAACTCTTTTGAGGGTTCGATGAACTTCGTTTCGAGTTTTGGAATGGTATAGAGGTCAGTGTTGCCGAGGCTCCAGCTGATACTTCCGGACGCCTCGATCCCAACAAACTGGAGGAAGCGAAGCCAGAGACCAACTAGCCCGGTACGCTTGAGCTCCTCGCCACAATTCCAGTCTATCTTGAATGATTCCCTGAGTGGGGTGTCATCTGGATATGCTGGCAAGTCACCGCGATTGAGACACGTTCCGGGATCGAAGGGATCTGTGAGAATGCGCCCCGGCCATAGGAAACCATTCGGCGGGTAATCGAAGTTGGGTGGGAAAAAGTATGTCTTCTTCATTTCAACAGATTTGACGTTTGAGAATGACGATAGTGTGAAGTGTGAGCGGCTGAGGTGTGGTCACAGATCATTAAAGAATTCCTCCTTTTGAACTCTCTAAAAGGGAGGGTTTTCGATTCTGGGAGGCGCGCGAGCTTGTGGCCTGAGGCATAAGTCATTGTACCCTTTCAGCCACATTTCGTACTTCCTCTCATGCGTCATTATGCGCTAATTACCAGCCGCATTCGGTACTTCGTATGTCGGATTTGTAGGATAAATGCGAACAAAGCCAGCCAACAAGTCCAGAATAGCCAGGCTTCGACTGTCATCATTACGTTTGGAGCTGAATCATAAGTTTGTCAATTTTCCTGCTGAATTACCAGCCAGTGTCCAGAATTCCTTGGCTCTCTGTTGTTGCCTTGCAAATCAAAATGTCTAAGCAAGAAAGCCTCCTAGGGCAGCTTGACTATGGCCAAGTCAGTTGTGCTCCTGTTAGGAATAATCAACCAAGTCTGATTGCCTATAGATCATAGCTGTTCTAACAGAATACAGGAGACTGCTCAGATTCATGAAATTCCTTTCCAGATAAGCCCGAACCCCTACTGTATTGGGGATATGAAAAGCTGGTTCTATCCCGATGATCCTGCTTTTTTTGGCGACTCCTGCAGATGGATCTCAGCTGAAAATATTTTGTTGGACGTGCTTCATGAATTCCTGAAATCGCAACATGACATTCGCATAATTCCCTATCTCCGTGAAGGGATCCCGGGATATGCTTTGCTAGGACGAGATATTATTAGTTCAGTAAGCACAACTAGGGACTTTTCTAACACATCTAATTGGGCGGATAGCAAACATGGCATGAAATCATACTAGAGAGCCTCAATCATGCTAGGAAGGAAGAGAAGTCCATCCAGAGTATATCTGACGAAAAGTTCGCAAAAGTCGTGTGGCTTGAGGGGTCTATCGGTTTCAAGGTATTAACACTAAATTTCTCTGAAAATCCATGAATATCCTGCGACTGGATAATGACAACTCACAGGAAGAGTACGTCACCGAGGAAATATTGGAAGAGCGCAGCTGCGAAAGGCGCTCGCCATCCCCCAAATCACTTCGAGATGAGCTGGCAGAACGAATCAACATTTCCAGCGAGCTTAACTTGCAGGCCCCAAAAATTATTAAGACGAGGAGTTACATTCGCGACTACAGCACAGATACGAAACCTCACGTGACCGTCGATGTGGTCAAATCTCCGAATGAGCCAGGTGTTGGTGACGTGATCTCTAAGATGAAACAAAATTCTGAACTAGAGGACTTGGCCTCTAAATCATGGGCTGGGGGTGTCATCTGCCCAAATGAAGGCTGCGGATCCTGGAATCCTTACTACTGGTCAAAGGAAGATACCGACATCTGCTGTGCATGTCACAGGAAGGTCGATCAATGGATTGATGCAACTGCTCTTCGTAAAAAGGAGAAAGAGCAGATCATAGCAGAAGGGCTATCGCGTGGTGCTGAAGAAGCAATTGGTGGCGTAGGGATTTTTGGAAGTGGATTCACCATTGGTTTTGTCTCGGCGCTTTTTGTTCTCAAGGTCGTCATCCATGCGAGGATGGGGCGCTGATGAAAATCACTGCAGTGATTGAGCTAGCAGCAGGGGCAAAGCAGTAGCTTTCAATTTGCAAAGGGTTCATAAAGCTTATCTTTGTGACGGCGTTAGTTTCCATGGGAGCTCTGTGACGAAAGTGCATTGACTGGGACTTGTCTGGCACGCTGAACGATGGTGCCACTACTTAATTGTTATTTTGGCCTGCCAACTGCACTTGCAAGCATAGTGCCACTGAAGAACGCCAATACCTAGCTATGCAGATCCTACGAGGGATTAAAAATTATAGACACCATCACATTTGCCAATCTCAATGGACACAATGCTGTGGTCCTGCTTGTTGCTGACCCTCAAGCCGTGAATGCAGAATATCCTGATAAATAAAGAACATTATAAGCAGCCGTCGATCACGTTGATCCTTCCTCCGTGCCACATCTACTTCAGAAGGGTGCTGATCTGAATACTGAAACTATCCGTGGGTTCTCCGCATTATTTACCGCATCTTGCCAAGGATATTATTGAGGTTCACGTTAACTTATTTGTCTCCTCACATTCAGTATAATACTTAAGCGAGGCGAGGCGCCGTAGTATCTTTGCCTTAGATGCTGAAGCAAGCTCATCTATCGAGCATACCCTTAAGAGCAACAAAGTCATAACTAGACGCCCGACGTAATATAGAGGTGTGCTTAAAGATATTTTTAACAAGTACTGTCTTCATATATATAGCTATTAACAGAACCGCTATCCATTCAAGCCACCAGATCTATATTGCGCTGACACTGGCCAAGCGGAACTTCAAACACTGCACATACTATAGCATATCATTTTCCAGTCCCCAACACCATCTTCCGGTAGTAATCATTACTTTAGGTTAATGCGTGGCTATAACTGATCAATTTACTATAGAATTATCCCATAAATAACACTGGTCTGTAGTCTATATTAATAGAAATATCTTAGTTAAGGCTAAATAGTCTTCATCCTCTACAGGTCGCTTCTAAGAATCGTCAAGTCGGAGTCCCGTCGAGCTTCCGCAAGCACCAGAGCTAACCGACGGAAGCTTGACTTGGTCGAAAGGTCACTTATTTCGTTTATCTCATCAAAGACTCTCTGGCATCGATCCAGCACCATTTCCGCTGTACTACATGCCTCGGAAGAATACAGATGTGCATCTTTGTCCTCCTTGAGGCTAGCTCCCAGCTGCAGCATAACGTTACAGGTACGCGCAACTTCTTCTGAGAGGGCATTAATGACCGTATCCGCATGTTTTGTCCTATGACAGAGTGTACAGAGCTTAACCGACACGCGGGATCCAAGTTCGGCGATTTGAAGGGCTCCTGCAACAATTCCTAGTATTTCTATCCCTGACATCACGATGCCCTTGACTCAGCATTGGAACTCCCAGCAGTTAGTAGCGTGGTTTTGACTTGCGGAAACGTACAACTTTGGCTTTGAAGGCAGCCGATATAACCAGATGATTGGACTGAGCGGTACATGATTTCGTGACACGGCAGATCTATTTCAATGGTCCATAGAATTTATACTAGATCCGCGGTATCTCTGCGCCGCAAGGCTCACTCACCCAGCAATTGTTTTCAAGCACAGCCACCTGCCCTGACGCTTATGGTAACTTATCCTCGTATTGCATTAGGTAACATATACTTGAATAGTTCTTTTACGTAGATATCATCCCCACGCTTGCTATATATGGCAAGGTAAAACTGCCGCCCCTTAAAAAGGGCATGTGCGCCATCCAGGGTGCCTCGTTCTTGGCTTCAATCGACCCAAGTACTCAAATGTAGCCACACACAGCCTCCATCATTAGTAATCACCCATGTGAGACAGTGAGGCTACGGCTGTTGGGCGAATGTACAACTGTTACGAATTGTTGTTGAGAAGTATACACTCGCTCTCCATATACAGTTTGCTCGGTATTTAGGAATATACAGTTTTCTCTGCTCAGAACCGTACCTGATCACCTGACGCTTGATTTCCTATGGAAATCCAACATAGGAATGGAGCTTCACCTATAGTAAGTATATTGTTTACTATCGTGACATTTTAGTGATTATCTATTTCAACTATATGAAATGTATACAACTATTTGAATGATGTCGAATATGTGTAGGTAAGTGGATCCCCCTGTCTGATGATGTATAGTATATGAAGACATGTAATCGGAATCCGGACCCATGGATAGCTTTTCAACGGACGATATTGGATAGCCAGGGCCAAGCGGTACCAAAATAATGAACACGATTTTATCAATATCACGTCATTAACTTATTAACATAATTGAGGAATTGTACTTTCAACTACCACTATGTGGCAAGCTCTGCTTACCGCATCAAATGATTGAAAGTGCTATACCTTCATAGCAATAAATCTTAACGATAGACAAACTGATGGGTACTCAAACAGGTTAGACTATTTATATTTCAAAAATGGCGCAAGAAACCAGCCCAAATATATAAACGCGCGATCCTGCAGGACAAAATGGCATCAAATAATAACTGGAAGCCCGGCTGCCAGACGAACACGAGAAGCTTTCTCTACCCACCGAGCGAAGGAAGCACTTCTGACTACAAAAATATGCCCGGAGGGATCCAGATCCTTCAACCTCTGATCCAGGCGATATTCCTCCAAAAGGTTCCCGTCGACATAGATCCGGATACTGCCCACATACTCATACATCATTGCTCCGTGGAGCCCCATACTGTCATCCATGCGAAGTAGATATCGGATGTATCGGCTGATAAACTCTGCCAGCCATTCCGGTCGCATGAGAAAGGAAGCCACATCACTAGAGGGCCATGCAGAGGACACCATGTCATCCTCGTTGTTACCGCCATGTATCCAGTTCCAAACACCTAGACCCGGAGGTGCCACCGTACCCTCTTCGGACGAGACAAAGTCCAAATTGAGCCGGTTAATAGTGAACGGCATACGCTTACCACGAGGCCGGGGTGTTGGTGATCTATGTTCTGCCAGAGGGCCAACCTCGAGGAAACGTTCCAACAGGTAATAAAAGCTCCAAAGAATTGGAGGCGGAACACCAGCACCCGGACGAAATCTATGCCTGCGGCCTTCCAGTGTTGGACTAGTACCAACTACTCTAAAGGTAGCGGTGAGATCATCGATACGCCGACCGATACCTGAGAGAAAACGCCAGGTTGGCACTAAATCTGTCTCATTCGACAGGATAACATCAAGCTTGAGCGAGGTCGGCAATGTAACTAGCCGGTCTAGCCTCGATGTTGTTATGTGCGCTATTCGTCGGTTAACAAGACGAAGGGCTAGACGACTTGAGTACAAATCCTGGTTTTTCCAGTACTTGACATGACTCGGCCCGTAACTCCATGAACGGCAGGGTGCTTTGCGAGGCCCGGACACATGATCTTCATGAGGAGGTGGAGGACAGCCGAGTGAGGTGTCGGAGACCCATGCTAGCTGAACTATGAGGTCAAGGAGTTCATTGGGCAGATCTAGAAGGGAGGTTGGCATTTGACTAGACTATAGGGCGTAGGCTTTCGACGCTCCAAGAAGTAACAGACTATTGTAAATGTGGATGGTTTCGCGCTCAATTGACAGTGAGAGCACGTGAGGAGCCGCTAGTGTGGCTTAGACGCCTCGCTTGGACCGCGCTAAACACGCCTTCATGCAAGGCTGAACACTGAACATTAGCCATGATTATCCATGTACCAGAATCTCTATGTTGATAAGAATCATTTGTATGAATCGCAACACACTTATTTATATGCCATGACATAGGCTCTTTCAGTGTAAGCCATCGTGAAGTTTAGATGGAAGCGCCAACACAGTTGTTGCATTACACGCTCGAGTCCCTTAGACCGGTTTCTTCGATTGTCAGTTTCCTTGAGATACGTGCTTTCCCGGATACTTAACTTCAAGAGGGAGGTTTCATTTGTCGAAAGGGACTGTATGATATATCATTGTTCTTCGAGCACACACCAAAAATCCATAAGGACCAGAATGAAATTGCTATGATCATAGCCGAGTTGGACTCTAGCATAGTCATGAAGCGCAACCTTATTGTTTACAAGATCTTGTATATACCTAAGATGGGTTGGCATTCAAACTTGAGATAATCTTTCTCTGAATCACACAGAAACTGGGGACCTCAGAGGAATCAATGTACGAGTGTTTTGCTAGGAAGATCTGGCTTCGCATGCGGGGTACAAGCGATTGTCCTTCCTCTTCTGGCTGCCCGCAGTATTGGAGAGACGGCGATCGTATCGGGAGACTAGTTTCATCCATAGTCTAAATGAACTGTTGGCTGCCGATGCGCGTGGAAGAATTGTTTGTCCCAAAAACGTAATCAATTACTGCGATTGTATATGTTGCAGATTGACTGATAAGGTGCCGTCTAATGCTATGCAACGCTTGTCGGGTGGCTCTGTTGTTAATAAAAGTCCAGCGAAATCGTTAGAGTCCGGGAATGATAACCCATTAGGGTTGTTCGATGCTGTATGTCTCGGCCGGGATTGCATGGACTCGGCAGGTCTTCCGATCTACTCCGTACCCATAATCCCTTACAATGTCAACTTAAACACCTTTATCGAAGCAACTATAACCCCACAACTAAGATCTGGACTTTTTCTGTCGGTGAGCTATCCCCTCATACTGTTTCCCCTCACCCCTCACTATAGGAATTATTTCCTTTCCGTCGTGGGTCTCATTTCATTTCCGTCTCCTTGCCTCATACTAGTCGTTCTGTTCGCATGCGATGCACCTGCTCTTTTCAATAGCTGCTGTTTTCTTTCTTTCTTCGTTTCTTCTTGAACTTTTTTCTCCCTGCGCATTCCTCAGTTACTAGAATTGAGTCTCTGAGTACCTATTTCTTCCACAATGGCCAGTACAGTCGGAAAGGTATGCTCAAAAACATTCTCGATCTTCTATCGCAAAATTTACTAACGATGAATAGACCATCACTTGCAAGGTAGGAATTGATGCGCCATGTGCAGAACAGGGAGCAATTATTGATGGTTAAACAGGCCGCAATTGCCTGGGCAGCAGCGGAACCCCTTTCAGTCGAGAATGTCGAAGTCGCACCACCAAAAGCTCACGAAGTCCGCATCAAGATCCTGCACACTGGAGTTTGCCATACTGGTGAGTTGAGATTGCCTTGGAAGTCCTCCATTCACGTCTAACAGCCTCGCCTACAGATGCCTACACGCTTTCCGGCAAGGATCCCGAGGGCGCTTTCCCGGTGATTCTGGGCCACGAAGGTGCCGGTATTGTTGAGTCGGTCGGTGAAGGTGTTACCAATGTTAAGGTCGGCGACTATGTGATTGCTCTCTAGTATGTGACTTTATTGGAAGAATAATTCAATGAGCTACTAACGAGGTGGGCAGTACACCGGAGTGCGGAGAATGCAAATTTTGCCGGTCCGGGAAGACGAATCTGTGCGGTAAGATCCGGGCCACCCAAGGCCGCGGCGTCATGCCCGATGGCACGACCCGTTTCAAAGCCCGCGGAAAAGATCTCCTCCATTTTATGGGCTGCTCGACCTTTTCCGAATACACTGTCGTCGCCGATATTTCAGTGGTAGCGGTCACTCCTTCCTGTCCGACGGACCGTTCCTGTCTTCTCGGGTGCGGTATTACGACCGGTTACGGCGCTGCGACTGTTACAGCCAATATTACGGAGGGATCTAATGTCGCGGTCTTTGGAGCAGGCTGTGTCGGTCTATCGATTGTGCAGGGCGCGGTGAAGAAGAAGGCCGGAAAGATTATCGTGGTTGATATTAATGATGCAAAGGAAGCGTGGGCTTATAAGTTCGGAGCGACTCATTTCCTCAACCCCGCTCGACTGAGGAAGACCGTTCAGGATGAGCTTATCGAGATGACTGATGGTGGATGTGACTACACATTCGACTGTACGGGAAATGTCAGCGTTATGCGCGCTGCTCTTGAAGCTTGTCACAAGGGTTGGGGTGAGAGTATCGTCATCGGCGTTGCTGCTGCTGGTCAAGAGATCACAACCAGGCGTATGTGAAACCCTCTCGGAAAACTTCCATAATGGCGAATGTGTACTGACTTTTGAACAGCATTCCAACTAGTTACCGGTCGTGTATGGAGGGGATGTGCTTTTGGAGGCGTCAAGGGTCGTTCCCAGCTTCCGGGTCTGGTGGAGGATTATCTGAACGGTGACTTGAAAATCGACGAATTTATCACGCACCGTGAGACCTTGGCCAACATCAATACGGCTTTTGAGCAGATGAAGCAAGGAGATTGCATCCGTTGCGTTGTTGATACGGTGGCCTCGTGAGGCAACGGAGTCAATTATGTGGTTATGAATTGTACATATACAGAAATGACTGAAACTGATGAATTTCAACGTGATAATGCATTTTAACTCACCCTGTGCTGGTCGCTACAAGTATTGTGAAATGTCATTAAGTAGTATAATGCTGTTAAATCGTGTTCAACAAGTATACTACATTCTAACAGTAGACACACTATGAATAGATGGTTCGGTGATAACTCGTATACGCGGAGATAAGCGCAGAGATAACTGCCGATAGCACGCAATCGACGAAAATGTCGGAAGGGCGCCCGTACGGCGGAGTGAAAATGGTCGATTTAGTCCTCCGTAGTCCGGGCACGGGACCGGAAAGCACAACCGGATTGAGTATAGAAACCCCCGGACCGTCTCGGACACGGACCGTCTACGGATATACGAACCGCGACGTGGAGACAACAGATAAAAAAAAACCCCTCAATAAATCGCCAATTTATTTTTTTGTTGTATCTCCTCATGAGGGGACTCGTAATACAAACTATGGCGCGATAATGGCTTTATAGCTTTATAAATGCGCAAACCAGGTAGCAAAACTAACATAGTTATTCGAGAGAAGTTCAGAAAACACAAAACATATAATCAATTGCAACCCTGTTAATATACCTTTATCTACACTCGATTGTTTAATCACCATCCGAGAAGTCCAACATGCCTGTCTCCCTCCACCCCCTCGTTGACAACGGTATCACCAAAGGCGACGCCAATTTCCCCGGCGGAAACCTCTATTGTCTCTGCCCTCAGAACAAAGTCACAGTGGCCATCAAGGGCAACGTCGCCCACAACCACGCCTGCGGATGCTCCAAGTGCTGGAAGCCCGCCGGTGCTCTCTTCTCCGTGGTCGGTGTAGTCCCCAAGGAGAACCTCTCCGTGGCTGCCAACGCAGACAAGCTCGAGATTCTCGACAAGGCAGCCGCCATTCAGCGCTACGCCTGCAAGGAATGCGGCACTCATTTGTTCGGACGTATTGAGATTGACCACCCCTTCAAGGGACTGGACTTTGTCCACACCGAGCTTTCCGACAAGAAGGGATGGCAGGAGCCGCAGTTCGCTGGTTTCGTGTCCTCCATCATTGAGCAGGGCTTCCACCCTAACGGAATGGACGAAGTTCGCTCAAAGTTCCAGTCACTCGGCTTGCAGACTTACGATACCTTGTCTCCGCCTCTGATGGATCTTATTGCTACTTACACTGGCAAGAAGAATGGGAAACTGTCTGCCAACCTGTAATGCGGTTCGCTGGATCGACTGCTGCAGTGTGAAAATATGGTGTGATAGCGCGGAGTGATTGTGTTTAATTCATTTTGGTGGTTTGCCGAGGGGTTCTATGTATAGATCTGGGTTGCATGAGGGGAGCGGGTGGGTGTTGTTTGGCGGTTGAGGGCGGGCTTCGTTGTACATTGGTGGGTTGGTGGGCGGGAGTTAGATTATGATTATTATGGTGAATGACCAAATGTTTTATGATTCGGGTCCTGTTCAATTGATCGTAGTTTGTATTCAAGACTCGTGCCCTGGTTGCTCACCCATTACCCTAGCGACGTTTAGGGTTACTCAATATATGACCGCCGCAGGTCCTCCCTCCAACTATATCAGAGAAGCACGGGTTTACATACTAGACACTTTCTTCCCGGGCTTTAACATGAGAGGAAGTCTAAACGCCTTTACATTGTTAAAGTTCGAAGATAACGCAGGAATCCTGAGTAGCTCTACGCTGTCTTGTGTTGTCTGGATAGTATCGCTCTATATATATATCCCTCATGCTCTTCTGTGCGATACTAGTTGCAGCAAGTATTGTTGAATTATCTTAGCTCTGCATCCAGTGCTAATCAAAATTGCTGTACTTAGCTAAACTACCCTAATCCTCCTCGAGCATCCCTTCTTCCCTTTGAACAGTCCTGTCGTACTCATGAATATCGTATTCCACTAGCCCTCGCGGCTTTCGCATTATGCGGCAGCCGTGTAGACTACTGATTCGTGGCTTCAATTTCACATTGAGCCCTCGTCATTTTGTCTTTGCGTATCCTCGATTGACATAGTATGTCTTAATTGGTCCTCCTGAAAGGCGTCTCCGTTGAAATTATCCGGCCAGCCATGCTTAGAATAAAGCTCTCTCAAAGGAAGCTCGTCACCGTCCCATTTCCGTCCGCTATTTTCCCCACCACCAGGCATTATCTCCAATGAACGGTACCAGTGGATAATATCTTTTAGCACATCCCCGGCAGGGCGACTAGGTACATGCTGAAAGCTGTTTTCGTTGACGCTTCTCTCGCCACACTCATAATCCTCATCGACGGCGCGGTCTGGATTTCTCCGTATCGCAGGATCAGTTGTATCCCAAGTCTCCTGATCGATGATCCAAATTCGATGCCTCCGCGCATCATAAAGAATCACACTTTGATGGTTCCCTATCAATGAGAGCGCGGTCACCCACGGTCGCATATACGGCCCATCTTCATCTTCATAGTCATCATCACCCGGGCAAATATAGAACGGATCGCGTCCTTGCTCTATATCTTCTGGTAGGCGGAAATCTGCGAATATGCCCCCTTGAAAGAAATCCGTTTGGCCAGCAACGGAGATATCGATGTACGGTAAGATCTTGTAGAGGTATATGATTGATGGATCCAGGCCCAGTTTCTCATATAACTCGCCAACCTTGTCGATATTATGTGGGCCTTTGATGATTCCAGCGGGGTTGAGGAAGCGCATGTTTGCCAGTGTTTGGTAGATTTCTAGCATGAGGTCCGCGACCTCGTGCAGGTTGGCTTTCTGTGTTGATGTGAGTTGCTGGTCCATTGTGCTTGGGCTTTCTCCTGGAGTTCGCTATTAGGGCTTTGTAATAATGGTACAGTATAATAAGCGGTTGAGTGGATATTTAAGAAGTACCTACCAGGCATCACCAGCCCCATCTCGTATTCTGCACTCTTGATGCCTTGGACCCACTACTGAACTCTGCGAATCACCGCCCTCGGGCATGATTTGTGGAGCTGGATATAGCATATTATTGGTGTTATGCCATGTAGATCTTCAAAGGGTCTATCTGTCCTGAGGATGAGTTCACTTTTCCCCCTCCAAACGAGGTTGAATCATGCAGACCACGAAAACCGATCCAAGGAGCAGCTGTAGTGCCGGCAACAACATGAAGTACGACTCCTGTACCCCATCGACATAGATCACTAACAAGAAACCTGACAGCGTTGCCCCCCTCCACCCATTCCCCTCAGTTTTCAGGAGGCTACGAGCCTTTCGTGCATTGCGCTCAGTTTCACTCAGTGGTCGGGCTGGTGTTTATGATAACCACCAAATACACGCTGTTCATTTGGCTGAGGTATTTGAATAACCTGCTCGGTAATACTCATGATTAATGGTGAGAGTTCCATACCGACGGAGGACCCAGAACGCGTGACCCGCTAGCCTCTTCTTTGTGATTCTGCATACCTGCTGAAATAAGCCACAAAGGTCTTTTGAACGTGGATGTCGAATGAGCACTGAAGAAGAGAAGGACCGCGTTCAGCTCAAAGAACCTATACTGAATATGCTATGAATACATATTGCATATCGCGGCGATTCAACAGCTATTCTCTCTACTTTCATTCACACCACCTCTACCCTCCAAAGAAAGCCTCTACTGCTGATCGGGATCCGCATCGGCAAAGGTAGTGCCAGCGACAATCTCATCATACCACACCTGGCGAGTCCCCTGAGATCCCTTCATACCACCATCATCATACCAACCATTTGCATAAAGCCCAACCCGGAACTGGAACGGCCGACTATCATCAACAGTGGTATCGATATTGTACTTCTCAAGCACCTTCTTCCCATCAAACCACATCTTATAGTACCCCGTCCCGTCCGCCCTCCACTTAACCTGAATAATAATCTTATGCCACACGCCCGCGCTCACAGTGGCTAAATTGCTAAAGGTAGTCGTCTTCTGCGCGCACACACTACCCGTCTTAACCCGCGTAAAGAGCTGGTCACCGATCAGCCACACCATGCTTGACGGCATGTAATCGTCGCAGCCGGTATCACCGAAATCAGCGATGAATTGTGCGATATTGTACGATTGTGCCGGGGAGAACTGCCAGGATTCTTGTAGACGGAAGGTGAAGCCGTAGAATCCTTCATCGCCTAGTTTGTACATATCATTGTGGACGACTTCCGAATGGTAGCGGCCGCTGTAGCTCGAATCGTAGACCTGTGTCATCTTTAGGGCGGTGGACCCTCCGTAGACCACATTTGTGACTTGTTGTACTGTGCCCTTGTGCTCTTGGTTGATGGAGCTCCAGCCTGAGGTTGTGCCTGTGTTCTTGAAGGTTTGGGTGGCGTGTATTGTGATGCTTAGGCTAAGAAGTATAGCGGCTGCTAGTGATTTAAAATGCATCTTGAGTGGGAAATGGATCTGTGGATGTTTGCTTCTTGCTTCTTTCTTTCTGTCCTGAGTGGCGCTTTCTGGGGCTTTTGTATTCTGATGTTATCGTATGCTAACCTAACAATAACAGAAATGTGGCAACGAGCTACTGTCGAAATCAGGTTCTTGCTCGTGTTGGAAGCGGGGATTTGTGCAGCCAAGCTATTCACTAACCACTGCTAGGTTGCATCCGCTCGGTTGGAATTACCTGGGCTGCGGCAAGGTGGAGTCCATATATCAGCCACTGTCCGGAGACTAAGAACTAATGCGAGTGACTGGCTCAGTTTCACTCTTAGGCGGCATAGCTGATATCATTATTGGTCACATTTCGCAGGGGATATTACAGATAAATAGATGGCCAGCTGCTGTTTAGGGAAAATGGTCCAACGATGCCGGAGTCACGGATATGACTACGATTATAGACACGGGGATCGTTCCACTACGTGTCGGGTATATATGGGCCACGTTGTCCAACTTGTCACTTGATGTTGAGTGGTATACAAACGAGATATAGTAAGACAATCTGCGATGGGATTATACTAAAGATGTTACAAGCACAACTTTGAACCAATGACTTTGTCCTCCGGGAAACCGCGGAGGAATATGACCTGTTATTGACACAATTTAGATATTGCTAAGCAGTTCCGCACCACTGACAGCATCAATCAAGGTATACTGCAGCTGCAAGGTCATCACAAGCGTGCATGAGGGGGGCCCGGCGCGGCAGAGTCCTTCTTGATCATATCACTCAGCTTGTAGGCCATAGCCCCAATAGGCGCAGTGGGATGCCCACTGATTTGCTCCGGGAACACACTGGCATCCATCACCCTCAGGCGCTTCACGCCATGGACTCGGCACTGTACATCGACGACACTGTTGTCCGGAGAGGTTCCCATGCGTGCGGTGCCGACAGGGTGGTACAAGGTAAAGGCCTTTTCGTCCATCCAGCGAAGAATTTGGTCATCCGTGATGCGATCAATGTCGCTGCTGGAGTATGGCCACCAGTATGACCAGGGGTCATCATTGACTGGCACACGTTCTAGGTATTTCTGAAACGCAGGGCTCCGCATGATCCGAAGGCAGACGCGCACCCCTGCCAAGAGAACGGCGCGGTCATTACCCTCTTCATCACTGAAGTATTTGGGGTCAATCAGGGCTGCAACAGAAGCACGATGTTAGTCTTTATTCCTTGGTATCTAGGCAGAAAGGGAAAGGCTTACGATGATCGAAGGGGTCTCTGCTCTTGAGCGTGATAGTTCCCTTGCTTTGCGGGCGCAGACTGATCGGGGCCATGGTGAATACACTGGCCCCATCCATCGGTGGCTCTTCACCATGATGGATGAATCCGAGTGGTACTCCGATGATCTCCACATCTGGTCCAATCGACCCCGAGGTATAATCCTTTGGGGGGCTGCGCTCAGGCGACGAACCCGGGAAAGGGTAGTGCTCCCATGATCGAATGAATGCTGCTGTTTCGCCCGCATTGTTGGTCAAAGGACCTCCTCCCAGAAGCATCCATCGAGCCAAAGACGGTAGAGCCCTGAGAGGGCTGCCAAGATAGTCGAGGGTGGTGCCCGCCTTCGCCTTGCACATTACGGTACTTGTCACCAAGTGATCTTTCAGGTTCTTCCCTACTGCCTCGTTCTCCCGGACGATGGGGATACCATGCTTTTCCAATTCGTCCTTGGGCCCGATACCACTCAAGAGCAGTAGCTGCGGCGTGTTGATTGTACCGCCACTAAGAATAACCTCTCGGCGTGCATGGACTTGAAAAAGCTCCCCTCCTCGCTGCTTCTGGAACTCCGCTCCAATTGCGATCGGCTCATCGCCGCTCAGCCGATCGAAAAGAAGCTTAGTGACATGAGCATGGCAAGCGATGAAGAGGTTTGGCCGCTTCCTAACTTCCGGTGTCAGGTATGCCGTCGCCAAGGACGACCGCTGACCTTTGGAGTTAATGAAGGTCTGAAAGCGAGTGGCACCCAGGGTCCCACCCGGCGTGTTAATATCTTCGACTGCTGGGATACCGACATCGTAACAGGCGGGTAGAAACCCCTTTTCACCAATCTCGGAGAGCCACGAATACCCGGTTTGCCACTCACCCGCATTACCCCGGTGTAGCAGGTCAATGCGTGGACGGTTTGGGTTGGGAGTAAAGCGCTCCATGCGCTTGAAATATGGCGCGAGGTCGTCATAGCTCCAGCCTTGACATCCATAACGAGATGCCCATTCATCGAAGTCCGACCTTGAGCAATGATGGTACATCATCGCGTTAATCGACGTACTGCCGCCGATCATGCGACCTCGAGGCCAGTACAGGCGACGCGACGCGAGGCCAGGCTGCTCAACGGTATAATAATTCCAGTCGTGCTCGCTGTGGAGGAGCTTCGGAAACCCCAAAGGCATTTTGCTCTCCGTGACGCCGACATCATCTCCTCCAGCTTCAAGCAGGAGAACCGAGACATTCGGGTCTTCGGAGAGCTTGCTGGCCAACACGGAGCCAGCCGCGCCCGCTCCAATGATCACTAGGCCACAAGTTAGTGTTGAGTAATTTCCCTCTCTCTTCGCAGCTTACCGTAGTCATATCCCTTCAACAAGCGCTGGGCGGAGGAGTAGGTGGCAGGCGGTCCTACCTGTGCCTGCGGTGTCGCATAATGCAGTGGATTCGAGAGCGGATTACGATTTTTTCGACTCATTTTGAAGTGCTGCAGACCAAATCAACACGCGTCAGGGGCGCCGATATTTATTGGCCTTCTCAACATGATCAACATCGAGCGGGGAATAGACCCCACATGGTAAACGTCTGGCCCGAGGCATCAAGCTGTGCACAAGATGTCAAGAATTCCGTCAGAGATGTGGTCTGTGCCTCAGAGAATAGGGACATTGTGGGGCCAACTCGGCATATCAGAACTCAACACGACTTCCCTACCGCGGGTCCGCGGTTCCGCTGGACGAGAGCCGTCGCGATGTGCACGCCATATGCAAGCAGAAATTGAGGCCATTTTAACTCACCATTATGAGGCTTGTCTGTACCCGACATCTTATCCTGTGATTCCACGGTTTCTGGTCAATGTTACGCAGGATTAAATTATTGCATCATTACGATCGGCCATATGTTTTGATGATCTGACCTTTCGTGCCCTGCTGAGGTGATTATATGTTATCCCTGTTGGCAGATTGGTTTAGACTAGAGACTCTTGGTTGTGACACTAACGCATAGTGCCATACTAGCTTGTTTCTTACCTAACCGTGCAAGATATATAATCGTGTCCATGTTCGCGTTTCGGAACCCGGAGCTCTTGACTGAGCTATCTCCACTGTCCTTGTACCTGTGAAGAAGTCCTTGACTAGTAGACATATTTTCTGTTACCTGCTCTTGACCTGGTAATAATTGGTTGTTACATGGACCTACAGACTTTCTGCACCTAGATCGGTGGCCTTATCCGAATGTCAAGAGGTGTATATCAGCTTGCTGGTTTACTTGGGAAATTACACTCTCAACGGTACCGACCATAGTTGGATTAGAAACAATCATTCTACGAAAGATATAACATCGGCTACATGGTAAATGGCTACACATGGTAAATGGATACACATGGTAAATGGATAAAATGTTCTCTCAGGGCTTCGTTTGTGTATAACTGGAAACGGTAGAACGTTGTGTCCATAAATGACCCGTTAGGCGTCCAATACCGCGAACACTGCCTTATGAAGTAAGCAGAGGAGGTGGTTATATTGGTCCCTTCGACTACTCAGGCCTCCCACGGTTTACTTTGTGGTTATTGTTGAAGCGGTCCACGGTTCTCGGAACATGATTAAATATCGTAGTTCATGAAGGAGGCGTTTTGGATGGCTCTCCCACCAGAGGCAAGCTGCTATGGGCGATATAAATATCGCTTTCCATTGACCTTGCTATGAATATCCGAAATTCTGGGTCAAGGCCAGAGAACTGATTACTAATATTCGAAAACACAACCTTTGTCCGGGGTCTCACTATGCATTGAGATGACAGGAAATATTTGCCCCTGTTTCAAGGGTCTCAGACTCTCAAACACATGATATTATCGCACAGCTCAGCATACCCTTCTTGAAATGCAACTCTCTCAAAGCAGCCGCAAAATAGTATCCCGGATCGTTCAGTAGACCGGGGTACAACTATGGGTTTCTTGCTCTTGGTGGGTGATGAGTGCATGAGCCTCGTAGAACCGATTAAGCTGTAAATATGAAAAGACACCAACTCTCTACGCCGCCTCCTCCACGAAGGTCGTGGACATTAACAATACCCATTAATATGGAGCAGGACCCTTACATGCAGGGTCCTTTGCCACTGGTTCTGCTCGGTTGGTACATTGATGATGGTGCGAAACCATCGGCATACCTCACCAACGGGCGGATATCGTGGCTTGAGTCTGCAATAATTCTCTACAACATGATTAGACGCGACCGAGCAGGGTGGACTGCAGTGGCTGCCCCTACAGGGCTTGGCGAAACAGTACCCTTTGCTGACATCGCCGCCACTTGCATCCTTTCATGCAGGGTCAGCCTTTTTTCTTGGCAGGGCTACCCGTAGTGCCAGAGTGTGTATAGATACTGCTACTTCAATAATATTCTCTATAGAGCTATACATTATAAATATGAGGTTCTTGTTCGTCATTTTTGACTGAAATCACTCAATCAGCACAACTTTCAATTCTACATCTCACGATACCAACAATTGTCATAAATCCCCTTCAGCTCCACATACATCAAACACTGAATTACCTGGTACACTGGTGTACTCAGCAAGTAATTCACCATGCGAACCTCATTATCTGCTAGTATCTGTCTCAGTATCCTTCTTCCTGCCGTCCCGACCCTTTGCAACCCTCTCGATGCGGTCAACTCGAACGGTGAATCCATCCGCCATGATTCCGCTCAACTCCAACCACTAAAACCTGTTAACACCGCCCATCCTCTCGCAGTGCGCTCGCCTGACTGGGGATGTGCCGAGGACAACAAGCGATGCGGTATAATGTGTATTCCAAAGGACCAAGAATGCAAACCCGAGGACAATGACGGGTGTGCCAAAGACAACAAGCGATGCGGTTGGAACTGTATTCCCAACGATCAAGAATGCAACCCCGATGACAATGATTGGTGTTCCAAGGATAATAAACGATGCGGCTTCTCATGTATTGACAAGGATCAGGAATGCAATAGTGAAAATGCCGGCTGGCTCTGGGATTGGCGGAGGAGCCTTGAGCATAACCCCCTGGCTCTTGCAGCTCGCTCCCCTGATTGGGGATGTGCTGAGGACAACAAGCGATGTGGCATCATGTGTATTCCGAAGAGTGAGGAATGCAATAGTGAGACTGGCGGATGGGATTGGTGGAAGAGGAGCCTTGAGGCCAGGTCTAATGCTGTCGCAGTGCGCTCGCCTGACTGGGGATGTGCTGAGGATAACAAGCGATGCGGCATCATGTGTATTCCGAGAAGCGAGGAGTGTAATGGCGAAACTGGCGGCTGGGATTGGTGGAAGAGAAGCCTTGAGGATAACTCCCATGCTCTGGCAGTGCGCTCGCCTGATTGGGGTTGCGCTGACGATAACAAGCGATGTGGAATCATGTGTATTCCCAAGACCGAGGAGTGCAACCCCAACTATGGATGCTCCGATAACAACAAGCGATGTGGTATCATGTGCATTGACAAGGACCAAGAATGCAACAGTGAAACTGGTGGCTGGGACTGGTGGAAGAGGAGCCTTGAGGCCAAGTCCACCGCTCTCGCAGCGCGCTCACCTGACGGTTTTGGATGCGCTGATGACAATAAGAGATGCGGTTGGATGTGCATCTCCAAGGATGAGCAATGCTGTGGTAACCAAGGCAGCTGCAGCGCGAATGAAGAGTGTCACAAAAACGATGACGGGGTGTACGGCTGCTGTGCTAAGGGTGAGACTTGCACAAACACTAATGGCACCTGGCTCAATGGAGTCAGGGAAGTTGGTAATGATATCAAAGATGGTGTGAAGAGTGTCGTCAATGGTGGAGCTACTGATTTGAGACCCGGCATGGTTGCTGTCGGGACGATGACCTCTCTGTTTGTTGTCGCCCTGATGCTTTAGATGGCTATGACTGGACCTGCATGGTATTAGGGACGGTGACGGTTGGGTATTTCGGAATTGTCTTGTATCATTTTCCTTACTTGTCATTTCTTTTGTGTTGCTAGCTGAATGAATTGCATCCACACCATCCTGGCGATGATGTGGCTTCTCCATTTAATACTTCCTGCTGTAGACAGGCCATCGCCCTAGGCAAGTAAAAGCGCCCATCATCGCCTTTGCTCTCAGCCATTTTGGAGCTGTAAGGAGTTCAAACCTCACTATGGGATAGGGATCTATTAAGTCACACAGTGGATGCCGCCGCCACTACGATCTCTTCGAGATATACCTGGACCACCTCTCGGTTTGGAAAAAGCGTTCGAAGGGTTTGCTTAGCCATACTGTCGGCCTTCTCATCTCCAAATTATGGAGCAATAATCGCACCGTTTACGACCACGTAGTTCACATAACTCAAGCATAGATTTGAGTCCGAGGAAATAGGCCCATCTAAGCGCGCTTCCTGGATGTCGAAAAGTTCAAAATGCCTTCCTTTCGCATCTGTAGCCTGGCTTAAGATACGCTTGCTTGCATCATAAGCCGCTCTTAACACTTCGTTGTCCGAGCGAGGTTTATTGAGGACGACTTTACCAGGAGCCACAAAACGGTCCCAGATATCAATATGCGTATCGGTCACCTCATAACCCTTCAGCCCAGACAGCCAAATGATTTTGGATGCACCTAAAAGCCTGCGAAGCTCTTTCTCGATCGCCACTCGGCTAGTAACGTTCTCTCTCCGTCCGTTTCCAACGCGCCGCCTTCTAGAACGATCGAAGTTTCCACGCGGAGGATTTGTCTCTGGGCGAGAAACTGTTTCGAGAGAAGAGTATTGTTATTGGAGGGATATCATCGACCCCAGCCATTGAAGTTGAAGTCGATCCCATGAGGAACCGACCGGGACGACCCTTCGCTGATCACAAATGTCGGGGCTACGTCGCGCATCCAAAATTCTAAGTCGCTAACGTCAGTAACCTGTATTTCGATGCCATACATGCCACAGTCTTGGAATGCTCGTTCCGCTTCGGGAACCTTCGTGGAATGCACCAGGAGGATGACAGTCTGGAAATGACAAATGGTTTTGGCAATTGCGATCAGTTCGATCTTGATACGGGCGATCTGCCGATTCTCGTAATTTGGGTTGTTAGGCCCGGGCCAGGCCATAATTATCTTCCCCTGGCAGTAAGGGTGCCCTTCATGAGGCATATAGAACTTCGCGCGAATGGTCATAGCCGCAGTCACTCAAAGAAGAGGCAAGGGATGACAGACATGGATAGGAATGTATGACAGACACTTGAAGGATAGTTGATGGGAAACGAATAGTTGTCTACATTTAGCTGTCATGGATCAATCCTAGGACAGCTCGCTGTTTTCGTCCCCGTCAATTTTGGAATGTAACCTAGGGGTCCTTTACTCCTCATGTCATATAGTGAAATTACTCCTGGCTCCCGTCATATTTCTCCCTTAGCTACTGCTGAAAGCATCCGGGAAACATCCGGGAGCACCCATGGACACCTTCTCCATGTAGCTCTCGTGCCAATCATCAAAATCAACATAGAACCTAACGTAACTCTGGTTATAGGAAGTGTTTCTTCTAGCATTTTACAACTACCATCAACCGAATTCTGACCGAACCTCATAATCGGTAGCTACCTAAGCACGAGCCGGACACCCTCGTCCACTAATACCAACGAACAACACGAATCACCACCGAAGAACGACACTCCCCTTGAAACAGACCATTTCAGCTTTCCTCCAGAATGGCATCCACATCTCGCGACCGTAATGTGCTTCCCTTCCCGGGCCTCCTGTTTGGAATCCCTATGGGAGAAGAACTGTGAGGAAATCGTTGACCTTGCTGGCGCAATCGCGGAATTCGAACTTGTGCGACTGTATACTCGTCCTGAATATGTCGAATATGCCCACGACCTCGTCAACAGGAAAGTACGCATCCCGTGAAAAGTGCATGTCATTCCCATCCCGATCAACCACTGCTGGGTTCGCGATACAGGCCCTATCTATGTTCATGATGCCACAGGGAAGCCAGACTCCCGACAGCGGCTAGCTATCGACCTCAAATTCAATGAATGGGGGAACAAGAACGGATGGGAGGGAACACATGGCCATTACCGCTATGGCAACCCGTCTGTGACCAAGAAGCAATTGGAGGAAAATACTGAGTTTGCACACAATGTGATCTCTGTCGATCAATTGCCATCATCAGTGCGACGAGTCGTACCTAAAATTCGTGCCGAGGGTGGAGGTTTGGTCGTTGATGGAGAGGGCACACTCATTCTCGCAGAGAGCTACATGGTCTGTGAGCAGAGTAACCCAGGCCAAAGTAGGGCTGATATCGAACAGGAGCTACGACGGCTCCTAGGCGTTGAGAAAGTTATATGGGTCTCCGGGCGCAAGAATCTCGATATTACCGACTGTCACCTAAACGCTGAGGTACGGTTCGTAAGACCGGGAGTAGTTGTCATGACGCGGCATAGCCCGGATGCAGTGGATGCGCATGAGTGGATTAAGTGCGGGAAGGAGATCCTAGAGGCCTTGCAGAATGAAACTGATGCCAGAGGGCGGAAGTTCGAGATCCATTTCATTGGCGAGCCGGATCCGAATAGTCTTGGGATCTTACCAAAAGATGAGTTTGTCTCCTCATATCTCAATAGCTACTTCTGCAACGGCGGGCTTATCATCCCCGCGTTTAGATCGGATACTCATGATCAGAAAGCCCTGGAGACATGGCAGTTTCTCCTGCCAGACCGCAAAGTGCGACAGGTTCCTCTTCGTACGATTCCACTTAGCGGAGGTGTTATCCATTGTGTTACCCAGCAGGGGCCTGCACCTGAAGTGTAAAATAGCTTTCCTTTTGCTACATATGAACGTGTTTGAGTCTCTATTGTATAACATTGAACTCAATCGCTTGGATGGAGCATGAGCCCTTAGCGAATTGGTAGTCTGCCACTATTTCCACTCCTAATAGGTTTTTACTTTACGACACATATATATTAGCCGTAATGTATCCAATGCATGATCAATTGCCCTATAATATTCCTCCCAGAGATGCATATCATAGTTTGGGTAGCTGAAAGGCCCCAAAACATTTCTACTGAGTCTTGCGGTGTACGATAAGTATGAGACATTTTAGAACCTACGCAATATTCCAATGCCATCGCGTCATCTAATTAACACCTTCATGCAAGGCTGGAACAAACAGAACCCGTCGGAAACATTCTCAACGCGTTTCAAGCCGAGATGGCGGTCTGGCTTTCATGATCAAGGCTGCACTTCCACCAAGAACGGTATATGTGCTGACGAAACATATTGTAATCACGCCATGCCCAGAGAATGCAAAATCAGTGTAGATGCAACAGTATCCGCCACATATACGAGATCCGGGACGAGGCGCACGCTCCCCGTAGGTGAGTATCAAATGGCTGTCTGAAAAGTCCCTCATGCAAGGGATGAAGCAGTAATTGGATCTCATTTCCGGTATTCTGGGTAGAATTGCAGTTGAACAAGGTAAGAGTTTTGTTCGAGCATCGCCGAATCCGGCGACTAGAATACCTGTCATTCTGAATTGGCTTTTAGGACTCCACAAATGATGTTCTCGACGGAGTAGAGAAAGGCGTAATGCTACGTGTTTGGATTTGCAGGTTTCATGCACTTTAGACAATAGTAAGACGCGATGTGCATTGGCTGACCTGAACTATGTAACATGTAGAAAAGCCTCATGCATACAGTGTTGTAGAACCATTTATCACCTTGGCCATGAGTCCTCTGGGCACTGTACCATACATTGTTTAAAGCAGCTCTTTCTTCCTTATGCAATTCGGCATGCAAAAAGCAATAGTAGACGACCGGAGGTCCGAACAGCTGGTCAACCTCGCCATTGAGTTCCAGATTCAAAGAATCAACAGCAGCGTGCCAAATGTTGAAGATAACCCATTTTTCGTTGCAGATCTGGGGCAGGTCACTCGTCAACACCGACGTTGGAAGCTGAACCTCCCCAATGTCCAGCCGTTCTATGGTAAGCTATCACTTGTTAAATTGATGTTGCAACTATAGTCTCTAAAAGTTCAACTAGCTGTAAAATGCAACTCCGATCCTCTCTTACTCCGCGCCCTCGCAGAACTCGGCACCGGGTTTGACTGTGCCTCAGTAGAAGAACTGCGATCCGTATTAGCGCTGGGCGTCGATCCATCTCGGATTATATTCGCTAACCCGTGCAAGCCGGCTATGGCGCTTGAGTATGCCAGAGAGGCTGGCATTGTGACCACGGTCTTCGATAATATCGACGAGCTAGAGACAATACATTGTTATATGCCCCACGCACAACTCTTGTTACGAATTTACGCCAATGATGCCAGTGCTCTGATAAACTTTGGTGACAAGTTTGGAGCCCCGGCAGGTATGACACGCGTTTTGCTGAAGCGGGCAAGGGAACTGAGTCTTGATGTTGTTGGGGTTAGCTTTCATGTTGGTGAGTGAGCCTTTACTCTTTATCTCTCTTTTCGCTCTGCCTCGTTTCCCGCCATTGGACACCCCCGTTCTAGAGACAAGATAATTCAATCGCTAACTAACAAACAGGTACCAGGGCCAACGACCTAAACTCATTCCGACAGGCAATCAAAGAAGCCCGAGTAGTCTTCGACCAGGCCGAAACCCTAGGTTTCACAATGAGGATAGTCGACGTTGGAGGCGGATTCCAAGACAAAAACTTCGGAGAAATAGCCTCCACAATCCGTGACTCCTTAGCCGACAACTTCCCCCGCACGACCAGATTTATCTCAGAGCCGGGTCGCTTTTACACGCGATCTGCATATACACTAGTCTGCAGGGTGATATCCCGGCGACGACAGGTGGGAGAGGTATGTAAGGATCAGCTGGACATGTTATATCAGAACGATGGACTATACGGGAATTTCATGAATTGTTTGATGGAGAAAGAGATTTTTCATCCCATTCTTATACCGGATGATAGTTCGCTGGGGGATAGAGAGATTGGGCCGCATAGGTATACTATCTGGGGACCTACTTGTGATGGTTGTGACTATGTTGTTCGGGATGCTACCCTTCGTTGTGAGGCGAAGGTTAGGGATTGGTTGGTGTATAAGAATATGGGAGGTAAGTTCATGCTCACTGAGCTTAGGTAATATAAAGCTAAGATTAATTACAGCTTACACTAATGCAACAGCGACTCGGTTTAATGGTTTCTCGAGTAATATATTAACTTTATATGTGGATAGCGAGCTGTCCGGCCATGTCTGAACCCCTAATTTACGGCCGAATAATTAAAAGACAGGCCCACAAAACAAATCAAATCCAGGGTCCCAGTTGCTTCCGTCATCTGAGTGAAGTAGACTATTGATCGTAAAGTCAGAGTCAAGGAGGTCGGGGAAGGCCCACGACACGTCGCTGCTTGTTCCACCATCGTTGCTACTCGACCCTGCTGCGACATACGAGGGGTCAAGGATTTTGTCCAGGATGCTGGTGAGTCTCGCCTTGACCTTCTTGCAGAATCCTAGATTACCACTCCCGGGTCTAGCTACCCAGCTGAGGCAGGAGATGTAAAGGGTAAGCTCCCGTATGATTTCCGCCCGGGGCAAGCCGGGATAGGCACCGCTCAGTAGAGGATTGGAGGATTTGAGTAACTCCGTTGCAAGAAGTTCGGCACTGGGAAGACCGTATGGTAGGAACTGCAGCATGCGTTAGTCTGTTTTAGAATGACTCATTATTCCCCAGTGTTCTGATTGCAGCTTACAATGCTGGAAAAGTCGCTTCTGACCTCTCGTGATCTTTCCCGATGTTCATTGATCACCAAAACGGTCGAGAGGATAGTCTTTGCTACAAGAAGAAGCTCCTTGGGTTTTCGACTTTGGCATCCTTGGGCCGCGAAGCGATGCAGCAAGAAGATTGAATGAAGATAATCCAGATATAGCGAGAGAAGAGCAATAATATCCTGGCATGGCATCTGTTCATTCCACATGTCGGGTGAATATTTCATATGGCTCGGGCATGTATCCCATATTGAATGAAGGCTTTGCAAGATATTGCTATGAACATATTAACTCGAGTACTCTTAGGGGTCCTGCTATATAGGCCATACCTAGTTTTTCCCTCAATGTCGACATAATTAACCCCCAAGTGTAGCTCAAGAATCTCCTCTCGAATTGTCGACAGAAGGAACCGAAGACGAACGGTAGTAGACGGGCGTCGTTTCCCGTCGGTATTCCACCCATTGCTATCTAGCATTTGGAGACTCTGCTCGTAGTTCGAAGTATCTATATCATCATCAATGTCTAGTGGCGGCTTCAAGACACAATAATGTCGAGTCAGTGAAGGTGGTCGACCTAGTATTGTGGCAATAGTTTTATCCATGGAATATACTACGGCGAAACATCTCCTCCGCCACAAGTCAATAAACCCCGGATATTGTCCCGTAGGTATGTCGTACCGATGGATTCCCGTGGCATAGATACATGAAGAGAGTTCCCCGAGCGACGAGTACAACCAGCGACCTACACAAAACATCAACACTGCTCTAGCCATACATAGGACGTTTGACAGCTCCTTACTTGAGTCACCAAACCTTTGAGAGGCAAGCATCATCTGATAATATTTCAAACAGACCATGAGCTGATTGACAGCAGGCAGTGCATTGCTCAATGGCAGTAGTTGATCAATGACCTCGAGCATTTGAGCGAGAACTTCATCTTTGCTTCTCTGTTGGGGGTCAATACGAGTAGCATCACGCTCAGGTGTATGGATCAAGCCCATAGCGGCAATCTGTATTACACTACCGATGGTTTCCCACCTGACATTCTTGCCGCTGATCCATTGGCACAGCTCACCAACGTTCATGGCCAATTTGCCGGGGACTTGTTGGTATGAGTTTTCGAAAACACGGACAACTGTGCGTAGTCTTGACGGTTCATCTTGAGCAATATAGTCTCCAAAAATATCCCATAGCATATCTAGCGCGGGAAGCATAAGCACTTCCGGGATAATAGGTGTTCGCCCAAGCTGATACACTTTTGCCACTAAACCTCGCACCAGGACCGCATTATCAGCCAGGAAATCCAATATCTTGAGTCCCAGATCTAGTTGCCGCGGATCGATAGTATACGTTGTACCGTCAGTGTCTGCTACGCCAGGATCACTATCGCTAATCGCCTCACTCATCAAGGAGCGATAGCTAGTTGGGCCGAGGAAGCCAGCGCTCTCCAGTGGCGGCGTACTCACCACGACCGCCTGGCCATGCGAGGGGATCAGCTCTAATTGTCCACCTTTGTGTATATCAGGACTATCAACAGAATTAGCCTAATGAGCAGAGGATCCACAATTATCCGTAGAAGAGGGAAGGCCCACGATGCGGGTGATCCGGAATTTCTTGCCTTGCGCTGTCCTCTGCTCTTGATTACCGATTGTGGTCGGAATGTTCTTGTCATCGGCGCCGGATCATAAACACAGGGGACATTCTTTTGAGCACATCGACCGCATTTGGGCGATGCGTGGTCACATTTAGTTTTCAATTTCCGACACGCTTCGCATGAACGTCGACTTCCATTACGACGAAATAAGCTTTGCGAAGGGGAGTCCATAAAAGGGGGACATTAATTGGAAGTATTACGTATAAGGAGGCTAGCAGAATTTATGCTTGGCCTTGTTCCATGCAGGTTGGCATGATAAGGAATGAATAGTAGGAGTTGCGGCGGAAGAATCAGATAGACGGAAGTCCGACCGGTGGAGCCGGACTGAAATTGCCTAATTCGGAAGACCATCCTCATACTTCATCCTCCGGACGGACATCGAAGAGCTCCACTCCGCTGGTTGACCTTGAAAAACGTGTTGCCTCCACACCTGGTATATAACTATGCTACTCATAACGAATCCAGGTTGGGCCATTTTAATCAATGTCCCTGGTTCCCGGTGTTCTTATTTTCTTTTTCCCATAGGTTAGTCAGCTATTCCAACCAGTAACTCCTGAATATACCTACCGCCAAGGAATAAGACCATATTCATAGACTTTGACTAACTATATGACCATAAAGGTTCTTTACAGGAAGCTTTCTCTTTATTTATGCGATGAATGAACATTCTCGTCCGCATTCTACTGGGGAAATGGAGGAGCGAGATCTCGAGCAAGCACAATCCGACCATGAGAAGGACGCCACAGAGGCGGCTTCGAAACTTGTACGATACTATACTCCGATGTTCCTTCACCAAGCTGATGTACTGACGAGTTCAGGTCCAATGGGAAGGTCCCGATGATCCGGAGAACCCAAAGAACTGGAAGACGAGCAAAAAGTGGATGGCTGTGGTTACCGTGTCGTGCTTTACATTCATATCGCCAGCCTCATCCTCCATGGTAGCACCTGCCCTCAGTACCATGGCGAAGGATTTTCACGTAACCAACGAGGTAGAGTCTCAACTTATGTTATCGGTCTTCGTCCTTGCATATGCTGTCGGGCCACTTTTTCTTGGCCCTCTCTCTGAGATTTACGGGAGAGTGCCCGTTCTCCAGCTGGCCAACCTACTATACCTTGTGTTCAACGTCGTAGGGGGAGTAGCAAAGACCAAAGGCCAGATGATCGCATTCCGGTTTCTTGCAGGACTAGGGGGTAGTGCTCCTCTGTCTGTAAGTTATTCTTACTCTACATCCCAAGACATGGCAAGTTGACTCTTGATGGTTACTTAGATCGGAGGTGGTGTATTGAGCGATCTGTTTACATCCGATGAACGTGGAAGAGCCATGGCTATCTACAGTCTTGCACCCCTTCTCGGTCCAGCCGTAGGACCCATAGCAGGTGGATTCATAACAGAGAATACCTCCTGGAGTTGGACCTTTTACGCCACGTCAATTGCAGACGGCGTGATTCAGCTTTTCGGCCTCTTCTTCCTTCGCGAGACTTACTCTCCAGTGCTCCTCAAACGCAAAGCCAAAAAGCTCCGCAAGGAAACCGGAGACCCTGAATACCTAACAGAGACCGAGATGTCGAGCGACCAAACAGTCCTCCAAATTCTGGGTACTTCTCTTGTCCGCCCCTTCAAACTATTGACCACGCAACCTATTGTCCAATTCATTGCCGTCTACATAGCCTTCATGTACGGCCTCATGTACCTCGTGATGTCCACATTCCCAACTCTCTGGACAGGCCCTTACAACGAGAGCATCGGAATCGGATCCTTAAACTACATCGCCCTAGGTCTAGGCTACTGGGGCGGCTCCCAGATCTGCGCCTTGCTAAACGACCGCATCTACCGTAAACTCAAGAAGCGAACCGGACAAGGCAAGCCCGAATTCCGAGTCCCTCTTCTCATAGTCGCCGTCTTCTTCACGCCCATCGGACTGTTCATATACGGCTGGACGGCCCAGGCACACACGCACTGGATTGGTCCGGATATTGGCGCGTGCCTCTTCTCCATCGGTATCATCACCGCGTATCAATGTTTGCAGACCTACATCGTGGATGCTTACACGAGGTATGCGGCTAGTGCATTGGCTGCGGCGGCATGTTTACGTTCGCTCGCGGGCTTCGGGTTTCCGCTTTTTGCGCCGTACATGTATCAAGCACTGGATTATGGGTGGGGGAATAGTCTTTTGGCTTTTGTTTCGATTGGACTCGGTGTACCGGCTCCTATCTTTCTGTGGTTTTATGGTGAGAAGCTGAGAAAGATGAGTACGTATGCTGCTGGCTAAGTGACGTGCTGTATCGCACCTGGGCTTTGACAAGGTCATGTGATACGTGGATGAAATGATGAGAGCTCGTAGCGGAAAACTAATCATATAGATAGATAGACATACATAGATACATATAATATTACCTTACGTCCCACTACCACTTACTAATTGAGTCCATGTTACGGAGTGGGGGATTAGAGGAGAATGATGACTGATGAACTTGGGTTAACTTATCGACGCAAGTAACGAAAGTAGATACTAGAAAGGGCGGGATTAAAGCGACGGAAATCAGCACCTTCCATAGAGCAATTGGTCTATCTACATGACAGATTGGAAGAGAAAATGGTATACGCTTGGTTTGCATGCCCGAGAAAATCCCAGTTGATGTTTCCTATCACGACTCGATTCAATGTATGACTGATACGATCATGGACGGATGGCCATTGCTAACTACTACATATACACATCCAATAAGCCGGGAGAAACCGATTGATCATAATCTAGAATATATCACAATATATAGATCTGCCCGTCCTTAGACGGACAGTCCTCCCACACAATATTTTCTCATCTATACAAACCAGGAAAAATATGTACAATGAATGGCAGTGCCTTATTTACAGTAGCGAATCCTTGACTGGCGTCACTTATATGCCGCAAAACGAGGTTGGGACCACGTCACCCAAGATTCATAACCTTCTTCAAAGCCTTCAGCGAGATAGGTTTGACCATATAGTCATCTACACCGGCGGCCAGTGCCTCTTGCAAGGTCTCCGCGGAGCCCAACCCGGTGACAGCCATGATGCGCGATGGCGTCAGGTTCCGTTCCTTCTCATACCGTCGGATGTGGCTTGTCGATTGGATACCATCCATTACGGGCATTGATATATCTAGGTTTGTCAGCCAGAACGGTACATTGCACCGGAATCACGACATACCCATAAGGACGTAATCGTATCGTCGGCGGGAGTCTTTGTATTTATTGAGAGCGACTAAGCCGTCTGGAGCAGTTTCAGAGCTACAGCCTAATTTGCGCAGGAAGGTAGAGAGGATCTATCGAGCGAATGGTCAGTAAACGATCAATGCTTGTTACATACATGGTAGCCAAGACAACTTACTTTTAGGTTGATGTCATTATCATCCACGACGAGACAATGTATAGCATTAGTGCTCTGAGGAGTCTGGGGAGGCACACGAAGGGGTAATGCTACTCCCACCTCTTGTGGGGCGTCAGGGCTCGCTGGTAATATGAGCTCCGACGAGGAACGCTTTGATATAACTGGTTCCCCAAGAGGGGGGGGGAAAGAACTAGGATTTTCTAGTGACTTTAGATAGAGTTCCTGTGTCCTTTGAAGCACATCCTGAAACTTTGCCGGCCCAAACGGCTGCGATACGCGGATCGCATTCGGTGGTAGGTCATTCAGGCGCGGCTGCGTACCACTGAGAATGATGAAAAAGTTGATCCCGGTTCTCTCACAGAGTTCACGCGGTAATTGGCCGTCGCATGTCGCGTTGGCGAACTCCTCCTCTTCAATAATAGCGACATCACCGCGAGCATTTTCTATAGACTCTGCTATTGAGAGACTCCAACCGCATTGCGCCATCAGCACAGGCGCTAATGAGCTCCGAATGGCGAGTTTTCTCTTGGCTTCGACGGGCAAGATTCCAGTAGGGGTATCTTTTATATCTGGATATCCTTCGAATCCAACCAGGCAGGCCTTCACGGGAGCGCTCGACGTGGAAGTTGAAGAGGGATAATCACTGGCGAAGAGTCGAACAGGAATGTAGATGTCCACCTGTGTACCAACTCCAACCTCACTTCGAACATTGACGTGCCCGTCCATGGCGTCAACTAACTGGCGCACGATGCTAAAGCCTAGTCCTAGACCTTCCGACAGGGTGTTCTCTTGTGCGAACGGGGAAAAGAGCTTGTTTCTGAGAAAAGTCCGATCAATACCTTTACCTGTGTCCGTCACACAGAGATGAGCATAAATTGATTCGGGATCAGACTGTTTCACGACTTTAGAGAGAGAGACCTCTACAAACCCAGCACTGGTGAATTTCAAAGAGTTGCCAAGGAGGTTCATGACAATTCGTCTCCAGGCCCCTGCCAGGGATTGCACTTTCCACGCGTGCCGTTCCTCAATGCGAACAACAACCGTGGTTTCGCCGTAGGGGGCACCGTTCTTGGGTGTGGCTAGGTCCACAAAAGGCACAGTTGCATTAGGTACCCGCTGGCCAACATATTGAACCCTTGTGACCTCCTCAATTAAATTAGCTAAATCAAACGTCGTCTCCAAACTACCGTCAGATGCCCGGATGCGATCCTCCCGTGCGGTGTCCTCGGTGGTCAGATTGTTAATCTTGGCGAAATCTAGCCTGCAGGAACTATAAGCAAGTTGAAGCGAGGTGTTGGAAGAGATGGGAAAATAACTCACAAATGATTCAATGTATCAAACAAGGTCAAGCCACATGCTTTTAGCATGTTAATCCAGTGAAGCTGGTTCGGTTGTAGAGGAGTCCCTTCGAGCACTTCTGCGCTAGCGAGGATGCCATGCAGCGGCGAGCGGAGCTCATGGCTAACTGATGAGATAAAATCGGATTTTGACTGTTGCGTGGTGGACCAATCGATCCGAGCCAATTCGGAGACAATGGAATCTCCAAGTACTCTCAAGTACGGCAAGTCGTACACTCCTAAGGCACGGTCGCTACCGCGAGACCACACCAGAGTGCCGGCGACCCACCGTGATTGCCTCCAGCACCATAGGGGCGACCAAAGAACGCTGTACGCATCCGGAAGGTGGTTTTGGAGCTGTCGGACAAGGCCACGCAGGGGCTTAGAGTTCGCCTCCGCGCCATTATCCCGTCGGATCCCTCCTCCAAGCTCATATTCGTCTTCCTCCGTCCATTCATGGAGGTTAAAGAACTGGCCTTGGGGAAAAGCCGCAATCAACTGGCTGAGGAGTCTTTCGGTGATCGATAAGGCATCGGAACCAGTGGGTGGCGGTGTGTTTTGAGCCCATCCTAGCACTTCGCATGGCTTGTCCCCGATTTTGGATAGCGATCCTACCCCTGGTAGGTCAAGCGGACTAGGGAAGGGGTCGGCAAGGAATTCTGGGTTTGCTGTGGTGGGAAGAGGTTCCCAACTTCGAGCCTCGTCATCCGAGAGCACTCTAACTCCTTGGTTAGTGATGGATCCAATGTGGCATACAATAAATAGACTAACACGCCCGAGTTACATCGACTCGCATCAAGGAAGAGCACCCCATCCAGGTCCAGCGAGTCCCGCAGAGAGACACTAGCTCGAGTAAAAACTTGAGCGATTTGGTCCGCATTTCTGACGCAGCGTTTCACCGACACCGTTGGCGGTTCGTTACGTTCTGGGGCAGCTTCCTGGAGGCTAAGAGTCTCCTCTGCCGGCGTTGGTGCTGCGGACTGTGATGAGTTGTAAAGGAAAGACGACGTCTTGGTTTGTTCGGAGGACGTCACTCCTGAAAACAGCGACGACAACTCAACCTCGGATGCAGTCGACCCGCTCAAAATCGGACCCTCCATGTTTCCCAAGCCCCCAGCACCTGTGGTGGGAAGACTCACCGATGACCGATCGCGAGGGGAGTTGAGTGTATTCAGCGTTGATTGCCTGCTAATCGGGAGGGGTACCTCGGCCGGGTCAAATTCCCCGTGGTCCTTGACGAAATTCGTGAGGCCTTTAATGAGTTTCTCCGCCCGATGATGATCGATCGAGAGGCGGACTTTGTCAAGATGCAACGCTACAGCATCTGCAATCTCTTTAAGAGCGTTCACCTCTTCTTCTGCAAAGTGCCCTCGTGGTTTGTTGTCCACAACACAGAAGGAACCCAGCACGACCCCGGATGGGCTAAGGAGTGGCACCTCGGCGTAGAAGCGGAAGTAGGGCCACCCCACTACATATGGGCGATCTTTGAAAAAGTCCTCTTGGGTAAAGTCATGGACAACGAAACGGGAACTGTTGGCGATCATATTAGGCGTCTCGACCGCCTTGGACATATCCTGGCCGGTGAACAAGGCGATGGTATGCGGACACACCCCCCAGGCCAGATCGATCGTGCGCACACCGAGGTAGATTGCATCATCTGGCATATGTCGATCCCTGTCACGTAGCGAGATGGAGCCGGTAGCCTCTGCGATAATATGCTGATTTCCATCGTCGATAATGGAGATGAAGGCTCGATTGCATCCGAAGCGCAACACGGCCAATTGACTCAGGGCTGTGAGGGTAATGTCCGAAGACAAACGAGGCGAATCCTTGTCGGCATCTTCTTCTCCAGCTTTTGTCTGTTCCCCATTGTCAAACTGCGGAAGGGAGGGGATGCGATCGAGGGTGCAGTAATACCTGTGTTGTTACCAACGACGGAAATGATCAGCGGATCAACACCCTACAGAATAACTATCGACTAGTACTATATGTAGTCCTGGTCGTTACTCACCTGGATAACTCTCTGATCCTTTCACGTTCGGCATCTGTGGGAGGAGGCCGCGGAAAGGAGGCTGCCATCCTCACATATCTTCCAACGGGAGTGTGTTGTTGTGATTGTGGAGGAAATAAAGAGAAAGGGAAAAGAAGTGAAACTCATGGGGAACCTGACTGCCTTAGGCCGGAGTGTAGGGGTCCTGAGGTACTCCAGATTTCTCTCCGTTTGATTGGTCGAGACCGGGTCTAGACTCGTCTGGAAACATGGAAACAAGAAAAACGTGTCGGGCTGGGAAGCCACCCAATCACCTGACATAGGTGGCTCTCGCTTGCGGACCCGATGACGTCGATTCTTCCAAGATTTATACTGTAATGATTCGAACAGTAGGACCGTTACTCCCCCACATCGCCCTGCAAACCGTTGCCACTTCAGCCGAAACATTGCCTTACTGTACGCTTGGTTCCTGGCTAATACTATGCTAACTGTTGATCAAGTAATTAGCGACCTTGTATTATACCTAACCTGTCTAGGATCCTTCTATAGCCAAAGTCTCACTATCCTCGGGTATCGATTCCGCTTGGGATCACGTGATCCATAGACAGAGGAGTTCAGGATGCTTCCCTTTCTTACCGTCGATACTTCCATACGACTCAGCAGTAGCTTCGTACAGTTCTAAGATAACTCCCTATACTCCCCTGAGTCATCAAATCGAACTATAGTAGGGGCGATGAGAACTCATCCGTCGGCTGGTTATCCGGTCACAAAATATATAGTTCTATAGATTGGCCCTAGTGACACCCTCACGACAATCAGTACCTGAGGAATGTCCACCACTTTCCGAATTATTTTCTTTTTTGTGATCTTAGATGCAACCCATACTAGTTCTGGTCATCCCCCTTAGTAAGAATCTGTAAACAACACCATAATTCCAAATAATGGACAAAGGGACAGCGGAAGAAGCCCTCAATGCGGCGGTTCTTCTAACGCGTGAGATATGTACAACTTAGCGACAAGTTGAGCTTTTGCATCATTTCTTGAATCTAGGACACTGATTTGGAATGTCCCATAACGTTCACTGTAACAATGCCGATCATTTACACAGTTTCACAGTCCTTGACTCTGATAGACGTCCTAACAAGGGTAATCCCTTCTTAATCGGACTTTTCAGCTGTGGAGAGCCAATATATGTCACGGAAGTACCGTGACATACGGAGAGCTGCCCTATACATGAAGAAATAGATTGTACAAAGAGTCCACTTGCAGTGTATAAGAATCCCATACAAAGCCCGCTGAGTCGAGGATTCATTGCCTCGACATTTCCTATAACATTCAAGACTCAGCTCCACTACCAATGACCCAACTTCCCAACATCTTCATCAACCCGGTCAACCAGCTACAATATTAACAATATGGTAGTCATCTACGTCGCCGCGTGCTATGACCCCTTTTACAAAAACACGAACACCCAGTGGAGGTCCCTACACAGCCACGTTAAGAATGGCGTTTCCAGAATGTCGTGGGTTCCGATGCCCAGGCTCCCAGACGACGTTTGGTGTATGGGTATCTCCATGGATCCTTCCTGGGAAGGCTGCGGCCTTGGAAATCCCTACCTGAAAGAGGCGGTTAGGAGACGCGCGTTGGAAGAAATTACTGCAGAATACTGGGAAGAAACTCCTGAGCAGTGCATTTTGAGGACTATGAATGATGACCGTTATCCCCCAAGTATAAGCCTGAGACGACGGCCACGTCCAGACTACGGATAGTGGTTCTGCGCGGATTTGAAGGCGGTAAAATTCGATGGCTAGACGAACTGCTGCATATCTCAATGAATATGAATACATAATACATGAAAGCACCCAATACTTATAGTAACCCGCGCGACATATATTGGCGCTAATCATGGGCAATAAATTTATGATGTGAACTGAGTAAAATTCCACCTTTGACATTAGTAGATGGCTACACTATCTTGTACAAACGAGAATTGTTTTCGATATACTTATCGACTAATAAATCTAAGTTCTGGATTTCTCATATCCACTGGTGGCGGCCTTGCATCAACATCACCCACATCTAGCAGCATATCCTATCCCATTTCGCACGAGTTCAAGTATTCTGCTATACTGTACTCCATTCATTTGGTCTTATCATCGGGCCGAACGGAGTTATAAAGGGATGACTGAGTGATTGAAGGTCAACATTCCTATCATGCTATTTATCCCTCAAGGCCTGGGTATGTCCAGTGAACAGACAACAGTACCGCAGCCAGAAAAAGTAAGTTTGGAAGTGGCCTCCGTATATGAACGGCAACCTCTTTACTTCATGGGCAATATATATACATCCGCCATTCCGTTATGCTCGTCGGCCCTTTCCAGCGCCTGAAGGTTCGGGGAATCTTATACTATTCACATCAGTAGGAAAGAGGCATTTGGAGATTGCAGTATTTATAAAAGAGGCTAATGGCTGGGACGGGTCTCGTTACAGAGCTAATCTACAAGATACATGACTGGTAGAAATGATATGGTTACATATAATAGCTGTGCCACCTCTCCTAGATTGTCAGACCGGTGTGCCTGAAATGGATCTCCTGCATAATAAAATCTAGTATAGCACTGTATAAACATGGGAACTAGGGTTGTTCAGAACAATTCAATTCCGAAAGCATTTCAGGTTATATTTTATCTTAGCATTAGTTTTTGGAAAAAGCTGAAAGAGTACAAGACCAGGGGTCCACTTTTGCAACATGGTGTATTATTTTGAATGATTTGTGGGAGTATTTCAGCTCCAAAGGGTGGGTATGTAGGCTCTGTGCGCTCAATCTCCTCTTTTCATCCTATCGTCACGGCGGATTCCAACTCATAGGAAATGACAAACTTCCCTCTATAGTTGCTCATGGACCTGCTATCATGTATCAGATGAGTAATTCATCCCTTTTAGCCATACAATCTCCCGAAGGCAAGTTGCCAACTGAAGGGCTCTCCAAGCAAGTGAACATTGTACTGAAGATCGGCATTCTAGGACACAGGCTGTTCTGGCACTTGAGCAGGCTTTGTATGTCGCTTCGATGTCCGCCCAGCTAAACTGAACGATTGATCAGGCTGACCCTTCTGGTGTGAGGTGGCTTGGCGTTGAGGTCGCTGCGATCTTAGGAATCCTTGCGCTATCTGAGTCGAGGGTTCTGAAAATCGCTTGAGAGGGTGCACGATATTACACTTAAGTTAAAGTGGTTTATATACGAAGCAAATGTCACCAGAGATGATCGATGGATCCGAAAACGACTCCTTTAAACGCCGAGACGTCCCGCATATTGGCCGAATTTAGCGCCATCTTCATAATAAATGGTCATGGACGGGTGTTCTCTCAGGGTCAGCTTCATGCTGTGGAATGACTTCCTAGAGGATAGACGTAGGTTGGATACTTGGTGTTGATGATGATCTGTTGGGAGTTGGAGGACATCTTCGTGGAACGTACTATTCTCAATTCCGTGCGCCATGGCCTTCGGGAATAAGGAATGCAATCCCCAGAGATGCTAGTCGGTGTTGGATTACCCAATGTTCAAGATCCGCAAATGACAAGGTAGCTAGTTCAACCTATGTATGTGATTGTAGATTCTCGACTTCAGCCTTTGGTTTGGCCACAGCCTCGTAGTCATTCCAGTCTATGACGGGGAACACTTTTGGAGGGCTGTCAGTATAAGATGAGTGACAATGTCCATACATGAATGCACATCTTGCAGCCTTTTCATCAGTTCAATACATGATTGAATGTCCCTCATGGTCACCCCTTGCTTTACGGGAGAGGAGGTCTGTACCTCTGCCAGGTGGATTATCATTGCAATCAGAATTGTTGTAGAACCGATAATCGGGAGCGAATGGAGAACGTTCATCTGATCCAACTCGGTAGCAATCTCAGTAATCTGTCGAGCTGCATGCTGCATGCGGGAGGTCGACGATTGAAATATTTGGGACTGATATAGTACGCAAACCACCCCATGGTAGACCATATGTAAGACATTGCGGTGGATAGTAACAATAGGACTTTCGTCACCGCCGAACCCAAAGACTGTGGGTGGGCGTTGACATATGGGTGGCAAGGAATATTCCCAATCTGCTAATGCCTTTTGGGCCATCCAAATACTGGTGAGATAATCTGAGTGGTGTTTGTTCGGAGGATCTGGTGTCTTGCCGGTGGGCTCGGAAGATATTTCCGTAGAGTTAGACCTGGCCTGTACATTCAAAACTCTCCTGATGCATAAACATAATTGGACTTGCGAAACACAGATACTGGCCAGGGACTTTTGGACCCCTAGATTCCGAATAAAAGTGCACCCAGGAAGCAAGAGGCGGCTCTCCATGGGTATGTGGCCAAAGTCAAAGTCATCTTCAGTTAGCACGGAAAGGTTGAAATCGACACTTCTAATCAGCGGCAAGCATCTTAGCCTGAAAGAAATCAAGGAGTCGGCCATGTAACACGTCCAGGCAATTCGCCTGTGAAGCTTTTGACTGTGGTGTCCAGCATAGCCGCTGGGAAGGTCTCGGAAGAGCCCCATCATTAGTGCCAGTGAGATGGCAACCTCAATCCAATATCGACTATCTTTTCCGTCTGTCGCTTTGGCACGGTGTGTCATGAGAAGGAGGGCTTGAAGATTGGTGAGTGGATCGGATTCGTAGTGCGACTGGTATAGAAGCTATAATGTGGTTAGCTTGGACAAAGCTTCACGAATTACGTTGGGTGTCACAAACATGTGCTTTGTCGAAGAAAGCTTCATGAGCTTCCTCCCGGCTTGAGTAGCCAGCCTTTTGAAGATGGTCAAGGTTGACAAAGGCGGTTGCTGAGAACATGATTGCTTGGAACAGAAGCAGGCTTATCCGGCCTTGGCCACCGTCTTTGTTGCTCACAATATTGATAAAGGTCTGCCAATTTATGATTGGCATACTGGGTAACACACATTCGAAGAATGTCTGTAACAGGGCTTGTTGAAGTGGAAAGCTTGGTAGAGTCAACGCTCCTTGTAGTAGTAGGTGTTCATACTGAGCTTCACTTAGCGTCGTGTGGATGGGTCTCACAAACCCCGGTAAATAGTTTGTCGAGCATTCCTCTGGAGAAGATGATAGTGTTCGAGGGGTCAAATCGATGAACACATTCCTGGAATCCTCTTCTAGATAGTCAAGTAGCATCTCCATCTTCGATAGCCGGAGTCTGAGCGATTCGGGGGTAGGTACAACGGCGTTATGAGGTATAGCCTTTATAGCAGGTCAATGAAATGAGAGATATATCGATAATGTCGCTTTGCGCCCGCAAACCCATTAAGGGCAGATAGACTGCTAGCATATTTTTTCCGCGTAAAGCTGTGTGAGCGACATCTTTAAATTATCTTGAGGAACTCAACCACAAGAAGGTTCACAGGATATAACGATGACTGCCCCGTCAAAGCCAGAGCTTCGCCGTTGTCAGGCAGGGGTACTGATTTGTCAACACGGAGAGATCAGCAGCCGATGTTTCCTCGGGATCGATGGTGGAGCTACCCCGTATCTACTCCGTACTCCGTCTCCGAGGACGTGTAATGTGGAGGATAGAGTCTGGGGGAATTCCAAGGGTACGATTATTATGGTTAACCCTAAAAGTTAATCTTCTTTGCAGAGTCTTCTGGGCTGCGTCTAGATACAGAGTGGACTCAATCTTGCGACCCCTAAATTTGCGCCAAGATTTTGAAGATACTCGGAACCGCGGATCTTAGATTTAGAACAAATAGAAGAGCGTTCCAGCACTACCAGCAGTTTAAGGTTATAACTTTTCAATATTAGTATAGTTTGTTAATAAACCCTATATTGAGGTACTACCACTACCCGCAGTCCCTGTAATGGTAGACTTGGTTTCGAAGCCCGCGGGTACCGAGGTGAGGGTTTCCTTGTTGGGAATAGCTCAATGCTGAGTTTGGTATTGCTTGCGAAGAGTTGGTGGAATTGATTTCATCTGTAAACGGTTAGCGTATCCACAGATAAGCTCGATTATCCTCCTTCGGTATAGCGCCAGAACTCCCGTTTTGGCCAAAAAATGTTCGCATTTGGTATAGTGAGTTATGATATCAGCCCTAACGTAACAGGACACAGCCTTTTCCAATTACGCAGCTACTCTTTTCGATGGCTCAAGCAGACAGGCTGAACTTGATAATTGGCTAGGTTTAGTTGAAGCTTTTACTATGTCGTTGGGAACTAATACACTGCCGAGGACGCTCATATCTTAGATGCGCAATCGTGGGTGACTAGCCCATATTTTATTCAAGGCTGGTTTAGTTTAGAAGTGATTACATGGATCTTGTTCCTTCAGAAAATGTCACATTTGACTAGGCCATTGTGCTAACTCTACTGGTGTAGCATGCAGTTCATTGATACAGTTGGATAGCACAAGCCAGTGAGAGTGGAATCTTAAAAACTATAAGAACAACAAAGCGATGCAATCATAACTTGCTCTGCACCGGTCGATCATGGTAGAGTTTGTGGATGCCCTCAATTGCCAACACTGAATCCCGTTCGATACGACATACTAGCTCTTCACACGTCGGAATATCCTGGATCAGCCCGATAGCCTGTCCGACCGTCCATACCTAGAATTCCAGTGGTGAGCTTCGATCGGCTTGCTATTGATTTCAATGGTCAATTAACTCACCCCATGATGAATATCCCCGTTCAAAAACACCTGTCGACCACGCTGACCATTAACGAATGGCGCAATCTCAGAGAACTCGCCTAATGACGATTCTTTCTCGATTTTGAGCACAGCCTCGGTGACAGTATTCGCAAAGTAGCGACTCGTATTCCTCCAACGTCGCATAACTAACGTAGTATCCGTCTCCTGCGCATAGACAATAGCCTCCTTAATCTTCTCGTGGATGGGAGCTTCGACTGTGCACAAGAACCGAGTCCCCATGTTAATGCCCTCTGCGCCGAGCGCCAGAGCAGCAGCCAGCCCCCGCCCCTCCGCGAACCCACCTGACGCAATGAATGGGACCGTAAGCTCTTGCCGGGCGCGCCCAAGGAGTATGAAACTTGTTAAGTCGTGCTCGCCGACGTGACCGGCACATTCAAAGCCGTCGATGGAAAGGAAATCCACGCCCAGTTTGATGGCCGATTTCGCATGTCTAATTGTAGTGCATTTGTGTAAAATGACTATGTTCGCCTTCTTTAGTTGTTTAATGATAGGTCCTGGATTGTGGCCTGCTGTTTCGACTATTTTTACTCCTTCCTCTGCTATGACGCGTGCGTAGGCAGCGTAGTCGGGGGGGTTGAGAGAGGGGAGTAGCGTGAGATTCACCCCGAACGGTTTCTTGGTCATGGATTGACATTTCCGGATTTCTTTTCGCAAATCATCAGGAGTACTATGCGTAAGTGCACTGAGCTAGATGTGACATAACCCAAGCAACCGTTAGAATAGGGATCCATGTCAGGAAAGGTTTCAGAAGGAAGAAGCACGTACTATCCCCAAGCCACCGGCATTGCTGACTGCAGACGCGAGCTCCGCAAGAGCAACCCATTGCATACCCCCTTGGATGATTGGGACTATGAGACAGTGAGCAACTATTTGAGTGGACAGAGGCGGATAGATCACCTGCAATTCCCAGCTTGCGTGTCAATGCGGTGTTGAAAGGCATTTTGGCACAGGACAAATTCGCTTCGACAGGTGTAATACGAATCCGGTTCCAGATAGATTGATGAAGAATATGCTAGATGATGCGCTAGAGAAATAGCTCAAGACTGGGTGGAAGCGAGTTAAATGTTCAGTTCCCATCTACACCACCATACAATCTTTGATAGACTGTAGCTATACATACTTCTTGACTCTACATTCAGTTAGCCGCGGCTCCACATGAATCTCTATCTGAATTATATGGATATAATCTAGATCCATGAGGTTGTTTTCGTGAAAGTTTCATTCCCTAGATTCCCTAGTTTCGCATCCAGTTTAGGAAAATGTCGCGCCTGAAATAAAGTTGCGTCAATTTGGTCTCCACCACAGGAAGCAAGATCCTCCCCTACACCCTTGTTCTTATGGACAACAAGTATACCGCTGAGCGATCTCTCGCATCGAAACGAACTTGAGTGGGTCGGCTTTGAAATCAGAAGAGTCGAGAATGCGGGTGTTACCTTTCGCCACCGTAAGCTGTTGGTATTAATGAAGGCCACTGTATATGCAGGTCCATTACTAACCTCATATGGTGTAGTACGTAGTAGAATTACTGTAACATAACATCTAGAGTCGGATTGTTTACGAAGGCCATTAGGGCTACAGCACATTGAACCTCAATCAATCTAAAGTTGGTCTAGAATAAATAATCACCTCGTATAGTTGGCATAGCTTAGTATAACAGCTTTCAGATTGGCCCCATCATCCCCGCAGCAAGCTTTATTGAACTTAAGTCGCTCACATGAAGAGTTTATTGGAAGAGTAAAATCCACTATCTACGGCGGATGTTTTGCCGTACACACATTACTGCTCAACATTGACAAGCAGCCCGGACATTCGAAGTAAAGATTGAGCTCCGAGTCCCACAGCATCAGCACGGAGGCTGTGCTCCCCGGGTTTGCCTATTGTCTACTCCATAGTACTCGGGTCTTAGGAGATAAGTGGACTAACAACGATCCCATCTCCACTTGTGTCGGGCGCCCGAGGCTTCCGGGCGCTAAGGTTCACGCTACTCCAGAAAGTTTACCACTTAATAGGTTCTGACATAGGGTTCCACCTGGCTCCACCTTTACCTCGGTCAATAAGGTTTTTGGTGGCTGTACGATGTCTACCACGTTTCCAATTGGCCACCTCACCTCGGATATTGAAACGCTACAGTTGATAAGCATTACTTGGAGACCCACCCTGTCAATTTTGGGCATACGTGTCTGAGGCAACTTGTGTAGTCGAGGTTCGATCCATCCAGGGCAAATAATAGGACGCGGATGACAGCGTATGTCAGAAATATTAGGACGAAGGTTTGCTGACAGGACCGAGTCAGGGCCATAGAATAAGAAAAGATGTATTTTTTGTGAAACTATGCAGCACTATGACAAAGTAGGGACCATCCTTGCGCCTAACCTACTCCATCTCGTCACTCCTGTGTCGGTAAAACAGAATATAGTAAAAAAAACCTGATCACGACAACGCCGACCGCCACCAACGAAGACCAATTCATAGAGGACAGGGTCACAGGAAGAAAGAGCGGAAATGACGCCCAAGTAATCGTCCACATATTCCAGAGAATTGCAAATCCAGACAACGGACGACCCCACTTCCCCAGGTTAAGCCAGCGTTGTGGATCAAGGGCGTCGTTGCCCCGCCACACACGAAAGCTGAATACGACTATCCAAGAAAAGCCAGAGCACAGACTCGCCCCTCCCAGGACTGCGTTTATAGCGGTACTCGATCCAAGTTGGATGGCATAGCCTCTGGATTGACAATGCAAAAGAGGAAAATGATCATGGTTGGAATGGCTACTAGATAGTTCAACAGTGCGGACCCCATCATTACCCGGGGCACATCGCGAGTTGGCAGCTCGAGCTCTTCTGCCATATGCGTTGCTGCGTCGCAGGTGCCCAAGGAGGCCAGCCCCGGCAGCACGTTCAGAAAGAAAACTACCGCGGGTGAACCCCAGCCTGAATTGTTGGCGACGTTCACAAATACAGCAGTCGCGCTCTGTTTGGGGTTGGCGCGGACTAGCAGAGTGATGAGAACGAAAAGTGCGGCGCCGTTAATGAAGACCAGCGAGGCGGATAGAGACCAGTCCATCACCTTGCGGCACTTGGGAAGATTCACTACTAGAGCATTAATGCAAACACCCACATAAACCAAGAAGTGGTGCCAGGGTTTTGAATGAGAAGAGTATTGAGGTATTGACACCTCTACAACTGCCATGAGAATCTCAGAAGTATAGAGGACAGTGGTGGTGTATATGAGAAGCCAGGCACCGTTTGTCAGCCATCCAAGAATGTAGCCTGCAAGACGGTTGTACTTCTGTGGTCCTAGACGCACAACCCAATATGCTTGGCCTAGGTCAATTCACATCAGCACTAAGCAATTTGCCTACGTAGGAAGATGTGACCTGAACAAACCTAGTGGATGTGGCATTGACGAGGCAATCTCTGCTGCAGCCAGACAAAGGACAAGCTGTCCTAGTCCAGTGAACAAAAAGCCATAGAAGAAAAAGGGCGGCCCACCTAGCCCGATGGTCAAGGCAAGAAAGGAACCGATAGAGATTGGGGCGGCGGTAATAGTAAAATTCATCCCCAGGGCACCCCAAAAATGTAATGTGGCGTCTGAGTTGATTATTTGAATAGAGCCTTCCTCCATTGTTGTAATCAAGTGTTTTGGTTTACCCTCCATGTCCTGGAAGGTAAGGTGAGCGTAAGGAGAATGATCAACAGCCGGTGATGGCTTCATAATGAACAAACGCGCGGGGAAATTCTGAATCACTAGTGATCAAAGGTGCATGATGGAGAGGATGGCAAAGACCGGCTGGGGGCATCCCTTTTATTGTCAAGTAGGCCTCGGTTAGACCTAAGCTGCTTGCTAAATGTCCAAGGATAATGCGATATAGATGTCTTCCATTGGCCCAGAGGACTGAACCTTGGGGCAGACGGTTTATTCCTCTTGCATTTATCATGATGTACTTCCTTTCTCGTTATTGGTAGAAGATAGGGCGAGCATGTTAGGCATGTCGGTATCGCCTCTCTGTGCCACCCCCGCAAAGAAGGTACAACTTTTACGTTGCTAGGTCCACTCTGGAAACTCTATATTTGTCTTAGGAAACGCTTAGTATCTTAGTATCTTTTTGGTATTTACTTCCTTGGATTTCTGGCCGGGGTGAAGCTTACCAAGGTGCGGCAAATATCTAAATTTACTTGGTTCTGAGGGATACCAGATGTAGGTAAGCCAGATGGTCTAGGTTTACAAATGTGGAGAATTCTCGAGTACAGAAACGTTATAACGTTACGAAAGATACAATGTCAATCTCTCGGTCAACAGAAGCCTTTGCAGCCCGCAGGGACCGTAGTATGGCGGGTCCCTTTTGCCCATAGGGTGTATAGGATATCCTGCAGCTTTTGCACCAAGGGAATACACTGAACCTCCCCTTGAAGTGCCTTGCGGAAACGATCCCTGTCTTGATCACTGATAAGGCACGACCCGATGATAGCAATTGGCCAAGGAAGAATGCTAGCCATTCTGGTGGGAAGTAAACAGGGAAGCAGGTCTAGCGCTGCGATAGCGTGTTGATGCACGACCGCAACCAGCGCAGAGCTGTCTGCCAGGGCATTGCCCCACATTGCATCGTAGGTGAAAATGGTCAATGCATAGACGTACAGCTTTCCCACTTGTACATCCTGAGGTTCAAGATGACATAGGTTGGATGGCAACATTTGTGGCTGATTTTCAAAAGATCTGATACACCGTATGATTTCATGAAACTCCGTCCAATTAGCTCGTGAACATTCATTTGAAACAGAGTCCGCCTGGCGCTGTTGGCACAATGATATTACTCGAGGAATTAATTCTATCAGTGGAAAGATCGTTGCGGTAATGACCCCAAATGTCCGGAACCGCTCAAGGACATGTCGAGACGGAATAAAGGATGGACTGCGAGTATCCGGTTCCATATCAGTGCTATTTGCATAAGGAGTTGCACTAATGATCAAGGAGATGAATGTATAGAATTCCAAGGCGACCCCAAGCAAAGCTTCATGAGCAGTGCTATCACTCGGGGTATGAAGCAGTAGTGGAACAACTTTCTGGCATGCACGAATGTGTGAGATTGCCCCGGCTTCCTGTATGGAACCGAACACCTAGAGCTCAATCAGTAATTGGGCCGAAGACGCAAACATGCTCCTATGGGAACTCTTCACCTCAATCATGCACAGCATAATTAGACTAAGTGCAATTCTGAGAGACTTAGCGGGGTCAGGGCTAAAGTGGTTGATTGCTTCGCGCAGGAGGTGGATAAAGCGCCCGTAATGCTTCCTCACACAGAGTCTGGTAGGGGCAGACGTGTGTTTACTATCCAGATGAGCCCCGCCTAGGGTCAGGATTGAGTGCAGAATTAGCTCGTCATTGGCGGCCACGGGGAGTAAATGAGTAATGAAGGGGTTTTCTTTCGTTGACACCGTTACTAGCAATACTGGTCTCTTGGACATATTGGTCCATAAATGCAGGCGAGTGAGAGGTTAGATCAGCTGCAGTAATACCTAAGCTGGTCAATCCATCCCATGAGCCCCACGGTACCGGGCACGGCCTAGTGAGACAGGGAGGCGAAGGCGGGGCACTCTGTATCGGAAGATGCCTTTTCACACGATCACTGGTAGACGATACTTGCGATGCGGGCTCTTCTGCAGGACCACTGTCAGGCCAATGGCAGTCTATGCGTCTAGATATACAACGGCTGCATATCGGTCTATGTTCGTCACACTTCTTTCGATATCGACGATATTCAAAGCAGCCAGTCTTGGTTCTCGGGGAGGGAAGGCGGTACTTTTGTCGTGGATATCTGGCATAATGTCTCATCGTATGCGAGGCCATTTGGATGTCATCCCATTCACCTTCAAATTAGGCTTTCTACCTTTGAGAAAACCTGAGGGTTGGGGTAGTACTTGGGGCTCGGGGCAGTATATCGGCCCAAAATATAATCCGGGGTAGGCCCGTTCTTTGTGGATACGTGGGGCAACTGAGCAATGATATCTTATCTAGACGCAGCTGCGATGATTGGTCAGAGACGCCGAACATTAGCTGTACGACTCTAGATCCCTAATCCTTGGCCGGAGACACTCAATATCGTGTAGCTATAGCATCATGTGTGTTGTAGATTCAATATATTTGAGATCGGTCGTTCGGACAAGTCCCTGGGTAAGGCATGGCTCTTCATTGCCTAACTGGTCAGGACAGGAGCCTGCAGGCTTTCAATATATGGGAGGATCGATCCAGATCTATATCCCGCTTTACGCTTATTCTTTCGAGTTGGATTGATTTAGGATCGCCACTGAAAACAGTAATTAATACTTGCTCGTACGTCGGAGTTGAAATCATGTATGCATTCATCAATAAGTCACACTAGGCAATTCACGCCTCCAAGCCTATCACTAATGACATATACGGGCGCTTGAATACAAACGCGTCTAGTAAGTCCATTCACTCAGCATGTATGGCTTCATTGATACCTGTCCACTGTACTCATAATATATTTCACCGTAGCTACTTAGCCACACTTCTTGCAAGAAGCCTGTTTCAATGGTTAGAATAGACGTATACAATAAAGAACATCTAGTATAATACTCACAGTGGAGGTACCGACAGAAGCGATACAAGCGGCATCGGCAATGGGATCTAGAAGGCCACATCAGTAAGGTATCTAAATTATTGACGTAGGAAGATGGGAAGCATACTAGCACCGAGCTCTGCTGCAGCTGCTGCACATGCAGCGCTCTCGCCAGCAAGGGAGGAGACACAGGCTGTGAATAGATATCAGCAAATACGGCGCGAGATTTCGTCCACAGTCACCTACCAAGCCAGTCACAACCTGCGGCCTTCTTTGCCTCAGTGAAAGCAGCGGCGTTGTTCTGGACGTCCTGTAGGTTCTGTGCAGTCGAGGCTGGGGCTGCGGTGGCAACGGCCAGAAGAGTGGAGATGACAAGGAAGAAACGCATTCTGATCTTGAAGGTGGAAAGGCTTGTTAGATTGTATTGTTCAGGTGGCGGTCTCTGAGTTCTCTGTGTGATGATAAAGGAAGATATTCGGGGGCAGTCAATGAGATCTTTATATAGACGAGATCTGGTCTCGCCGTGGTGATATCCCGCGTCTGCCCAACTCCAACTCGTATTGAAGTCATACCCTATGTGACTCCCAATGGCTATCATATACTGCGTCTCTGGTCTGGTTCTATTTCGAGAAGCACCAAGTCTAGGTATACGAGAGATCTTCATCAATTCGGTGTCGATCTACATCATCAGCCTGAGGAATTTAGCCCGATGGGGTCAGAGTTTGCGAGGATAGTCTGATTATGGAGACTGGGGTTACAGTGAGGATGGCCATCAAACAGGTACCTGCAGCACACCCAACCATAGCTCGTATTCATTAGTATAGCTCGGGCTTACCATGCCTAGTCGTCGCATCTTTCGTCAGAAGACAAGGTAACATTTCGTGTTTTGGTGGAGTTGCACGGGAGCTACATGCTAAAAATCATTTATGGAAGCATTAAATGAATCATTTCTTATAGTTCTGTACTCAATCTGTGATTAAATTTAGTAATCTAGCAAACTACCCGGCCCCTTGCGCGTGTTACTGGGTGTCTCCTCAACCAGGATTGTGAAAGATCTTTCACTCACGGTCGAAGGGAAGATAGGTGAGATTACCATACATACAGCGCTTTCCTGCAGATTGACGTCAATACATACCATGCGTGTCCTCCACTTAGCTTGCCGATCAGTCAATATGACTCGTATTACTCGGGTAAATTCCGTCGTGAGGAACAGTCGACGGGGAATCTCAAGGTAGATCTGCAGGGCCCTTGCCTTGCTAGATATTCCGGAGTACAACATCAGACCATGAACCCACGAATGAGTATTAAAAATCGGGGTTTTCGCCAAGATTAGCTTGGTTTAAACAAGACATTCTCTTGGCAGCCACACTAGATAGCACCTTGCGCCTCGTGAAGATGCAAATACGAAAGGGCCGACCCACCCTGCAAATGGAGCGGCCAAAGGGAATAACTGAACCGGAGAAGATCGGCATCAGCCCGCGATGGAAGAATGTTCCCTTGCCGGCTTCTAAAAATATCTATGTTTTGCTATCCTGTGCGGAGACTCACTTTAGCACACCCCTGCTCTTCGATAAAAAGATCCATTTTGACTCATGAGTTGGCCCGGCCAGGCGATCAAGGGCCAAAAGTATACTGGTAAAACTAGCCTTACTTATGTGAGAAATGCGAGCTACGTCCTCCACTATCGTTTAGAGGACATTTCCAGGTCGTCTGGCTTTATTGCAATCTTTTATCCTAATTTGTCATACTCTAGGCACATTGGTCTATTATATAAAGAGTTACCTTGAAATAATATCATTATTTCTATATTAGATAGTATGGTAGGGTAGTTCAAGGAAACTATATGGTACCGCAGGATAATATATATATCAACCGAACAATCGTGCTAAGTGGCTGGGACTCGGAGGGAGAGACAATATCTTGACCTACTAATAACTGCATACAAAAATTTCTATATTAAAACAGTATTTGGGAAGCTGTACAGCAAGCAAAATGAGCATCTCTAGCTTAATTTACAGGGTATCCTCAGGTTGACAGAGTGTATAACGCTGCATTTTTTTGAGGTTGCCGCCCTGTTCGGTGCACGGGCCGACCGGCCCTATCCGATGACATCCGATTTGGTCCGTCTATCATTCACGCTTCCGTTTCTCAGTGTATTATGTAGAAACTTCAAACAATTATAATACTCCGTACCTGGCGATGAGACCTGCATTGTCATCGTCTTCTCCCCAGTCTTCACTCGCACTGGGTAATGGAAAATAAGAATGCGAAGGTGTACGTGAGCGTGAGATGCCCTCTCTAACTGACCGATCTGAGATCATATGCGCTGATAAGTGCCTTGGATTTAAGATAATGTGTTGAGTAGAGTCCAGCAATTGACGAAGGCGCCTGGTACTCTGGTCCGGGTTGGTCATTAACACCTTGAACCGGCATCGGAGCATATCGTCTTCCACGATGTCCTGCAAAGCGTCGATGATAGCCTGAACCTGTGGAAAGCTCCGATGGAGATCCTTATCAAAACACCCGATTCCATCCATGACGCAGTAAATGGTCATTTCGGGGGAACACTGGCCGACTAGCCGATGTAGTGTCTCACAGAGAGTCGCTAGATCGTGCTCCTCAAGGTCCTTGAGGTACCCTGGTGAATGTATGAAGTCGATGTTGAGCAACTTGCGTCGATAGAGTGAGCTGATGATCTGGAAAATCAGAGATCTGATTAGCCCATTTGGCCCCGCCCAGGGGTCTTTGTGAGACGCAGTGGTATTATGCAGTCCGCAGAAAAAGTGTGCCAGAATCTCTTCTTTCTGTACTTTGGCCATGGCCAAGATAAACGTCGCGCAGAATAACGACATGGGAGAGATATTATCGAGGGCGAAGGAGCCTAAGCTGGCATCAACCAGAAGCAGATCGGGATGGTCGTGGCTCATCCACTCTGTGAATCGCAAATGTCCCAGGATTGATTGTGCCTGCCCTTGGGCTTGAGGGTCAAATGTGTTGCCTGTACTGAGGATAGTTTCTAAGTCGTTGTTGGAATGTCCAAAGGCTACTTCGTAACTGAAATTTTGGAATCTTTGAGAAGTTGGTTGAGCTAGAAGTGCGAAGAGTTGGGTAACGGAGACGACAGCCGTTGAACTCCGAGCTCTTGGACGGGGTCTAGGAGCTTCCGTAGCCCGAAGGCGTTGTTGGAGCGTTGTGATTTGAATTTCCTTTTCTATTTGTCGAAGTCAGCATGATAGATCCCCAAGCATTAGATATCACTCACTCTTCCTGTCCTCCAGCAGCAATTTTAACAAATGGTTCTTTGCCTTCAAGGTATCATTTATCAGGTCCGATTGGGTATTTATAAACCGTTGTAGTTTTTCGTCCTCCCTTTGCAGAAAATCGATAATCTCTTTGTTATATCTGCGTCCATCTGCTTTCAACCCAGCCTTCATTTCTTCAACTTCAATAGAAACATTCCGTGCAACGATATTTGTGTGTTGGGTAATCTTGCTGATATCTCCAATTCCACTAGTTATCCCATCTATCCCTGTCTTGACAATCTGAACATCAGTGCCGATCTGTCGGGTGTTGATCTCAGTCCGTTTCTGGTCCCATCGCATGATGCCCATTTCATGATGAGTGTTTCGAGAAAGGAACTCAATAGTTTCGATTTTCCCGTCCCTACAATGATCTATAGTCTGTTGGAGCGCTCTCGTTCGATCCTTTATCTTTGCAAGAGCTGTTTCTGGATATTCGGACTGTTTCTTGCGGGTAAAATGGGAAACGAATGGAAAAGTGCCATGTTGCCGTGTTCCGTGGAATCCGGATGCAATATCCGGCTTATGGACAGACAAGGACCGCAAGAGGCTCTCTATGGCCTCTACAATGGCAACATACAGATCCCTCGCGCAAAGGCTCACTTCAGGATTCGTATGGAAGCTTCTTCGCTTATAGTTACCGTCCACAATTGCCGTACGAATATCTTTAAATGCATCAGCAATTCTCTGTCTTCTCTCCGCATGTTTCCCCGCCCACTGGATGAAGAATCAGCCAAGCATCCCAAATATTAAATAATCTGGTTATTGACAAACAGACTTGCAAAGGAAGGGCCACTCCAGTCTTCACAACGGCCAGTCCATAACTGTCTGGGATGAGATTCAACCATGGATCGATCATCTCCTTATTCTCTCCAATCTTTACCCATGCTTTTGCAAAGATTGCGCGCACCCCTTTGTCGCCTGTGGTCCACTCTGTCTCGGCCTCTACGAGTCTATCATATACTGCTGTCCAAGGGCACTCATTATCGGAGATGGATCGCAAGTGAGACCTGAGAAGTGCCTCTAGGGTACTGTTTGTCATTATTGGTAAGGCGTGATAAAAGACTTGACATGGAAAAACCACATACAGGTACGGTTTTGGGTACTCAAAACTCGCCCGCTGATCGTTGAACTGTGACCATCCTCCAAAGCCCTGGTGCATCTTCACTGCTTCTTCGTCGACAAACCTGGCAGCCGGTGCGGCCTGAGAAACTCCCACCGCCAACGAGCTGGAGCTGTGGTCCATAATCCCAACTAATGACGGTGACTACACTCGGAAACGAACGTGGATAGAAAGAGAAACAGCAACAGACAGAGTGAATTGGAACATGTTATAGATCATCTACCTGAAAAAAGGTAAACCTTGAGATCTCAAAATACCAATTAACACCCCTCCGTTGGTCACAGGGAGCCTCACAGCCTCGTTTGGGTCATTCGCTAGCGCAATGCCAATCACTGCAGTCTCCAAACCTCTCCGTGATCCTTCATGCATCGAACTGGATCCGGCGTTGAACTCTTTGCTGTGGTTGGCTGCCGACGTGTGGCTGGAATAGCCCCAACCTAGCTGGTGAGGGGAAGAAATCCTCGCGAATTCTATGCCTATGCTTATTCGATGACGGCTTTAAGGGATGATTCTCTATCCCTATTAAACTGCCTTCTGGCGTGTTTGTTAGATTGGTTTCATACTTCTTCCTAGGTAAACAATAATCATAATAATCAGCGAACATTAGGCGACTCATATAGCCCTGGCTTGGAATACTTAAAGTGGAATAACGTCAGTTACTAGTAATTCATTCGATACACACTCACACATAAGAATGACGAGAATGTTAGCTGACATGGACACCGAAGACAGAATATACATCTCGGGGCCAGAGACCGATGATGCTTGAGTTGGATGATCCTCGTAAGGCTTTGCCTGACCAACCTGAGAACAAAACAAGTGGCAACGATAGGGATCAGGTGCCTAGAATAGACGAGAGTGCAACTTTGTCGACAAAGGAGAGTGTAGATGAAGATGAAGAGGACAAAGCAAAAGTAACCGCCAGTCACGATTCCATGTGGGTTGAATCGGCAAACACGAATATCACGGATGGGAAGAAGGAAACAACACCCGAACCAGACGAGGTCTGGAACAAGATTAAAGACCTCCCAAAGATTGCTTCAGTTAGAATGATGGCATTCAATGAATTCAAAAATCGTCATGGTGCTGACGAAGGCCGTCATATCATTGAGGTTTTTCGAGCTGGCCCGACTTCCAATGAAGAGATTAACCGGTTGCGACGTGATGGAAGCAGGGCATCACGGCCTCTAAGCGACCCAGAGTCTCCTGACCCCAACGAGACATGGATTCAGCGAGTGCGCATCCAATCAGAGCCTATCCTTGAAAACATACAGAACGTCACGAATGCAAGTGGTTGGGATGTGGCTCGTCCTTGGACCTTCCTGCGGCCATTCGATTGCTTTGCCTTTTTTCAAGACAAGATGAAGGATAAACTCCAAATGTTGGAACGGCAATGGGGGGATGCAGAGCGGTTGTATTTGGAGAGGCAGGAGTCCGGTCAAGCTGCGGAGGTAGGCACTGGGGATAATGAAATGACCCTGTTAGAAGATGGAGACAAGTCCAACAACGAAAAGGACCAAAGGACCCGTGACCGTGAAGGGGAAGGCGTCATTGCTCTGAGGCACATGCGATGCTATGTGGAATTTGTTGACAAGGAGATTCTCCCCCTGTGGGACCGATTCACTGATTCCTCGCAAAGGAAGGTCCGGTTCAGAGATCTCATGATGCTTTTCCGGTATGGTGATATTCTGTATTCACCGTCAGATGCTGGCGAGTCCAAGGATTCCCATCTATCATCATCGGAAACGAAGTCAATGCATCAAACGGCCTGGAGATTAGATGACACCACTGTGCCACGTATGCAAGATGGAGATCTTGAAGATCTTGGAAGTGTGTCACAATATTTCGAAATAAACTGCTCCTACATTGACCATGATGGCCACTCGTATGGGGCAGTCAAACACACCTTCACCATCGAGTTCTTTGAAGGTGAAAAAGATATAACATCTTTGCCGGTATACCCGATGCGATTTGCTAAGGAATCGGAGCGTATCATCACCAGACTCCAGGAACAAGGCCATAGATATCAGTCTTTGATTAAGGAGAGGCACCTGCGCTATGAGGGTTGGACAATGACTAGCAGTCCAATTGGTACGACGGAGCCTGAGTTTAGATCCCGGGAACATATTGACAGTGAGGTGATCCTCGACCTCGTAGAGGGGTTACAGCAATATCCTTCCTGCATGCCAAACTTTATTCAGTATCTCCCTGGTCTGGATAGTTGGATTCTTGGAGAGGACAATGTTGAAATCAAGCACTGGTCAGACGGTACAGAAGCCAGGCTACTTCACTCCATGAAAGAGAAGCTTGTATTGCATGATATAGCAATAACTCGGCGGTTTAATGTGCACCTCGAGAAGCAACGGATTCTCTCGTGGGAGAACACAAAGCCCATTACTGCTGTACACAAAGAAGACTTGATCCTTCTTCCACGACGCCTCATGGTCTATGCTCTTCGTGAAAGAAAGTTTATCATGGTAGACATCTGGTTTCTCGAATCAATCCAAGAGCAGGTAAATGCCTTTCGGGACCTTAAGATCAACCCCCAGCACAAACGAATGATCCGATCATTAGTGCAAGCTCATTTCCGACGCCAAGATATTGAGAAAAGTCACCCTCAGATTGAGCTAGGCCAAGACATTATCCAGGGCAAAGGGTCTGGCCTTATTATTCTCCTCCATGGTGCTCCCGGCGTGGGCAAGACGGCGACTGCACAGGCTGTGGCTCAAGCGAGCAAAAGGCCTCTCTTTCCCATTACATGTGGAGATTTAGGATTCACTCCTGAGGAGGTAGAGCGGGCCTTGAGTGATATCACCCGCCTCTCTCACCTGTGGAATTGTGTTCTACTATTGGACGAAGCGGACATTTTTCTAACTCGGCGGGGAATGAATGATTTTAAAAAGAATGCTCTAGTTTCAGGTACGCTCATATATCCTGGATTATAAATAATTTGACTGACTGGGTCTCAGTATTTCTTCGCGTGCTTGAGTACTACAGTGGTATCTTTTTCTTGACAACTAACCGAGTAGGAACGCTTGACGAGGCATTTAAGTCTCGCATCCATGTCAGCCTGTACTATGGGACACTGAAGAGGAATCAAACTCTGGCAATTTTCCAGGTAAACATCGCAAGACTGAGGGAGATCGAGTCCGAAAAGCAGGAGCACCTTAAGGGCGATGATTGGCAGGAGCCTGTATTGAAGATTGATGATAAGAGCATCATGGATTACGCCGGATGGTACTTTGACAATTACCCAGAACAGCGCTGGAACGGCCGGCAAATTCGCAACGCGTTTCAGATTGCATCCTCTCTGGCACAGTATGATATGAACAAGACTTCACTTGATGTCTGGAATGATGATAAGGCCAACGAGGAGAGATCTGATCGCACCGCTGCCTACCAAATCTTGAATTGGATCCAGTTTGACAAGGTGGCAGGTATGATAAATGAGTTTGACGTTTATCTGCAAGAGACAACTGGCATGACCGATGTTGATGCTGCTCGCATTGACCGGACTCGAGCAGATGACTGAGTATCGGGGCACCGCTTACAGACCACGATATCAGCCCTCGGAAGCAGGCCGGGGAAGGCCCGCAGGCTCAAGTAGTCAACCAGGCTCCTTCCATCATGATTCTCGATCCAGTACACCTAGGCCTTCAGCACAGGGCCAACAGCAAGCTTTATATCAAATCGAACGGAGAGAGAATCTAGGCACAGGACGCCGTCAGCGACAGAGGCGGCAATATCACCCTCCACAGAGCACTTCTGCCACGCATTCCAAGCAGCCATCACGAGCCCAGATGGACTTTCATGAGCCTGACTGGGATGATGAAGCTCCTATTGACCTAAATGGTCCTCATATGCTAGACGAAGAGGAATATTATGGCGATCTCTTCCTTCAGGAAGACCAGTTGGATGATGATATAGAATATTGAGGTTGTGGTGAGATGGCCAAGCAATAGGATAGTTCTAATAGCCAAAGACATGATTTTGAAACGGGCCAATGTACTAGCAAATACTCTGACAACATGACGGAATGGTCTTCACCCCAGTCAGGCAGGAAGACGATATAACCGCTGCGAAGGGCACCATGGGGCCAGCTGGAAAAATGTCTTTATGATGAGTGGGGATGAAGCTTCTCCAACATCTAGAGGTATAAAACATAACCCCGGGCCACAAACCATCTCGCACAGTAGAAGGTTCCTATGAAAATGTAGCATGGGGCATGTTGGACGAGTCTCCAGGCCCTGTTGTCATAATATATCGTACCAGCATCCGACAAACCTTTCTGTCAACAGTCAAGCAGGTGTGAGGAGACTGCCAATCCTTCCAGCCACTACAGAATTTGAGATGCCGACCTAGGTAAGAGCTATGACCAGCCGGGTCGATGGAGGGTAGGACTCTAATATTTATGTACAATTTGCACTAGTTCCTTCCGCACGTGGTGGTGATCTCCGTGCGGAGACGGCACTTCGTCGAGTGCTTTCTTCCCCGCCACCGTTTACCTGCTTCAATGTCAGACATCGACATCCAATCGTGGCCTCTGGATAGTAGCAACCAACGGCCGAATGGAGCTACTAAATGGCTTACAATATCACTGGTGCACATCCTAAGCTCTTGGATCCAAAACACCGGGTAAAAACGGGAGACTTTTGAGATGCATTCGCTCGCGAAGCAAAGAAACGTCGCAACGAGGCACGAACGAGCAATGATCCGTTTTCCAATGAGAAGAGCGACGATACCAGGCCCTTTAATGAGCGAAAACGCCTTTCATGGATTCCGTACTTTCACCGTACCAATGACGACGAAGAAAGCCCGAGGGATGGTCTAAAGAAGCACCGTGATCAGGTTAGTTCACTTCCAATTAGTATGAACTAGACCTAGGGACAAGAAGCTCATGCCAACTAAAGGATTCCGATCTGCGTATACATCGGATGCGAATACCAATTGCCTGGAGTCGCATTCCCATTGGTGGTGAAAAGGGAGACCCTTTTCCTCGCCACGGATGAAAACTCACAACCTGAAAATCTCGGCCCAGGGGCCCAAACCCTACATTGGATGTAAGGATATGCAAGCTTCACATGTGTCAACTGAACTGATAGGGAAGCGTAGACACATGCAACATTGTAAAGGATTAAATTTTGATACATTCAAGGTACGGGTGGGACATCTTTCTTCATATCTGACGAGGGAAGACTAATTGACCATAACTTCTTAAAGTCTACTGCATTAGACGGTATAAACATTCCTTTGAGTGCGAAAAATATGATCAAAAACTGGATTTCAGATATTTCGCTAGAAGCGCAAAGAATCTTTGGCGGGAAAGCTTTGGATTCATGTTTTCAGAAACAAAGGTTGTCTTCCGTAAGCGGACAGTCCCTTGTTTGTGTGTTCTTCGCCATCCCCTACCTGCTTCTCAGCGAAAACTGTCAGTCTGTAGTGGACAAAAAGGCCAATACAGATTTGCACCCTATCAGAGCATTGGTTCAGTCGGCGTACCGCACTGACTCTTCATTCACTCGTGAAAAGTTCCAGGAGGTCCGGAAAGTGCTGGATTTAGAGGGAATTCACTGGTTTATGTCCCACAGCTATGGGGCTTGATTATCGGAGATTGTACCCTCGCCTCCCCCTACTTAACCTTCCTTTTTTGTGCTAGAGCTCAAACTTTAGAACTCAGCGGATGGCTAGTATATTGGTAGATTATTTGGTTACCTGCGCTCCAACTCAGGCTCACACTCATCGACAGAGTTCAATCTTCCCTCTCCCCCTTAAGGACTTCCCGCCAGCCCTCCGTCTAATACAAGAGGATGGCAGCATCTTTTATATCAATTTGATGGAATGCTCTACGTGGTTTGTGAGTGGGAACGAACCGCATAAACAGAGGCATCGAAAGCTTTGTGGCATCTGCTGACCATGATTAGGATTTCTTGATCCGGATTCATCACATTTATTCGTGCTGGCTCAAGAGACACATTGACGCTAAGATTTGCGGCTTTTACGATGCAGAGACAAATGAAGCCCTCGTTGCTAGCTCCTGGCCAGCTGTTTTGTATAAAACCAGGGCCTACGGCGTTTGCACCACTGTTATGGTTGTACTCAATACACAAAAGATACTTCATCATGAACAGAATCACGAGAATGAAGCATACTTTATCTAGCCAGATACCGATACGAGGACATGGGTGAGAATGTCAAAAAGGTTTATAGACATGGAGACCTTGGATGCGTTCAATCTACCATGGGAGGAAGACACAGACGTAAATGATTCTGTTCAATTGACCGCATATTTTGCTCTAATCGTGTATTAGGACTCAACAATGATGATAGTCATGACCTACCTGGATGTCGATTTCACGGAAGTTTTATTCGAGCATACCCGGAGATCTCGAAGAATGAGGGAGGAAGATGAAGTTCGGGAGGTATCAGATAATGAAGCCGAGGATCACAAATCTGTTAGCGATGACAGAAATAGGGATCATGCTCGGCTTGCTTGGCATTAGCCTGGCTGCTCTGAAAAGGACCCTGCCGATGAGCTGAGGAGAGCCGAAGGGGAAATGTTCTGGGCCCCAAGCTCATCTTTTCTGGATGATTAGTTGAAGAGGATGAAGCTTATGGGAGCCCTCGTTCAACCCATGATCCCTTGGATGCTTCGATCAAGTCGTCTAGGTTATCCACGGATAGCCGCGCCCAGACAGCCGTATTGCCCTACCTATTGTGGCCACTAGCTTCTGAAACCTTTGCCCTGTCCCGCAACCAAGGCCAGAAAACGGTAACACGAATCCCCGGGTCTCAGATAGCACATAGTTGGAACCGTGATTCTGGTTTTGTTCCCCTTAAACTTCTGTGCACGGAACTTCAAAAAGAAGAAGCCTTCGCAAAGCTACCGAAAGCCAAGAAAACAGATCTAATACAATTGCAAGCGTCCTTCCTCGGTGCGATGCCAACGGCACCTTACTATCCAAAAATTGAGTTATGTAACTCTTTATGTGATTTAGTCGATCACTTTCTCCCGGATAATACGGAATGTTTGCTCAAAGATAAAATATACGTAGGCCTTAATACAATTCTCAAGGTTTGTTCTGGGTGTATCAATACACGGTGACTTTTCGATGGCCTGACATTTAGTAACAGGAGTGTCTTAAAACATCTCGGGCTACGAAGCTCACTAGGCTCCCTCAACTGAAGGAATTTGCCAACCAGTCGTCAAGACTGTTGGAACTATCTGCTAAAATCCGTGCCGGTATCAAGACTGATACAAGCCGCCTGCCTCTCCTTACAGGAGATAGAAGCCTCCCTCGGAGGCAGAGAACAGATTCCCGAGAGGGCTTGGGAGGATAGAGAGTGTGGTAAGAGTGATCTCGAAGATCACAAGAGTTCCTTGGCCGACGGATGCCAGACGCTTAAGAAAGCGGAGGATTTACTGATTGAATCTAAATATTCAATTATCTGCACGTTAATAGAGACGAACCTAGATATTGATGATTATATCGCGGTGGCACCGTCCCGGATAGTTTATTCAATATTCGAGCATATCTCACTCGGGCTGAGCGACCTGGATGGCGCGGGATCTTTACGTCTTGAGGAAATCTATCGGGAGTATTCTTCCCAGTTGGTATGTGAAAGCCCATCCCCTCTTTAGCACCTATCGTCGGGCCTTCCAGCTGATATACGTCCGAAGAGAATCAAAGTAAGAGACAAGCCTATTCGAAGCTTACTAGATGACTTGGACCTCCTTGAGGAAGAGTTGGAAAGCATTCTCTCGGTCATCCAGAAGCAGAAGACTGTACTCGAAAGATTTATGACCTTCGTGGAAGATACCATCTCCAAGTCCAAAAGGGGCTCGAAAGATGTACTTCAGAACTCTATCCGGGAACTAAATGACAAGGCAGATCTGTATAGTGAGATGAACTCCAGTATTGAGAAGCTAAGGAGAAGGGTATGTATAGATAAATCACCTACTGGTGCCTTTCTTCGCTCCAGTTATTCCACACCCAATTTCTACCCTAACTTACTCGGTATATTAGGTGGTACGTCAAGTTGATCTTCAACAAGATAATAATAGCAAGGCGATCCTTGTTTTTACTATTGTTACCGTTGTATTCCTACCATTGTCATTCATGACGAGCTACCTCGGTATGAATACTCGTGACATACGGGATATGGACCGAGATCAGTGGCTGTTCTGGACAATTGCTGCTCCTCTTACGCTGTTCATTGTTGGAGTTTGCATGGTCGTTGCTTACGAAGGTGAAAGAATACGTGATATAATTATGCAATCTCTAGTAAAGAGCCGGAGGGAAATTAAAGGACCAGAGAGGATATCTAAATACTGCCACCCATGGTGTTCAGTCCGACTGAAAAGTCTGAAGCAGATGCCAAGTGATCTAGTACGGAGTAGAGTGGTACAAGGTGGGTCGAAAGTCTGTTGAAAAATATATATATATTTTTTATTATTCTTTTAACTAGATATCGCCGCAGGCTAGCCAGCAACTGGCGAATAGCCAAGCCTCAGTCTAGGCTTAGCAACCCAGGCTATACGGCTGGCCAGATCAAGTATAGCCTACTCGTAGACCCGGGCACCCCGCCCCCTTGCCAAGACCAAAATTTGCGGAAACCCCCCCTTGCCTGTTGAGCCAGAATAGCTTTAGATACCATCAGATCATATAATCAGCCTTAAGCGTTGTAATTTGAAGTTTTGAAATGTCCCGTGCAACCAGTTATCCCGCTCATGTGGGAATTATGTTAACAACTACGCATGTTTGTAAACCCTTCACCCCGCTCCCTCGTATCATGGCATTCAAACCTAGCTCTCCCAATAAGCGAACAGAGCCCTGCCAAGGACTGTGATCATATTTGGAGATATCGTTGGTAGCCTCTTTTGCCTCGTATTAGCCCACTTAATCGAACTGAAGTAATATATCATGTGCATATCCCTACTATTTTAGGTTACTTTCAAGCCCCAAAACTGTGTTTGGAGACGATCCTATTTAACTCCGCCACACAGACTGTAGATCGCTTCGAGCACGACTCGGCCGGAGTGGGGAATATGGCATAGTTTATAAACGATCATGAATCATGGCGTAGCTCAGACGTGTTTTCTCTTACTGCTCTTCCATATTGTTCGCATTTTTACATATTTTTCTTTACATGTTCGCCGGTCATGTACACGCCTGTGGACAAGCCTCCTCCAGGGATTCGGATGATTCTTTTGTTCGAGAAATATGTCGCTTATATATCTGTCATCCTATTTATAGTGCTGGTATGCTTGGCCGGTGCTTTCTTGGGTAAAGTCTATTCACGGCCAGAGGTTTTTGGGCCTCCATATAGCCCCTATATCAAGCCCGGTACAGACACGCCGCTTATTATAGTATGTTTTCTTGTTCGTGTCGCTAGAAACCACTAACCAGGAATCTAGGCATGTCTCGGTGTAGCGTTGTTCACCTTGTTTATCTTTATGCCACAAAGCACATTATGGAGGTTGGCTTGTGTTGTTGCTCGCTTCAGTCTTGCTGCGGGTCTCGTCGCTTCTGCAGTCCTTCAATCTCGCTATTTACCTCTTCCTCTAGGATCATGCGAAAATTATAGGGAATGGCGAGACCCCGCCAGTATATCAGAAGGAATACCTACATTGTTCCAGGTATTACCGACTACTCGGGGCAAGAAAAAAAACGGCAGACCTTTTACCAATCGGCCATGTGATGCACTGATTACTATGTGGAGATTCGAGATTGCCTTAGCGTGAGTGTACTTGCGTTTGCCTTAAATTATCTTTCCACAAACCTAATAACAACTCCAGGGTTTTGAGTATCATCTTAAGTCTATGTGTCTGCCTCCTCGTGGCACATACGGTTATTTCAAATAATCCAGCGACATCACCGCCTGCGGCTGCGCAATGGCTTACGAATCCTTTCAAGTTTGGAAACGACTATGTTAGACGCCTGTGGAGCAAGTCTAGACGTGACAAGGAAAGGAAAGAAGCTGAAGCAAATCTCCTTCCGACCAATCCCGAAGCCTTGGAACATATCGATCATGAGATGGGCACCACAACCCGTCCGATATGAATCTCAATTTTAGGTGTGGAAAGACGTGGATACAGTCGAAGCTCCGGCAGCCGGGGTACTTAGCATACGTTGCATCAGGAGTAGATTCCTTGAGTATAAAGCTGTTCGGTATAACAGGGAGATGCTCCATGTTCACTCCGTTCCGGAATTCGGGTGAGCTCATTGGAATGGTCTTTCCATCCGCATCATGTTCATCCACAATGGCAGGATCGTGACCTTCGTCGCCTCTAATATTCGAAGTTTGAAGCTTGTCTGAACCTAACGGCTGGCGGTCCGGCATGATGAGCTGAAGTTTCAGAGAAATGTGACGTTTTGGTGGCCAGTACTTGGTGATACAAATTTGAAAGGTGATTAAGAAGTTGATACCTGTTCAACTGAATCAAGCTTCCAAATAGTCATAAGTTGTTGCGAATACTGATGATGGTCTGCTTGCTGCATTCAACTTGTTTAAGCCATTTCAGATGCGGTGAAAGATTCGCTCTCATTCATATCATGGATGAGAATAAGCTTGGAATGTGAGATCCTTGGACCCATGTCGCCTGGACTAATAATGGTAAGCACCGAGCTTTTGCGCATTTGTCGGTAAAGCAAGAGAGCGGGGAGAGGTACAATGTATACCGCGTGTCTGATAATTTCGTGTAAGATACACCAGTTATGGTATTGAAGACGTGATGTAACGTACGCGGACTTTGTAGCAGGCGGTCTAGAATCAAGTGCTTCAAATAACATCCAATCAGAGCTCGCAGTGGTAGGATTTATTTTCCGAGAGTCAAGTCGAAAGAGTGAAAGGTCAAACTGATTTCGGAAACTACTGTAAAGTTTCTTGCTGTCACTAAAAGATATTGGTCTATGAAGGAGTTCTATAGAATCTCTATATTAATACTTTGTATACCAGCCACGTGCCTAATATATAGCCTGAGGTCTGCGAGGCATAGATAGAATTAAGTGATCTATAATCTCTTGTAAAATAGCCTACTTCAGAATGCCGTTCCTGATGTAGGCCGATCCGTTAAGAAACTCGAGTTTAAATTTGTTACATTTTTCTAATTTTTTCGGGTGTAATCAGACTTTTGACCCACTAGTTTACAAAGTAGATATGGAAGACTCATTTATCACGATTCCTACCATTGTACAGTAGCGCTTTTCTACCTAATTCGTACTAAGTAAAATCAATAATTATGTCTGTGGTGGCTCCATCCTTGGTTATGGGTACGCTTCTGGGTGTAAGCCCTCTCGTCAGCGGGTATCTTACGCAACGCCTCATTTACCCGTTCTAGGATGAGGCCGGGCTATAATTCCAGCTGCAGAATTAACCCATGCCCGTTCTTCCTCTCACTGATTGGTCAATCTAGACGTGCCTTGATGGGATCATTGCCACGATCTACTGCGGCTGCTGCATTAGAAGCGCATTTTCAACGATTTGTGTCATGCTATTGCCTAATTAACTATTCCTGTCGGCATTCCGGGGAAAGCCCGGTGTGACTGTGTGGTACATGATTCAAGCCTCACCGATAGTGAAAACTCCAAAGAGGGCCTCGGTTTAAAGTATGTCGGGGTACTTGAGATGGCGCTAGTGCATCTAGATCGCCCCTCGTCCACACTAGGCGGAATGTTTCCTGCATGAGGTTACATGAACACGAGTTTCTTCATTCTCTCCTCGTTTCATACTAGATGGGCGCCAGGGCGGTGTTGAGTGGGCCCCAACTGAGTTTGATCAGCAAGGCACTTGTTGGCAGGGTCGCCCTCGGCTGGGGGCTGCGAAGAGGAGCACCAATGAGAAAATAAGCACAGTTGTTTGCGATACGAGGTCGATCTAGAAGGCGGCCCGGTGCTGCGGCTAACGGAGCAAACTATAAGTCTATAACCCGATCTTCCCCCGCGTCTCCATAGTATCATCGTGTCTCGACTCATCCATACACTAAACTCCAGGGCCTCACCTTGCGACACAATTACAACACTACCGCGAAAGCACTCGCCACGCGATGGATGTCACAGCTGAATCAGAACTTCAATATGTCGGGGATCCTCTTCCTTTACCGGCTGCCTTCTTGGATGCCGAAATCCCTCTTTCATCAGTTCACAACGTCCTGGGCAATTCGCAGCTCGATTTCAACTCATTTGACTTTTCCCATTTCGAGAGCAAGGATTTATCGCTGAAGTGGCAAATGGATGCGTCCTCATCCACAGACAATCTATCCGACGATTGCACTCCGAGCCTTATTACCGAGGATAACAGCGTCTCAACGGTTCCTGAGGCCATTTGCTCCCAGGAGCATCACCTTTGCCAGAACCCACAAGGATGCTGTATCAGCCTCGCCACAGGGGTCCTCAGATCCATGCATGCCGGCTCAAGCTCCTGCATCCTCGGCATGAGGGGCCATGATGGCAATCGCCAGCCTCAACTATCGCCTGCAGCGGACGAGATCCTGTCTATGAACCAGTCCGCCTTGAAAGCGGTCCGCTCCATACTCAAATGTTCGTGTTACGGAAGCCCGCAGCTGCTTCTTATTGTCACCGTCCTCTGTTCTGACATTATTACTTGGTACTGGAATATTATGGAGATATACAGTCACCGCCACAACTCGACCGCGGACAGCGCCATCTTACCCACCAATGTAGGCCAGGTTGAAACTCGAAAACGGGAGTTCTTCATTGGCAATCACCGTCTGAGCAAGGACGTCGAGACTGCCATTATTCGTCAAGTCCTTTCGGGCATGATTCGGGAACTACAAGTCGTCATTGGAGACATGGCTTGCCACGCAGGACAATCGTCGGCAGTCAACGAACCGAGGAGCGGCCTAATGCTGAGTGATGTTCGAGCCAGAATGGTTGCTTCTCTACACACGCAGTTACGGGCACTCACTTCCGCACTGAACCACTCGGATAGCAACTTGGGACCAGTGGTACCTCCCATCTTGCACAATTGATGTATACCGGAAGGGCGCTGGCGCCTAAGCTACGACATCATCACGCACTGGCACATGTACGACTGTATGGGACGTGTACGAAATACGATAAATGGCTCTTTCTTTATTTCCTTTTATCTTTCTTTCTTCGTTTTTATCATTGAAGCATGGACGTAGAATAGAAATAGGATATGTCAATAAATTTAAATATACACCAGATTGGAACGCAGGTGAAACAAACGTATGTATATGGACTTGGTCTAACTAGACTGTAAATGCTTGCTAGGGGTCTACAGCCGGCTTTCTGAGAAGAGCCTGAGGAATACTACAAGAACAACAACAACAACTACTACTACTACTACTACTACTACTACTACTACAGGCTGTCGTATGGCTGTTCTAACGCCAAATAACACGTGGCAATGCGACTTGAGGCGCTTGCTTCATAGGACCAATTAGATTGAAGCCGTATTAGTGGCTGACTGCACACGAGGCGTCTTGTCCCGTTCCGCAGATGTCGGAACCCGAGAATCCCTGTTGCTCGAGAGAGAGGCACTAATGTACTTTACATGCTTTTAGAAGGATTTGCACTTCCGAGCGTAGTATTCTGCTATTTTTGGTACGAGGCTTAGCTATGTATCGTATGAGTCGGTTTACGAGCCACGAAAGCTCTAGACACACCTGTGCAGTGGTTCGTACACAACTGCCCGGCCGGATCTGGTAGGAACAACCGATTTCTATGCAGGTACATATTTATAAAAAGATCCTCGTGAGGGTTAGGGTCCTATCTGTACACTGCGATTGACCACGTCGTGGAAACTATCAAGCGCCGATCATCGACTATAGTTCAGTGTGCCAGCGTGTACTGTCAAATTGTCCAGCGCCTCTCCCCTTCTCTCTATTAATTGATTGTGTCTCAGTGGATAGCAATCCGGTGATATCATTTGTATTGTTCATATTTTAGTGCAAACCGGCGACCAACTGAAAGCAATTCGGCACAGAATCGACATTCCTTCAAGCACCGCCCAAGCGCTACCATGTATTGGACGATTCTGCACCTCCTCACAGTAGCGCTGCCAGCCGCTGCTTTTGCTACGAATCATTCATGCAAACTCGTCGAGTCCAAGATTTCAGGCCGCGTCTCATACCCCGGGACAACAACATACAATTCGTCTATCGCATCCTACTACGGTGACCAAGAGCGCGCTTTGAGTCCCAATTGTATCTTCAGGCCTACCACTACGTCCGAAGTATCCGAGTTCGTCAAGTTAATGACTTCAAACAACAGCACGAGCAAGTTCGCCGTTAGGGGCGGTGGACACACCTTTTGGACAGGCGCGGCGAACATTGAGTCTGGCATAACCGTCGACATGCGCCTCATGAACCAAGTAGAATTGAGCGAGGATAAAACGATAGCCCGCATCGGAGGTGGCGCAGTATGGGACATCGCCTACTCGCAGCTCGTACCACATAACTTGACCGTCATGGGAGGCCGTATTCCCGGGATTGGAGTCGGAGGCTTCGCCACTGGAGGTTGGTCGCATTGAAGGACTTTGCTGGATTCCGATAGCTAATTTGTTCATCAGGAGGAATTACCTTTGCGTCACGCGAGCACGGGTTCAGCTGCGACAACATCCACGGCTACGAAGTTGTTCTCGGAAGTGGTGAAGTCATCTATGCCGACGAAAGCTCCCATCCTGACTTGTGGCTTGCTTTGAAAGGCGGGTCCAACAACTTCGGCATCATCACACGCTTTGATGTGGCTACTATTCCTCAGGGCAAAATGTGGTACAGCATGCTTAATTACAACTATACAAACACCACGTTGTGGGGACATGCCAAAGCCTTCAGCGACTTTATGAAGCCGGAAAATCATGACGGCGCAGCCATGATGGGAATGTTCCTGGACTATGTAGACGGTAAACTCCTTCTTTCGGACGCCATGTGGTACACAGAGGAGATTGAGGAACCCGCCGTTTACGACGCCTTCACAGAGATTCCGAACTTGGGGGGTGTGGCAGAGCTTAACACGACTGACAACGTCGTGGCGAAGTTCGGGGAGAATATACCATCCAAGGTGGATCGGTAAGCAGCAATGATGAGCACTTTTACCATTCCATACTCCACAACCTAACTAATTTCTCTAGCGGCTTCCAACTAACCTTTTCATTCCACAATCCGGAGCCTAGTGTTTACATGCAACTCTTCAAGATCTGGGAGAAGGCCTTAAGCAAGATAGCGCATGTGGAAGGTATATTCGTTGAGTTCTTAACACAGCCTCATCCCGTCACGAACGGCACCAACATGTTCGGCCTGACGCCCGGAAAGACTGACGATGTCATGGTCGATATGACTGCTGCCTACACTAACAAGGCAGACGATGCGCTGGTCAAGGCCGTTATCACGGACATTGTGAACCAACAACGCGCACTCTTGAAGGCGCACGGACATCTGATAGATTTTATCTACCTCAATTACGCAGACATCTCACAGAAGGTGCTCCAGAGTTGGGGTGCGGAAAATGTGGCGAAGCTCAGAGCTGTCAGCAAGAGATATGATCCCAAGGGCGTGTTCCAAAAAAAGGTTCCTGGTGGTTACAAGATTCCCATGTAGGCCTGTTGTATTCGTTGATTAGAACTATGGTCTTTGTCAATTAGAACAGTTGTCCACCACGCGTGAAGCAAAAGTTAGCATTCCTTTCAGAGACCATACATTGATACCATCTGCATATCTGCTGCATATGTTGCGTTATCTAGATCTATAAATAGCCGTAAATGAAAACCTTGGTGATATTTAAAAAAGGGACGTGGTTACCAGAGATCGACGTTTTCTAGAATTACAATTTCTACTGCCTCATGACTCTCAGGTACCCTTGTAATTAACGTGGGTTTTCCGTACCAAAAACACTTACCCCCAAATACTTCATACTATAGGTCAGGGAGCGCTGCACTCGGTCAGATTGACTGACCTAAGCTAGGTTTTGCAATGCATAGAACCATGCAGTAACACGAGGTGGGATTTCAGATCTGAGTCAGCTGACTGGTGGGAAGCGTTCGAAAGGGTCCCACGAATCGTGACCCAAACAAGAAGAGTAATGAATAGTATAGGTATAGCGTCGAGGATCTTATTAAGGTTTTACCCGAATACGATCTTAAAATTCAATCCCACGGGAGGAAATAGTTAGCGAGGAGCCACCCTATTGACATGGCGACTAAAGGAGTGGTCAGATGACCACTGAGGATAGCGAAGCTTTTCACTGTTTTAGAACTAGTCCCTGCTCTAGCCTGCAGCTCAGTGGCACTAATTTCTCACCCAGTTAGGGCCTGGGATCTGGAAAAACCCACCCCGAAATCAAACCGAGGTGGGGGTAGGGTACTGATCTGTAGCGTGTGATGACTGATCTATCTTTCAGCTCACTCTTCTCCTATCCATTGTTTTTGGATCTATCAATAGTATCTATAAAGGTTAATGGCCCTTTGAAGGATCGGTAGACCTTACAGAGAGAGGACCTCGTGGAAATCAACACTGATAGCAACCCTATCTGTGATCCGTCATGCAAGGGATAAAATAACCTCGGTTCAACCACCCACATTCCAACCCAGCATAGCAGAAAACAATCATCTCGAGGACTCCATGTTGTCGCGCTTATCGTGGGGGCCAAATAGTGGATTCTAATGTCTCTAGCTGATTTAAGACTAGAGGAGTCTAAAACAAAGGAATGGGGGCTGTGAAAGTCTTCGGATTGGATCAGGCACAGCCGACTACTCCTCACCTGTAAGCCCTAAATAGCTTGATTTGAGCAGGAGCCCCTTTAGTTCTCCGCGCCTGGCAAGAGGCCCAGAGTTGCCTAAGAGTTTTTTATTTTTATTTTTATTTTATTATTTTTTTTTGTTTACATAATACGACTGAGCCGTATAACATGCATAGAAGGATCTCGTCCTAGCCAGCTGTTCTGCCAGTCGTACTCGTATTCCTGGTGCGTTACGATGCGAGGGAGTTGGGCGTAATCTCACTATTGCGGGGTCGAACAACCACGTTACATTGCATACTATACCAAGAACCATAAATTCCACGCTATATGCCGTGTAACGGGTACCCCCGTGCTGTAGATCAGTGGGATTACATGGGGATCGATAGAGATAGCTTCCCCAAATCTCACTTAGACTCCGAATTTATATAGAGAAGGTTGGACAGCACCGTCACACACCAGACATGGAGGCTTACAACACCCAAATGCCCATTCGAAAGCTAAAAGACTCCTGTGATGTCTGTTCAGCATCCAAGCTGAGATGCGATAAGCAGAAACCGACTTGCTCGCGCTGCGCAAACCTCAACCGCCCGTGCACATACAGCCCTGCTCGCCGTGGTGGTCGGCCGCACCGCGTACGGCGAAAGACGAGCCAGAGCCAGAGTCAGGATCAGAACCAAATCCAAAGCCCCCAGCAATGTTTCAAGGCGCCAGATACAAATACTAGCAACAGCCACATGGTGGAGCCAACCGGAATCCCGAGCCAAGGCGACAACGAGATCAGCTGCGACAATGGCTGGTTTCCTAGCACACATACCATAGGCCATTACCAGGATAACCAGCCACAATCTACAGAAATGCCGGAAATGCCGTCGTCACCGTGTACTACAATGGGTATGGAGCATGATGCGGATACCGACTGCACCAAGGTTGCTCTGTCGATTGTTGAGCAGCTGGAATTGAGTAAGGGGAGGCGCAGGTCCGCTACTCCCACGTACGGGGGCAGCGGCTTGACGGCTACCGAGGCGTGCCAGCGGTTGTTGACCATCCTCATGTGTCCGTGTTCCGAGCAGGCGGATGTGGCGCTTCTGGTGGCATCGGGGTGCATTTCGCTCATGGACGTGGTTCACTGCTCGGCTGGTACCGATTCCGACCCAGGACCGGTGAACCTCGACGGGCCATACACTAATGATGGCATGTCCATCAGCCAGGGCTCGTGTAATCAGGATATACTCATGTGGTCACGACCACAATCATCGTCGCGCAGCTTGACTGGCGACGGTCAGAGTCAGGTTGGCGACCTTTCCAAGATTGCCAGGCTCATTTTGCAGTTTACAGATAGGTACTGCCAGGATAATAAGGGTGGCGCGCGCTGGGAGCACACTACCTGGGTTGTTGCGCCGGTGGCGGCGTTGCTTCGCGGCAAGTTGCAATCTGTCACTCAGGGAGTGGCAAGACGTATGGTCTTTTGAGTTTTATTTTTTATTGATATAGTACTGTACATAGTACAGAGTACATCTTGCAGACATTTTGAGAGCCTGGCGAGACCATAGAGAATAACGACTCAGTCGTGGGGCAATAAATAACGACCTTCAAGTTGGAGATTCATGATGAGACTAGTCTTTATTTCTCTTCTTTTATTTATGACTCAAAAACCACGTTTAACTGATCAATATATTTCTAGCATTCATTTCATTCGAATCTTCACGCTAGCGCTCTAAGGTGTGAATTTATCGTTCATCTACTTGCATGATCTATGCGCGTGCGTAATAGTCCCTTTGATCTGGGATGGGCGACTTCCCATAGAGTGTACCGGTCGCCTACTGGGTTCCTGGCAAAGGCTGGCCAGCGATAAATCGTGGGAATCCTTGGTAGCCGAGCCAGAGCTCACCAGTTCCCGGCGGGCCACCAACAATCTCCTTCTGGCGAGCCTTGAGCTCATCAACGTCCCAAGCGGCGAAGACGATTTTGTCTTTGACGAACTCCGCTTCGGGAGAGGCAATCCAGACCAGGAAATCGGCAGGAAGAGAGACTATCAAAGGAAGAAAAAAGGATAATCGTTAGTGACTGGGATGCAAGAGCAGGATCAGTTAATACTTACTATCATCATAGGCATATGGCAATTGGATCGTCTCAGCCAGCTTGGCCGACATGGCCGTTCTGAGGAGTCCAGGATGCACATTGTGAAGACGAACTTGCGGGTTCTCGGTGGCAAAGGACTGTAAGAGCTTGACGGCGGCCATCTTGCTACTGACGTAGGCTCCCATGCCGGGGAACGGGGGGAAGAGGATGCCGGCCGTGGTGAGATTGATAAAGGTGACCGGCTTGTCCTCGCTGGCGCTGACGGTCCTGTTGGCCAGGACGACAGCCTGTGCCGTTACCAGTGTACCGACAACGGTGGTCTTGTAGCCGTCCAAAAAGGTAGCCGGATCCGCTTCCAGAAGAGGAACGACGGGGGCCAGGACGCCGGCACAATGGACGAGGATGTCGATGCCGCCAAACTCCGCAGCCACCTTGTTCATGGCATTGCGTACGCTCGCAGCATCGCACAGCTCAGCCTCGTGAGTTTGAATGGTCACCTCTGCGTGACTGGTGCGGACAATCGTGGCGGTTTCGGCCAGGGCGTCGGCGCGTCGACCGAGGAGGATGAGGGCTCGGGGACCCGATGCAGCAAAGGACGAGGCTGTGGCCCGGCCGATGCCGCCCGATGCACCAGTGATCAGCACAACCTTGCCCGCCGTGGAGAGGCCCGGCTGGGTGGGGTTGATGCCAGCATATGTGGCGGAGTGAGTGACCTTGGTGTACGAGGGTGGCGTGGCCATTGTGTCAGACTGTCTGCGGGGAATCGTGTAAAACAGTCGAACGAATTACAGTCGCGTGATGTAAAATGGGAATCGCTTCAATGTAGACACGTAAAAGTAAGCACGTAAGATTGGCTAACCCTGTGAAAGCAGAGGCTGGCGAGTCGAGTATTTCTGGTCAAAGTGTGTAACAGAGAGAATTGAATAAGCAGGTAGGTAGGCGGGGGAGAGCTCATTATTAATGGCATGCATCGTCAGCAAAATTGAGCCTGGTGACTGACGATACAACCTTTAGCATCTGCCTCAGACCAACGTCGATGAGGGGCAGGAAGCACCTGAGTGGGTGCATACCTGCGTCGACCGCCAGCCAGACAGGGATCTCGGCCGGGCCCCGCATTAGACGTGCATCGGCGGCTTTTTCCAGCCTCAGGTCTGCATCGACGGAGTCCGAGAATGCGTGACTCGTTCGGAATCCACACGCATCCACATACCAACAATGTCCCGCTCGGTCGGCCTGCAACAGGCAGATGTCTCGGAAGCCTAGAAATGGGGCTCTTCCTTTACTGTGTACTCCAAGGGAATGTCCAAAACCTCCCGAAAAAATTAATAGTAAAGGCGCAACTGGTTGTAGGGTATCCACCAGTTCGAATTGTGGATCCCGGGCCAACAGGAACAAAGAACAGGGCACGCAGATACTGTACTCCGTAGATCATGGATCCCCAAATACGAGGTCAACAGCAAGGGTCCAAAGAAGCCCTCCTACCTCGAGTGCCCTAACCTGACCATCGTAACCAAGCCATAACCCAACTTACCTAATCTAACTGACCTAGGTTAGCAGGGCGGTGGGCAGGGTTTCCAGACATACTGTCGGCAGAAAATATCCCTGGCTCGCCGTCTGCCTAGATAGTTTCAGTGGTCGCCTTAGGCAGAGCTAGGTTAACTGTGGGTTAACTATAGAGGGAATAAAATATATATCAACTAAACCACCGATCATTTAGGAGTAGGAACAACCGACCCTATTAACCTAACTTAGATCTTGAACCAGAACCCGACCCGTTAACAACTCTATATAATAGGCAGATAGTCTATCTAACGTATTTAGAATAGCTGAAATGTACGGTTGACAGGTCCCATGTCCTTGTAAAGCAGCCCTAAGCAATATGTTTCGCTACGGCAAACGCATTGAATCGAAAGCAGGCAATGTCTGGTTTTCTGCAGACTGTCGTTATACCCATTTTATCTTGGTTGCATTGGATGATGAATCCTTCCAGGGACACCAACAGACTCCACCGTGACATTGGGAATGGTAGATTGGGCTAGCAGGGTTTCGACAGTAGGTGAGACAAAGGATTGAAGGGCTGGACATTGGCGCCATGTGTAGTTTGGTTTGGTTAATGTGTAGAATAAGATTGAACCACCGGGGTGTGATTGGGGCGCGGTCATTGATTTAGCCGAGTCTAAATTCCTTTCGGATGAGCCTCAAAGTTCCCCTCATTCCTACCTACTTAGCATAGATTGTCCTCTAGGTATATACCCATCTCGTCAGATAAATTGATCTTTGATTAGCCGTCATTTTGGTTACCAGTCTTTCTATTACAGACATGGAAGAGGCAGACTATGTGATCGTCGGTGGCGGTACGGCAGCCCTGGTTGTTGCCTGCCGACTTTCGGAGAACCCAGAGACGCGCATCGTCGTGCTGGAGCGCGGTGAAGATACGTCGAGTGATGCTCGCGTTCAGAATCCACTGGTGTACGAGTCCCTGAATGGCAGCGAGATGGACTGGAACCTCAAAGGGGCTCCGCAGGTAACGACGATTCGCTCCCCCTCTCCTGACAATGGCTTTGTGCTAAAATGAACGGACCAGGCCGGGCTAAACGGTCGAGAATTCAACCAAGCGGCGGGAAAGGCCCTGGGCGGGTCTTCGGTAATCAATGGTTGCGTCTTCCTGCCCCCGGCTGCAGCGGCTCTCAATGCTTGGGAGTCGCTGGGCAATCCGGGCTGGAATTGGGAAACGCTAGCACCCTATTTTCAACGGGCGTATACCTTGCATCCGAGGACCGGGGGCCCCCATCCTAATACAGCCGGCCCAATCCAAGTGAGCTACCCGGTGCCTACGGAGAGGGCCGACACCACTCTGCTCGAGGCATGGAAGCAAGCTTTCGAGGAACATGGCTATGGTTACGCCGACGAATTGGTGTCGGAAGGGGCAACCATTGGTACGCGACCGTACACTGCGACCATCGACCCGGTGTCCGGACATCGCAGCAGCGCAGCGAACGGATACGGCGCCATTCTCGCATCTCGTGCTAACGTCAGAATCGTCGCCGGTGCCAACGTAACTCGTATCCTGTTCGACTCCTCTGCACCGAATGGCAATCTCACTGCCACGGGAGTAGAGGTCCAGACCGAAGCCCGCAAAACTGTCCTCTTCAAACCCACCAAAGAGGTGATTATGGCCGCGGGCGTGTTCAACACTCCGAAGATCCTCGAATTGTCGGGGATTGGTGATCAAGCTAGACTCCAAAAGCTCGGTATTTCACCACTCGTCCACCTGCCCGGGGTAGGAGAGAACCTGATGAACCACGCCATGAGTATCCTCTCAGCCCCAGTGAAGGCACATGTGGACATCCAGGATATCTCCCCGGGCATGAAAGCCAACGCCCTCATCCGCCTCGCGCCCGCGGACATGCAAGAGATTCTCGATCGGGCCCGTGAGAGCCCAGGCCACGCGGCAATTGCAGAGATCTTGAACGGTCCCAACGAGGCGTCCGCCTGCATCCACTTCGCCATCTACCCCGGCAATCTCGCCATAATCGGCCTTTTCCCTTCCTTCCCTTTCTCCAGGGGCAGCGTCCATATCCAGTCAGCAGACCCAGCTAGCAGCCCCCTGATTGATCCAAAGTACCTGAACCACCCGTCCGACCTCGATTCGATGGTCCGGCACGTTCAGCATTTGCAGGGCATTCTCCACTCGGCCTGTCTCCAGCCCTTCGTGGATGTGCCGCCGCCCCAGGATCGAGCGACGCTGGCCCAGCTGGTGCGCGAGGCCATGGCCATCCCAACGGCCCATGCGTGCGGTACCGCCGCGATGCTGTCCCGCGAGAAAGGCGGCGTGGTCGCGTCGGATCTGAAGGTCTACGGTGTCAGCAATGTTCGAGTGGTCGATGCAAGTGTCTTCCCCGTCATTTCGCAGGCGAATCCTATTAGCACCGTGTATACGGTGGCTGAACGGGCCGCAGATTTGATCCGAGCGAATTGATCCGCCCTTGTGCTTCCCCCCCCCCGCATTCGGTCTTGTTATATTCGTGGTACTGAGTGGTAGGGAATAGTAGAATAGTTGTTTACGGTTGAAAATATAATGATTGAGTCTTGCTTTTGCCCGAGTCACTACCAAGAGCTGCCAGAAGTACCGGTTGAAAAAAGAATATCATCAATTTAGACCAGAGGAATCCTCGTTGAGAAGGAATTGACACTTTTGTTTTTTTTTTTTTTTTTTTTT